>JACBWW010000007.1:3081006-3239807 GCA_020086605.1 Lanius collurio | reverse complement strand
CGGACGGAAAGCGCGGGAGATGGCGGGGCGTCGGCTGCAGGCTTTCGGTGACGCTATGCTGCTGTCCCGCCACACGGAGTCACGGAAACAGAACGGGTCAGGTTGGCAGGGAGCACGGGGATATTTGGTCCAAGCTCTCTGCTCAAGCAGGGTCGCCCTAGAGTACATTGCACAGGGTTGCATAGAGACAGTTCTTGAATATTTGTAGTGAGGGAGAATCCACAACCTGTCTGGGCTATCTGTTCCAGTGCACAGTCACTTGCACAATAAAGAAGTTCACCATCGTGTTATGTGGAAATTCTTCTGTATCAGTATTTGCTGGTTATCTCCTGTTCCGTTGCTCAGCACCACCAAGAGCCTGACTCCATCCTCTTGGCACCCTTCATATACTGATAGACACTGATGAGGACCCCTCTCAGCCATCTCTTCTTGAGACCAAGAAAGCTGAGCTCCCTCAGCCTTTCCTTATAAGAGAGTTGCTCCAGTTCCCACATCCTGCTCTGCTGGACCTGCTCCACGAGTTCCTGTCTCTCTCGTACTGAGGAGCCCAGAATTGGACACAGCACTCCAGACATGGCCTCGCCAGCATTAAGCAGAGGGGCAGGACCGCCTGCCTCGACCGGCTGTCAATGCTCTTCCTGATGCACCCCAGGATACCAATGGCCTTCCCAGCCACAAGGCCAGTGCTGGCTCACGGACAGCTTGCTGTCCACCACAACCACCAGGTCCTCCTTCTCAGAGCTGTTTCCAATGGATCAGCCCCCAGCCTGTGCTGGTGTAGGCGGTTATTCTTCCCCAGCTGCATTTGCCCTTGTTGAATTTCAGAAGGTTCTTGACTGCTCATCTCTCCAATCCGTCAAGGTTGTATTTGATTGAAAAAAACTTAATTAGTGTTCCCTTGGTCACAGGATATCCCAGGTTCATAATCTGCATAGTGGGAGGCTTTGAGCATTGCCCAGCTCATTGGTGGAGAGCTCTATGCCTCGAGATGCACCATCCAGCTGTTTGAGGTGCACCACCCATCTGTTTGGGGTGCAGCTGCAGGGTAGTGGCTGGCTGGGTCAGGTACCACCTTCTACTGTGCCTCAGCTGTGCCCAGGGAATGCTAGTGCTTTAAAAGCAGGAGTCAGCCAGTGATCTGATGGAGAAAGGAGGAAGGAAGGGAGGGAGGGAGGGAGGGAGAGAGGGAGGGAGGAAGGAAGGAAGGAAGGAAGGAAGGAAGGAAGGAAGGAAGGAAGGAAGGAAGGAAGGAAGGAAGGAAGGAAGGAAGGAAGGAAGGAAGGAAGGAAGGAAGGAAGGAAGGAAGGAAGGAAGGAAGGAAGGAAGGAAGGAAGGAAGGAGAGGAAGGAAGGAGAGGAAGGAGAGAAGGAAGGAAGGAAAAGATCTTGACTGCATCAAGAAAGAACTGCAGGCAGGGCTAGAGAATGATTTTAAGCTGACTGAAAACTCAGAAGGGCCGTAAGTGAAGATGAAATATAAAAGCAACCATGCTTTCTAGTGTGAAGTGCACTCCTGTAAGTGTCCTTAGACCTCAGCTATGTGGATTAGATGTGTACAGCTTGTCACAGATTCTGGAGGGCCTTTTGGATATCTTCTTGAAACAGGCATGATTTTCCTGCCTTTTTATCACCTGCAAACTGGTTTGTGTGAACTTCAGTAACATCGCCATCTGCTTTCCGTGCATAAACAAATAAATGCATTTGCTTTCATCCTAACTTGTCTTAATGGTGATTTCACCATAAATCTGTAGTAGAATTGTTAGCTAAAGAACACAGTATCTGATTTGGGTTGGGGAGAGAGTGTAAACCACAGGATATGCAAACTTGTTTTCTTACTCCTGCTGATTTTCACATCTGTAGATGCAGGGAGTGGGTTGTTATATAAAAACTATCTAGTTGTCTTTGAGAAACAGCAAAGCATATAAAATTTGCCTAAGACCTGAAAAACAGTTGCCAAATTATCTTTGGAGTACCAGTGATGAACATCAGATTCCATTAGAGCTTCCTTGGAAGGGGAAGGCAGGGAAGGCAGGAACAACTTGATGCAGTTCATTAGAGCAAGCCAAGCCAGAGTGTCTCTCTACGTGTGTATGTATGGGCGTTTGTGTTCCTGTGTGTGTAATGATCAATAAACTTAGTAGTGTAATGCTCTAGGTATACATTTGAATACATTTCACCCTGGTATTCAAAGCATAGAAGGAAGTATCCATACTGAGTGGAGAAGAACTTGCTGGTAAACTCAGCAGATCAGTGCTGTTCCACTTCAAATCCTGACAGTTTGGGGAAAGCAGATTGAAAATTTTACCTAGGTAAAAAGCAGTTAGGATATTGGAAAGATTCCTAAGTAAACAAAATTGTCAGTAATGCAATGTGATCAGAGAGTCTGCAGATGCTCACTCTCACTTGGGACAAGTTTGAAGCTGAAGTGTGGGAAGCAGACAGAAACCATGCTGAAGAAATAGGTATCAGCACTAAAGATGGTTTGAACAAGTATCTGAGGAGAGCTCAGCTACAAAGCAGCCAGCAGCAGTATTGGTATTGCTGGATGTTGCCTGATTGCTGCAGCCTGTTTGAAAAAACAACAACAAAAAAGACAGGAGAAAGTATGACAGCAAAAATCAGAAGGATTACCTTGACCTCTTCTAAACAGTTAAGGCCTGAGAAGTGTGTTGAACTGTAGTTTATCCAATGAAATTTTATTGATGTTTTCAAACTTGGATGGACTCTGAAATTGAAAATTCAAGTCTTCAAAAAGCAGAAGCCTTAGTGTAGTATTGATTAAACTTCACAACTCTGCAAACAAATGGATTATAAAGAGCGGGAGAGCTGGAAAACTATTTATTATACCTGAGGAATGCTATAACATTTCTTACAGAGTAATAGGAGATGCAGAATGACAAATAAAACGAGGAAAGATGTCTCAGATTTTTATAAAATAATTTCTGATGCTGACTTACACGTGAAGGGTTTGACATGTATGTGTTTCAACATTCGGAAGCAAAGAATGAGATGAAGGTAAAGAAAGATACTGAAGGTACATCAAAATAAATTCAAACGTCTTTGCGAAGCCCAATAATAGGCCAGCTATGTCAGCTCTGCCGTATGAGGAAATCTACTGCGAGTTTGAATTGACTGTTGATGGTCCATATGGATTCCATAAACTCTACATATCATAAAAAAGGGCAACCATTATAGCATCAGAGGCCAGAGAAGGGTTAGAAAGTGCATGAGGGCAAATTTCCAGCAAAAGTCAATGGAACGAAGTAAGCTGATGTCAGTGGGAAGCTATGCTCTAGCGGGGGCTGTCTGAAGCTATGCTATCTTGGCAGAGCAAACTATCTATGAAGAGCTGTTGTGGTTTGACACAACTAAGCGTCAAGCATCTAAAATATCAGTTATTTTATAAGGAAAACAAAATAAGAAAATATTGAGGAAAACTAGATAGCTGCGAGGCAAAAACAGGTTCAAACTTAAACGGTTGCTGCACAAGGAGAAAGTTTTATTACTAACAGAATTAAAAGTTAAAAGATATAACAAGAAATTAAAACACACACACACTCCCCCTGCTCCCTTCTTCTCAACGCTTTACTCTTCTTTTTTAACTAGCACAAAAAATAACACAACATAGGATTCTAGTCAGTGTAACAGTTCTTGAAAAGTCTCTTTCTTATGCTTAAGGAAAAAAAAGGTTTTTTCTTCTTGCTTCACATGGTTTCTCAAGCTGCCCCCAACAACAGACCCGCCCAGAAAGAAACAATCTGCTGTGGTGTAATACATCTTTTCTAGGAAAAAATATCAGTTTTTTCACACTGCCACACCTGAGCCATCACATGGAGTTATCAATCTTTTTAAGGATGGATCATTTTGGCCTGAACACAAAGACTTTTTCTGCTACAAATCCTTAAAAGCCTCTCACTGTTTCTATATATCCTGGCATAGGCAATTCTTCATAATCTTCACAGGCTACATGTAAGTATTCTATCTCCCCATGCCATTCAAATGGATTAAAGAGACAAACAGTTTGAGATATTACAGTTTCTTACCACCGCATGCAAGAAGCATTTTTAAGCTCCGCGCGAGGAACGCGGCACCGCCCCTTTTCTCTGCCGCCATTTTCAGCTCAGTCTCACATGGCTCACTCTCTCTCTGACTCCGAAACCTCTATGTTGAAGAGTGTTCTTGTTCAAGCTTTACGGTGAAGAAAGCTTCACTCTTTTTGTGCTGCTGGCTGCATGGTGTTTTGTCAGTTCAGCTCAAAGTGTGCTGGCTGCAGAAAGGAGGCTCCTGCCGGCTCCCGCCGTCTCCATGTAGAGAACAGGGGGGGAGGAACCTGCCAGTCCCAAGAAGCCGCTCTGGAAAGATTCCAGCTGTGTGCCAGTCCATGACTGGGTTTATCTGTGTGCCAGTCCATGGCTGGGTCCAGCTGTCTAGCAGTCCATGGCTGGGTTTAGCCACCTGGGCTCTGGGATGCTTCCTTCCCCAGCGACCCAGGGTCTGTGCTGCAGCATCAGGAAGAAGGGCAGGGGGCTGGGGCTTTGGCCCGGCCCGGCCCGGCAGGGCCTGGAGGCTCCGAGGCCGCCCCCACCTCCCTCAGGCGGGCTGGAACAAGATGAACTCCCGCCTTTCCGTGTGGTTTAAATGTGTAAATTTTGAGAAGCGTTATCGGTCTAAAAGTCTGTCTATCAAGTCAGATTCAACCCCCCTTCAAAAGCACACAGTGTCTGACAATTGCCCTGGCCAAAATGTGGGGTGAGGCAAAGTATTACAATCCTGTCAGTAATGAGCATCAGTAGTGGACTACAGTTTTCACAAATCTGTTCATCCATTTCTTGTGCTCAGAACTCAGAAAGGACACAGTGGTCAGTTCCCATGCCTAAAGCATGGGGGTGGGATGCCTATAACTATAAAGGATGCTGAGAGAGATGCTGCTGTTTTGGTTCTACTCCAAGAAGCCCCGACCTCTGGTTTCTTACGGGTTTTCTGTGTTGGTAAGGCAGAGCTGGAAGGTGATACAACCATGTCTAGCCACCAGCTGAGGGGTCTACTAGATTGGTGAGCATGCTGGGAGCCTGGAGAATTGCCATCAACCACTAATGAGATCCAGAATTCTTGGGTGGGAACTTTCTGAAGCCATTGAAATGGTTAATAAGCTTAATGACAAGGCAGGAAAGCTTCATATGCAGGTTATATGGTAGGTCCTACACACTACAGGCTTGAAAATCTTTTGTTGTGAAGAAGCTTTGAACATCTTGTAGAGCTGCAAAGAGGCATCCCATACTTCCGTCCTGCCAGATTTTCTCACTGAAGTCAGATATCCCTTGGAGGACATTAAACTGAGGGAATTTTGCTACTCCCAGAAAGCAGAACACAGAGGGACTTGTATAAATGTCTAGGAGTATTTTCTGAACAAGTATACCTGACGAAAAAGTTCACACTAACCTCACAGAGACTGCCAGACAGTGCAGAATAATGAAGTGTACAGGGCTGGGATAACCTGTGGAGATAAGTGACTTCTTGATCAGGGCTCTGCCCAGGGTCATTTTGCCGAAGAGTGATACAGTGGAAGAAGTAGGAGACAAGGCTTTTATGTGGATTACAGATAATACTACACCAAGGCTGTGCCTGCTGTGTCAGAAGACAAGGTGGATAATTTACTGAGCAGCCTGAGTGATGCCAAGTTCTACAACCTGCCGAACTTCACGAAGCTGCACGTGCGCACTTAAAAAAATAGTAGTTTGTGTGCATCATGAATGCAGGCCTTTGAGTTCCAGACAATACTGTGATTTTGTTAATTTAGGAGGCAACTTTCTGACACTTATAAACCCAGTGTTTGTGGAACTGCATGATTTCATGTATTGACGACACAGAGGCTGAGAAGAGTGCAAAACCTGTGTGGTTTGTATTGAAAACCAATGGATAAATTATGAAAAAATAATTCAGTTTTAGTCAATAAGAGCGAGAGGTTGTTGGGAGAGATGTAACTGCTTTCTGAGAGACTAATATAAAGACACAGGGGATTAGCTTGTACAAAAAAAAACCTAAACAAAGATTGACCATTCATAGAGTTTTCTCTTAGAATGGAATTCAATGTTATAGAATTCAATTATTATTGAAGATTTGTAGATGACTTCAGTGGTATTGTTGCTTTTATTAAGGCAGTTTGTCAAAAGCATCCATCTGACAAGGCAATTTGAACAGAGGCTTTGAGCAGATTAAAGAAGCTTTCTGACCCTCCCTGTGTTAGCCTGGCCACAAGAAAATACATGAATGATAGAGGATGCTTTTCTTGAGATGGAAAGGGAGTAGTGCTTTTAAAAGCAGGATATGAACAGAATTACTGCAAAATGCGTACATTGCCACTGTGTGGGCTATTAGGTGAAATACCATTTCCTCACTCACAAGTTCAGTGTCCGCAGGGAATAAATAGCAGTGCAATTTTTGTCAATGTCTCCTAATATTCATGGTAAATGTCCTTTACTCCTAAAGGGAAAAACTTGACAACATTAAAATGAATTCAGTATGAAATAATGTAATTTTGAATGAGTGAATGTTGGCAGGTCTGGTTACATATTTATTTCTTTGGCAAGCCCCTGTGCTCCAAGCCTGTTGCCAAGCTGCAAGGAAATAGACAGATTCACAGCCATTTTCATAACTTTCTATTAGTTACTCAATAATGTTTTTTATTGTATAACATGTTTTATGAGCACACAGAATGATAGTAAAGTCACATTTTTTCTGAAGCAATGAACAAGATGCTGTGGAATACCTGCTGAGCTCCCACAAAAAACTTAGCTGTTCCTACTGAAAAAATTGAAATCTGCTTGCTGTATTAAGATGGTAAAAGCCTCTTTGCTCTCAGCTGGTTTGACATTTTATTAGGTATTATTTAGAAATAATGTATAATCATGGAAACCACTGTGGAAATGCAGTACTGCTATATCTAGGTCATCTTGTCAGAATTCAAGGTTCCTGCTCCCTCCAGAACTGATTCTGCTTTAATGTTGCACAGCTTCCTTTCTTCTTCCAGGTTCCATATGTGGGAGAAAGACATGTCTAAATAGTCACAATTCAACAATTCATTTTGCTATATTGGAAGAAAAATAATCTTTTCAACAGGAATCAAATTTGCAATTGTTTCTGTATTAGAGCATCAATTGGTTTGGCATATTATTTGGTTTATAATTGGCAAATCCATTGGAAGGAAGCATAGTCTGAAAGCACATAATTACAACAAACTGTGTTTCCAAATTACAAGGATTGATATGCTCAAACATGAGTTCAATGTCAAATTTCATTTATTCTATGGGTTAGCTCATAAATCACTTGCTCATTTTTTGCATATAATATACTGCACTTGTGACACCTTTATAAAAGCTAACCTACTGTTAACCTGTTTCAACACACCTTCTAAAAGAACACTTTCAGATCTTCAGATTAAAGAAAAGGTTAATTGCATGTTTAATAGGGCCAGGGTTAATAAGAGTCTAAGAAAAACATGAAAATGTGACTCATTGTAAAGGAAGTGTTAAATTATCCATGTGGAAATAAAGGACATTAAATTCAGTCGGTCATAGTCTTTGGTAAGTAAAAGGAAGGACATATGGAGACAAGACAGGTAGAAAATTAGGTCTGATTTGGTAAATGAATAGTGTGGCAAAACTACCAGTGTACTTTAGGGTTGCTCAACAGAAGCATGGCTTCCCAGAGTGGGGAGATGCTCATTGCTATGCAAGCATCACCTCTTGTGATCAGAGCAAAGTAGCAAGCTCAAGTGCAGATTACAAGTTGTGCATGTGGCATTTCCATTCCCTTTGATGAAAACTGAATGTGCTTATCACAGGAAAGGCTCTAACCTAGAATTAGGAGTCTGGGAGGATGCATTTAAAAGGAAAAGCTAGAAGTGATAATCAGCAATTACCATGATAGATTCTACAAACACAAATTACACTGTTGAGAGTTATATGAAATATTACATATCTTTACAAATGGGCTAAATTAAGGGGAAAAAATCCTTTGACTATATTTTGGAAAATTTTTCTTGAACTTCACTGATCTTATGAGCATGTGAGGTCACATATGTAAGTAATTGCAGTAATGGAAAAAGATTTCAAAAAAAAGTTTTTGTACAGGAAACTTAGGTATTTCCAAATTCTAAATCTTATTTTTGTAAATTTAAGTATTTTCCAACACTATAATTAAAAAAAAAACAACAAAAGGTAATAAAAAAAAAAATCTATCATCTAGGATTAAGAAAGAATATTGTAAATGTATGGTCTTCCCTCTGGCCTGGCTTTCTAGTGAGTGAGTATTTGAACCTGTCTTCCTGTACTTCTTAGGTGCTACAGATTGGTTCCAGCTGTTAATCTGGGCAAAGCCTGCTCAGATATGGTCCTGCAGAATAAAAATCTAACTCAATCATGGCCTGCAGGATTCTCACTCTAATCAACATTTTGCTGAAATTTTCTTGAAAAAGTTATAACAATTCTCTATTCGTCATTTATGAACTGTGATTTTTTTTTTTTTTTTAAGATTGAGCAATATTTTGAGAGTGTGCTAACTTAAAGTTACTTTTTCCAGGGACATTTTATGCCACTGAAAAATTCCTCAGCTCAAATTTCAAGGCCTTTCAACCAGGCATGTCTCAAAGAAAAGCTTGTAAAAATTTGTTGATGTGAGAAAATGAAAATACTGTCCTTTAGTTCCATTCTTGGAAATGCCTAATGGCTCTGCATGAAATCAAGCTACAAGTGTTTGATACAAATATGACAAGTTTTAGTCCAGGTTGTAAAGTTCAATAAAATTTAAACAGTAGTTGGGGTACCAGCTGAGTTAGTATCTTACTTTAATTATAAGTAATTTATAAGTTACGTAGTTATGTCATCTCAAATAATTGTGACATCTTCCAGCTATTAAATTGCATTCTTGACTGTAGCTTTTAGACATAAAGTGGTATTTGTTCCACTCACTTGTTTTTCATTATCCTCTAGAAACTGAAAGTTGTTCCCTAAGAAGAATGAAGGTCAAATTGTTTAATTAAAAGAAGATTTGATTTTTTTTAAATAGGAATGGAGACTGTGAACAGTCTGCAAGACATATTGAACTCCAAAGAGTTTCATTTTAATGTAGTTTAATTTAGTTTTAATTGCCCTGAATACCAAACTTATCTTAGAAGTCTAGGAAGTCCTTTTTTTTTTTTTTGTGTCTTCCAGCTTTCTAACATTACATATCTCTAGCTGTCTTTCATCAAATAAATCTTACATAAGCTATCTGTAATTCAGGTATCTCTCTTCTCTGTGCTCTCACTGAATTTATTTGTTTGGAGCCTGTGATTCTTTTCTATGCCGAAGATAAGGTGGAGAGGTGATTGAGAGGAGATTGAGAATGCCGTGGAGAAAAACTTGGGGTTGGTGGTTGATGAAAAACTTGCCATATACTGGCAGTGTGAGCTCACAGCCTAGAAAGCCAAGTTAATCCTGGGCTGCATCCAAAGCAGAGTGGCCAGTGGGTTCAAGGAGGTGATTCTCTCCTTCTACTCTGCTCTTTGAGACTCCACCTGGAGCACTGCATCCAGCCCCAGTACCACCAATATAGCAAGGACATGGAACTGGTGGAGCTGGTCCAGAGAAGGGTCATAAAGTGGATAAGAGGACTGGAGCATCTCCCCTGCTGAAGACAGGGTGAGGAAATTGGAGCTGTTCAGCCTAGAGAAGAGAAGGTTGTGTGGAGACCTCATAGCAGCCTTCCAATGTCTGAAGGGGGCCTACAGGGAAGCCCGAGAGGGTCTCTTTGTCAGGAACTGTAGTGATAGGACAACAGGTAGTGGGTGCAAATTGAAAGAGGGGAAATTCAGGTTAGCTATTAGAAAGAATTTTTTTACTGTGAGGATGGTGAGACACTGCCGGAGGCTGCCCATGGAGGTTTTGAATGCCCCAACCCTCGCTGTATTCAAAGCCAGGCTGGATAAGGCCTTGAGCAGCCTGGTCTAGTGGGAGGTGTCCCTGTCCCTGGCAGGGGAGGCTGCGACTAGATGATCTTTAAACAATGATCTTTAAGATGATCTCCATTTCAACCCCTTAACATTCTATGATTTTATGATTGCATATTAAAATTTGAACAATATATTACTAGATTTTGTATAGTATTTGGAAAGAAATGTATTCTAATTGGGCCAAGGAAAAATCTCCATCCTTTATTGGATGCTGAGGGGAACATTGTAACCAAGGCTGAGGAAAAGGCTGAAGTACTTAATAGCTTCTTTGCCTCAGTCTTTAACAGAAGGACTAGTTTTCCTCAGGACTACCAGCCCTTGAGCTGGCAGTCAGGGGCAGGGAGCAGAAGAGAGCCCCTGAAATCCAGGAAAAAGCAGTTGGTGACCTGCTGTGCCACTGAGATGCTCACAGCTCCATGGGGCTAATGGGATCCATCTGAGGGTACTGAGGGAGCTGGTGGAAGAGCTCAGAAAGGCACTGTCAATCACTTGTCATCAGTCCTGGTTAACTGAGGTGGTCCCAGATGACTGGAGGTTGGCCAATGTGATGCCTGGATAAAAAAACGTGTCAGAAGAAGGATCTGCGGAACTGCAGGCCAGACAGGCTGACCTCAGTGCTTGGGAAGGTTATGGCACATCATCTGGAGTGTGATCACATGGCATGTACAGGACAGCCAGGGTACCAGGCCCAGCCAGCATGGATTCATAAAAGGCAGGTCCTGCTTGACCAACCTGGTCTCCTTTTATGGCCCGGTGATCCACCTAGTGGATGAGGGAAAGGCTGTGGCTATTGTCTACCTGGACTTCAGTAAAGCCTCGGATACTGTCTCCCACCATATTCTCCTGGAAAAGCTGGCAGCCCACAGCTTAGACATGTGCACTCTTTGCTGGGTTAAGAACTGGCTGGATGGCCAGGCCCACAGAGGGGTGGTAAAAGGAATTAGAGCCAGCTGGCAGGGGGTCACCAGTGGAGTTCTCCAGGACTCAGTATTGGGGCCTGTAAAGATACTTAATATCTTTATTGATGATCTAGATAAGGGGATGGAGTGTATGTATCCGCAGAAAGTTTGCAGATGACGCCAAGTCAGGCAGGCATGCCTATCTGTGGGAGGGTAGGAAGACTCTGCAGAGGGATCTGGACAGACTAGATCGATGGGATGAGATCAATGGCGTGAGATTCAATAAGGTGAAGTGCTGGGTCCTGTACTTGGGTCACAACAACCCCATACAGTGCTACAGGTTGGGGCCGAGTGACTGGAAAATTGCCAGGTGGAAAAGGACCCAGGGGTGCTGATCAATAGCCACTGAACATGAGCCAGCCTGTGGTCAAGAAGGCCAGTGTCAGCCTGGCTTGTATTAAAACTAGTGTGGCCTGCAGGACCAGGGCAGTGATTGTCCCCATGTACTCAGCACTGGTGAGGCCATACCTCGAATTCTATGTCTAGTTCTGGGCCCCTTACCACAAGAAGGACACTGAGGTGCTGGAGCATGTGCAGAGAAGGGCAATGGAACTGGGGAAGGGTCTTATGAGGAGCAGCTGAGGGGGCTGGCATTGTTTAGCCTGGAGAAAAGGAGGCTCAGGGGACTCGTTATTGCTCTCTACAACTACCTGAAAGGAGACTATAGCCAGGTGGGTGTCGGCCTCTTCTCCCTGGCCTCAGACTGTGCCAGGGGAGGTTCAGGTTAGACATCAGATAGATTTTCTTCACTGAAAGGGTGGTAAAGCATTGTAATGGCCTGCCCAGGCAGATGATGGAGTGACCATCCCTGAAAGTGTTGAAGAAACAGCTGGATATGGGCACTTAGTTCTGTGGTTTAGTTGGCAAGGTGGTATTCAGTCAAAAGTTGGTCTTGATGATCTTTGGAAGTCCTTTCAAACCTTAATTGATTCTGTGATTCTAATGATTGTTTCTGTCCTTTATAACAACTTCTCTCCCTCCAGCTTTACCTCAAAACCTTTTCTAATGTATTTTTTTAACAAACATATTTCAAATATCTCTTTGTTGTGCCTTGCACCTTAATTATCCTAAAATGTCAAGGTGCCAAGATGTTGATTTGCATTCAATTGCTTCTCACTGGTGTAGCAGAAAAAAATCAAGCTCAGTTTCTACAGCAACAGGAATATGCTTTTAATAGCATTCTCTTGTTTTATAGTTTAATATCTATATATTTTAATATAATATGTAAATAAGTGTAGATAGTAAAAGGACTTTACTCTTTTTTAACTGGTGTGTTGAAGGGCTGGATGCCTGAAAATGCATGCCGGACTGGGGTTTTTTTGTATGGTTCAGTAAAATATATTATCCTTTGCTTACCTTCTTTCTGTGGGGGAGATTGAAAAGTATAATGCAAACTGAAAAAACTCACATATTATCATCATTGCAAGGGGTGACATATCAATGGTAGTTGCTTTGGCAGATTTTTTTAAAAAGGTGAAAGACAGCCAGATGTTTGATGAAACAGTTAATGAAAAAGAATGGCACTTGAAGCAGTTGATAAAACAACTGCTGAAGGGGAATGTCCTATTGATGGATGGTTTATCCCTTGCAAGTGAGCTCTATTACAGGTAGTAAATACTGCCAAACTGTAACAGCCATCTAAACAGAAGGTTTAGAAATCACAATTCTGATTAGTCTTAACAGCAATATTTGTGTGATATTGACAGAGTCTCATTTTAGATAAATAAAGATATTTCAGGGAAGATTCCATTTATCTAATGAAGGCTTTTTGTGAGACAGGGTATTTAAATTCTAATAGTTTTGGTAAATAAAGTGCAATTGTTTTTTTGTTTCCTCACAACATTTCTATTGTTCCAAAGTACAGCCATGGCAATTGTCTAATAAAATGGTTGGGAAAAAATTGATTAACATGTGTTGGGGTTTTTTTAAGATTACTGTAAGAAAATGGAATAAAAAAGATCTGCAGGAAAGCAGGATAAATTTGTAGAAAAATCTCCTTCAAGGTTTTTCCTTGTTTTCTATTGTCCTCAGATCACCTTTTCGGTTCTTTTTTTTTTTTTTTTTTTTTTTTAATTGCTGATACAAATACTTCAAAAATACAGGGACAGACACATTCTGTTGTTCTTAAAAATTCTCAAAGCAAATCAATGGCACACTGGTCCAGCAAAATCCTTGTCCCAGATTTTTCCCCTTAGGCATATAGTACAATGTAAAGAGAAAATCTGTGGAAAAAGTGGATGTGTGATGTTTTATCTCTGTGGTTTTTGTGCTTATTAGTTGGATGCTGGGCATATTTCAGCCACTGTTTTTGTCTGCTGTAGCCCAGGTTCCAGGTCCTGGATGTGTTATAATTGTAGAAGTCTTCCTAGGCAAGCTGTGCCTAGCCTGGAAAGTAGGTTGTTTGGAAATAGGGACAGGAAGAGAACCATCTTCACGACTCTTGCTATATTTGGTCTCATTTGGCATCACAGTCATAAATAAATGTGTTTCCTTGGGAAGATACAGTTCTGTTTTGGAAAATACGAACAAAGATCCAGAAAAAAACCCCTGTGATGAAGTACCCCTGGGAAAATTCAATGATGGAAATGGCAGGTGCAAATTTGCATTAGAGTTCTATCTGGGAATACGCAGGTCCTCACTTCTGCCTTCTTGCTTTGCTCCTGATGCAGTAAGACACATGTCCTATCCCTGGGCACATCATCTTTTAATATTAATCCTCTGCCACATTCCCATCTGGAATATCTATGAAGATGACAAAATACCTGAGATATTAAACTGGAGGCATTAGGACCATTAAAAATAGAAGCCTGAGAGTTCCTTCCAACCTTCTGATTTCCCATGAAATGTCTGGGTGTGCTTTCCATTGCAGAGAGGGTGCTAGGTTAAAAGGATTTTAAGCTGGACCCAGTATGGTAAATTTTGATCCTAATGGGAAAACTGTTAATGATGAGTTAATGAGGAGTTGGTTGTGTGTCAGTTACAGAATATTGCAACTGGAGAGTAACCCAAAGTTCTTTCTCCGAAGGAAACACTCTTTTCCCAAAACATGTTGTGAAGTGAAATAGACCTCTGCTTGTCCTCAGTGTTAGAGAAGAAATCAGCACACTGATGCAGCAGTATCCTACATGGTGTGTAGCATTGTCCAGGCAACCAGCAGTTCTGCCTTAGTTGTATTTAGGGGTGCTCCCACATGTCTCAGAAGTGACTTACCTGCTGCAGTGCAAGTGAGTTGTCTCATAAAAGCATCTGCTTGTGAATTGTGTGTTTCAAGAACTTTTTCAATTGTTAGATCTAGAAAAGTGTAAGGGTGCAGTGAAGAGATACTTATTTTCCTTCTATATCAAGGACTAGAGGAGTCTCATGGCAGGTAATAATCCAATTTCTCAGGTAAAACACAGTCTAATTTGTGTGATAGCAGGAAGTAGCTTTGCAGACATTTTGCAGGCAAGGTGTGGTTGGTTTGACTAAGAGCACATCTTGATGTTCTAGGCAAGGAAATGCTTGGCTGTGATTATCTTGAGGGGTGGTTGATTCTAAGAAATGTGCACAGCCTCTGGGACTACCACCCATCTGGATTCAGATTATCAGGGGGTTGTCAGCATTGCCTCTCTCACACATGCAGCGTTTACAGCAGGAGCAGCTTCATGCTATGGCTTGGTACATCTCTGCTTTTAGAGATCTTACGCTGTGTAAGATTTATTTCCATGCCAAAGCTACTTAGAGTCCATACAACTGGCTTCCTCTTCCCTCCAGCAATGTCACCAGTTTCCTCACATGCCTGTGATTGTCAGCAGTCTACTCACTTTTTTATGGTGCATAGCAGGTCTGATGCCAACTGGCCTCCTTTGGGATTGGGAACTCACACGGAGAAATCCTGCATCATCCTGAAAGTGCCTTTGCCTACAGAAGGTCCATGTTATGTTATCTGTGAGGAATTCTGTACATTGCAGAAGTAGAACTGCAAGCACAGGTTAGGGTTAGGGGGGCTTCATGATGGGAAGGAATAACTTTCCTGCTAGGAGGAGAAAAATGCAGCATCAAGACTCTGTAAAAAGGAGCCTTCAGTGAGGCTGCCTTGTGGCAGACAAATAGAGCTGCATCTGAATCGGAGCACTCACACGTCATGGAAAATGTCAGTCAGGCAGCACAGCAGAGACACTGTTAATGGAGCAGAGAAAGATTGCCCAGGAGCACTGGGTTGAGTGGATACTCAGGATGCTTAGGCAAGGTCCACTTCCTCACTTAACAGAGCCTCTTAGAAGAGAGGAACAGCACAAATAAGTTTGAGGATGAATCAATAAAAGAGTCCTTAAAAAGGGAGACAGGTGATGAGGTTGCTTAATTTAGCTTCTAAATTATGAATAAATGTGGGTAAATAATTTTATCTCTTAATGATTCCCTGATGAAAAAGATTCTTTACAGGAAGGACTACTTTTGAGCTTAGCCAGAATTTCCAAGGAAACCTCTCTGTTGCCAGAGGTTTGTTTGGTTTTTATGTTTTTTTTTTTTTTTTTCTCCTACAGAATGAGCCCCAAACAATGAATTTGCACAAGTGGAAATCACTACAGTAAAATACTGTAGTCCGTGCCCATATCCATGCCACATATGAAAACTGCATTGAGCAATTACCATTGTATGTGATACTTTGAGATTAAACAGCATGAAATATGTGTGGGGGTCTCTTGGAGGGTGCCAGTGGTGGGCAACTGATGGTGTGGTAAGTGTTTAAAACTCCTGGGGTGAGGATATGGACATCACCTGCCAGAGTCACTTTATTTGCATTGTCTGATGGTTGATTTATTTGCCAAATGAAGTATCAGTTTTATTTACCAAATGTAACATGTAAATCTCTCTATTCAGCAGCATTCCTTAATGGTGGTGCTAGGTTGATGGTTGGACTAGATGATTTTGAAGGTCTCTTCCAAACTTGATATTCTGTCATTCTATGATAGTTTTATTTGGTATGGTTTTGCTGGCTTATGTGGGTTGCTGGCTGCTCCATTATACTTGAAAAAACTTTAGAGTATGACTACCCCTTCTTATTTCTTCCCAGTTATGTGGACAACAAGCAGTGGTTAGATAAACAGTGTAATTAAACCCACACATTTACACTAATTCAAATTTAATATCAATGAACTGGAGATGGCTGATTCTTTACAAAAAGAAAATTAGCTGTCTTAACTATCAAAATGTTATCTGAAAAATCAAAGTAAAAACCAATTTAAGCAGCTGTAATGGTAGAAAAAGAATAGAACTGGTTTTAGTTAGAAGGGACTTGTGTTTATCATCTCCAACTACCTGACATTTCTGGGCTGGCCAGAAGTTAAAGCATGTTATTAAGGATATGTCCAAATGCCTCGTAAACACTGACAGGCTTGGGGCATCAACCACCTCTCCAGGAAGCCTCTTCCAGGGTTTGACCACTCTCTCTGTAGAGAAGTGCTTCCTAACATCCAGTCTAGACCTTTTCTGACACAGTTTTGAATCATTCCCACACATCCTATTGCTGGATCCCAGGGAGATTGGCATTTCTCTCTCCGCTTCCCCTCCAAAGGAAGGTGCAAAGAGCATTCCTTAGCCTTCTTTTCTCCAAACTATACAAGCCCAAAGTCCTCTGCTGCTCCTCACAAGACATGGCTTCCAGCCCTTTCAGCAGCTTTGGTGCCCTACCTTAATGTATTCAAGAACCCTCATATATCTGTGTCCTGCAGTGCCCGTGTTGTTTTCCTTCCTCTTTAATCCCTTTCTGTACTTACCATGGCAGATCTCCCCATAAGGCATCTCTTTGGTGTTTAGTTACTGCGGGCTTCCTATCTATTTAAAGAAGAGCAGTAGCTGCTGCCCAAGGGCAGTTCAGTTCACTTGGCTCTGGGATTATTCCAGGATGTTCCTCTCTTCTTTCTGTTGTCAGAGTTGATGGGATTTCCAGTGTAATTATGCCGTTTAGGTAGGATGGGTCTAGATCCTCTGCCACATTGCATGGGAGCTGGGAGAAGGAGGGCTGCTTTCCTCCGTGCTCGCTGGTGCTACTAATGGTCTTGAAGACTTGGTGGACTGGGTGTGAGGGATTTGGCAGAACCTTTGTCTGGGCACTTGGAGAAGTTGATGACTGAAGTCGAATACCTTTTTGTCTGTGCTAGAAATTTCAGGAGTCCCACAGAGGGATTGCAGGAATCAATGGATCCTGCAAGTGGAGTGCTGCAGGAATCAGTGCGCAGACTCCACACAGAGCACAGAGAGCCCATTGCAGGAGCTTGTCTCTGTAGGAAATGTTGCAGAGAAGCCTATTTGGACATCAGTGCTTGAAGTGGTCCAGTAAAGTTAACTCTATTAAGATAACCAGATTAAATGCTAAAGAACTGTCTCTGCATGACAATAGCTTTTGGTGTAACTTCCTAGAAAGGGAGAAAGACATCCTGCTAACCAGGCTCTTCTGTATTCTCAATGGACCGAGATGCAGTGATTGTGGTTGCATGATAAGAACTTTTTTCAAGTGTCCTCCCCCTTCTTCCAATGAAGTCAGTCTCCTGGAAGAAGCATATCATGGAAGCAAATGAATTTATTTACTGCATGTCTGGGCTAAGGACAAGAGGAAGAGATACCATTAATACATCAACTCTGTCCGTATCTGTTCTATATATCTGCATGAAATTTGAGTCACAAAGATATTTTCCTTCATCTAAGCAATGAAAAGGGGGAAAAGAGGCTTTTTGTGTTGTGGAAAAAACACTGCCATCTCCAAAGGCACTTAAATTCTGTGAGAAATATGAAGTGACCAAGAGGATGTTTCATGAGGTACAAACCTGCTCCTTGTATCAACAACAACTCACCAAAACAAAGATCTCTCTGACAGAAAGTGAGGCTTGTTCAGGAGGAGTTGTCTTTACCTTTGCAATTTATTCAGTGCATGCAGATCCCACAGAAGAGTGAATAGGGCCAGGAGGTGCTCCAGGCACCAGAGCAGATTCCCCTGCAGCTTGTTGTGAGGCCCATGGTGAGGCAGCTGTGCTCCTGCAGCCATGAAGGTCCACAGACATCCACCTACAGCTTGCGGAAGATCCCATGCTGGAGCAAGTGGATACCCATAGGAGGCAGTGACCACCACGTGGGAGCTCACACTGGAGCAGGCTTCTGGCAGGACTTGTGTCCCCATGGGAAGATGGGGACTCTGGAGCAGGTTTTCTGCCAGGACTTGTGACCATGTGGGACACCCAAGCTGGAGCAACCTGTTCCTGAAGGACTGCACCCCATGGAAGGGACTGGTGCTGGAGCAATTGGTGCAGAACTGCAGCCCATGGGAAGGACTCAGCTGGAAAAGTCCATGAAGGACCATCTCCTGTAGGAGGGCCCCCATGTTGGAGCAGGGGAGCAGCATGAAGAGTCCTCCCTTTGAGGAGGAAGGAACAGCAGAGGCAACATGTAATGCACTAACTACTGTCCCCACTCCCTGTCCCCCTGAGCTCCTGGATGGAGAAGGCAGAGAAAACTGGGAGTGAAGTTAAGCCTATTAAGAAGGGTGAGATGGAGCAAAAAGACTTTGAGATTTGGTTTTATTTCTCATTACTCCACTCTGATTTGACTAGTAATAAATGAAATAAATTTTCCCAAGTCTGTTTTGCCCATGAGAGTAATTGGAGAGTGATCTCTCCCTGTCCTTATCTTGACCCATGAGCCTTTCGTTCTCTACCCTATCCGGGTGATGAGGAGAGTGATAGAGTGGTACATGGGCACCTGCTGTCCAGGCAAGGTCAACTAACCACAATGTTTAGTGCTTTTCCTGAAGTTAAACTGATACTCAGTTAGTGTGTTGTGCTCCTTGCTGTTTTTAAACCCGTAGGCCAGGAGTCCCATTGAGGTCATAGGAGAGGTGAATTCATTGCAGGATTAGTTGCACTTTTTTTTTCCACTCTGAAATTGAATACTGTTGAATTACCCTCATCAGTGCTTAAAAGGTAATACAAACTTGTGTTGAAATTAGCAGGTCCTTCTAACAGCCCTCAAGATCAACCATTTCCCCTCAGTTTTACTTTATTCTACTTCATTGCAAAGAATGTTTTCTTTTGCTTTGTTGTAAAATCCTCTTCAGTAACACAAAAATAAAATGTGCATGTCCACAAAGTGCATGTGAATCCATTTGCTCTGCTTGTTCCAATTCAGTTCTTGTGTACACTTATTTAATGGGTCATATTATAATTTAAGGTGCTCCTTATAGTATATCTCTGCTTATTGTCATAACTGAAGTTCTCAAAGCAGCCAATCACTAGGACCACCTCTGGTCTGAATACTTTTTAAATAAAGCTGTGAAGATTTTCTCTCCTGAGCTATTTCAAAATGTGAAAAATTGTTCTGTCACACTGTCTGTAGCAGTCACTATCTCAGATAAAATATATGGTTGTATTTCCCTGTCATTTGCATAATTTGATTGGATATATTTTGCAATTTTTCTTTTAATTGGAATTCCTGCTTATTCTTCATGAGGATTATTGTGCACCTCACCCCATAATTTCCAAACTAATGTATATCAGTGCTTTGTTGGCTGGCATCAGGATATTGAAAATACTTTGCATTCTTCTTTTAAGAGTAGTTGAATCACCAGAGGCATTTCCTCTGAGTGCAAGAATGGAATTACTGACCAAAGTGAGTAAATTTCAAAATTTGTAAATAGTGTTAAAAGTTAATTATGTTTCACTGCACAAAAATTGTACTGGTAAATAGAGTGTTCTAGCTGTTTTGTAAGATTCTTTTTTTCTTTGCCTGCTGGTCGTTAGAAGCAGCTAAGAGTAAGTATCTGAGCTGAGTTCAGGTTACTCTCAGCTGTTATAAAAGGAAGATAGGTCAAATGAGAGGCAGCCATCATCCCTTTGGAGATGACAGCCCCTGATCCTGCCCTTTGCCCCTATTAGACAGACCCAGCCGGGATAACTGCTAGGGAGTGATCTGGGCTGTCACAGCCTATGGTGAAACACCTGAAGCCTGCTTTCTGACTGCTTGGTGTTACATTTGTCATTTGTATGGAGGCACTGCAAGGGAAAAACGAATGTTAAAAGCTAACTGGTTGGCTACAACTGTGCTTTCTAGCTGTTTAAAATATCAAATCACAAAATAATTTCAGCTGGAAGAGTCTCTGAAGGGCCATCTAGTCCAACAGCGTGCTCAAACCAGGACTGATTTCCAAGTTAGACCAGAGAACTGATACATGGGTAAAGATGTATAAATATGGGTCAGGGGAGAATTTGCCTTATCTGTGTTGAAACAGGTCTGGACTACGAAAAAGAAAGTATCAACTAGCATGAGCATTTAAAGCATTTCTGGAAAAAATTGCCTTTTCTTCATGATTGTGTGTATTCTTGTTCCACACTGACGAGCCCTGTCTTTTTGATACCACCCTAATGAAACACATCCTTGGTTAAGAAGCTTCCTCTGGGATGGTGCCAGCATACACTGCATTCTCTGTCCTACTAACTGTCCTCCACAGTCCCCAAGCGTGCCGTGTCTCTGTCAGTCACCCTGATTATAATTTTGAACTCCACTGCACAGAAGTCAGAATGTCCCAGAAGCATCCACTCCCTCTCTTAAAAATTGCTAATTATGGAAGTGTCCCTTTCCCCATTAGCTCACTGCTGCAAGCAGAAAGTACAAAAATTAGGCTAAAATGTCAAGCAGGGGAAGGGATGCTGGATCCTTCCTTGGAAAAATAATGTGAGGGGAGAGGGGAAGAAAAGAGAGCAGGGAATCCTACATCACTTGAGGAGTTGCAGAGAAATGGTGTGGAAGGTCCCAGGTCCCTGTGGGTCAATGGTCCAAGGTCATGTAGACTGACTGCTGAGGCACAGCCTCTGAAGTGTACCCAATATATGTCTTGAGGGCATCCTTTGAAACTTTTCTTCTGATTTCATTAAAATTAGATGCATTTTTTTTTCTCAAATTATTAATAGTTAGGACATTATGTAGGGAACTGGATGTCCTCAGAGCTCTGAGAAGGTATTTTAGCAGCTTCATTTCACTCTATGCTGGACTCAGTGTAAACAATTTTCTGATGTAAATAAAATCCTCATTTTAAGAGCTCAAGCTGTTTCCATGACATCCTGCTAGTGATTGCTGGTCACAAAAGAAATTTGTGATTTCTGCTGCAGGCAATTCTGTGGTACAAAATTTTGTGCAACTGTACAGCCACATGGGAGCAAAAACATGAGGAGAAGGTCACAGAAGCATTTCCTTCTCATAAAGAGAAGTTTCTCTTATCACAAACAAAAAATTTTTGTCTCACAAAGAGACTCCACTTTTTACTTGGAGCTGGCAGAGCAGCTTTATATTGCCTTGTCCCAGATTGGCTGTCATGAATGTGCAGTCAGGGAGGGGATGAGCAGCAGGGTGTGTGTCAGCCCTACAATTTTTGACTGCATAAGTACCCACTAGTGTCTCAGGGAGGCTAAATTTATGTTAGGACCACCTGGAGATGGCACATGGTGTAACTATTGCATTGTTTTACCTTGTGCTGAGCCCTCCCCAGGGGCTCCAATGACCAGAATCCATCTTGGGTTCATCCCAGCTGCACAGCCCCGGCTCAGGCACCCACTGGTGTGGCCAAGCTGCAAGTAAAGTCATGGGACATAAGGAAGGCAGAATTTCAGGCCGAGGTAGGGCTGTTGAGTGCAATTTAGGAGGCAAAACTGAGCAACACAGACAGTATAAAATCCTAAAGATCTGCAGTGAGGAGGTGCTAAGTCACAGCATGGAGCAGCAGGACTGACCCTTCCCCACCTGCCTGATGCCTGCTGGGCTAGCAAAGGCTCCCTTAGGGGTCTTATCAGCATGGGGACCATACTAATGCCTGGTGACTTCTTAAACCACAGCTGTCTCTTGTGTGTATTCAGCCAGAAAAGCTGCCTGGTGGAAACCCAACTTAGCTGTGTGTACCTTGTCGGCAGAGTCTCTGGGCACATGGTGGGAGCTGGGCACAGTGACCCAGAGAGAGCCAGCTGTACCCTGAAGAATGGCAGAGGGAGTCCACAAATATGCTTTTGCCTTTTTTACCAGATATGCTTTTGCCTGCCTGCAGCTGCCCCTAAAGGTTGAAGCATAGTGAGATACCAGCCTGTCCTGCCCAGCAGCCATCAGACTTGGTCAGTCTGGAAGGGAAGCACTGATGACATTTTCTAAAGTGGCACCATGCCTCCTTCATGCCATTGCAGAGCTGTTCCCAAAGCAGGGCTGGACTTTCAAGGCTCAAGCAAGAACTGAGGTGCTTTTAAAGCTGAGGAGAAAATACACTCCTTCATCTTGTACTTGTTCCATATATAGATGCTACTGATACATAGACGTTCACATACAGATCTTTGTTTTTCCATCTTAGCCATTGCTTTTAATACTGATGAACATTAAAAAAAAAAGAAGACTCAAAAACATGACCAATTTGTCCTTCCATAATTTGAGTAGTTATCAATCAATTAATTAAATAAGTTTATTTTTACTTCATTGCAATCATTAATGCGGTGTTCTATGGTTTCACTGTGTGTTGTATGAAAAGTTGCTTCTTCTTGTTTGTTCAAATCAGCTCCTCACTAATTTCAGTGAAAACTCTTGCACCAAGAGAGGTGATGCAAAATCTATCTTCACCACCGTGACGTTGGAAACCTCCAGTGTATTCCTCGTAAAATATGCTTAAACTTTGTACTTTTCCAAGTAATAGTAAAGGTATTTTCAATTTTTTTTTTTTTTTTTAATGTTAAGCTTTCTAAAGAGAGACGAAAAGACTACAACCTGTGATGGTGGTTCAGTCTTTCTTTGATGATCCAGTTGTACTTTAATATGGTAATTTCTGATTACTGATAAAAGAGTAAGATATTGTGCTTTAAGAAAAGGGTATCTGTTTCAAGTGAGATACAGACACATGGAGGGATTATTGGGAAGAATATTTTATTGTAAGGAACACTCTTTTTATTTACAACATGGGCTTTCAAAAATAATTGCAAATGAATGTCATGAAAAAACCACAAGTAGGCCTTATGTGATGAAAAAGGGAACTATTTCTAGGTGTTTACAAATTTTGAAATGTATCTGAAGACTATTTATATAGATATGCAGTGTTCTCAATGCTAGCAAGAGATGCAGTAGCAATAGGTGATAGGGCTGAACAATAGTATAGTATTCAAGGCATTTCCTTGAAAATGCATCAGATGTAAGTTTCAGAAAAAGAAGTATAAATCTTCTACTTTTTAATACCGACTGAAAAAAAAGTTAAAAATTTGTATTCTGAGTAGGAGTCAAAGTGTTTTCTAATGAATTATTAGTACTTCATTGAAGGCTTAAATAAAAATGCAATATTGTTCCCATGGCTTGTAGCTGTAGGCATCAATGAATCACTGAAGTCATTCTATATCGACTGAATGATTTTTCTTTAGTGACCAGCCAAGAAAATATACTTTGCCTTTCACTTTCTCTATTGATACTACTTAGAGATTAACTAGAAGATTATGTTCCACTCCCACCTAGTGGCAAATAAAACATGCACAGTATAATTATTTTTTTTATGGCAGAGGGAATTTGTGTTACCTTTCCTAGAAATCAGCTCTGACTTGCTGAGAAATTGCACACAAACAGCTTCTAAATTAAAACACACCTACTTGAGTCAGTAAAAATCAAAAACAAAAACATGCTTCTGTATCTGCAATTTGGCAGCTTTTGTGTAAAAGAAAATTAAGACATATTTAGGCCGTGGTTTTATGACTTAGCTTTATTTTTCATGATTGATGTGTGCAGCTAGTAATAGGATGAGACTGTAAGTTGTCAGATCATGCACATTAAAATAAGAAAGTGAGTAGCAGTTTCTTTGGCTTTAAAATAGCCCAGATAGAGAGTGTCCCTGAGTAGAGCTCCAGGCTACTGGAGCATCCAGTAGCTGCTTGGATCCTTACTGAGTAGTCAAGTCCAGCTCAGAGAGCGGGCCTGGGGACCAAATACCACAGAACCAAAGTCAGCCATCAGGACTTGCATAGTCCTGAAGATGGATGGGATTTAGCTCCAGGCTGCTGTCTCAACACAGGAGTCTGTAATCTTGCCATTTGCCTATAGAGTTGACATGGACTAGTTCTGCACAGTCAGCTTTCATTAAAGACAGTTCCTAACACTGTGGCTGCAAAGTAAATCTACTGGAACTGTTTTTCTAGATAGTCTGATGCAGCTCTGAGACTAGAACTGAGATGTGTAAAGACATGCTAATTAGCTTGTTTGATTAGCTTCATCATCTTGGAAGCACAGAATCATAAAATTATATGGTTGGGAGAGGCTCTGAGAAGTCCTATAATATATTCCCATGCCAAAAAGCAGAAGTTCCCCTATCAGCAACGTTCCTTTACAAGCAGTATTAGAACCTAATCTTCAGTATCTCAAAAGCTGGATCTTTCACATTCCTGCTACAGCTTCTTTCATCCTTCTGTATCCTCAGTGACAGAAGGTTTTTTCTAACATCTGAGCTATATCTTCTTTGTTACAGATGCAGCCCATTCTTTCCTGTATTCCCTTTAGGCAGCTCTGTCTCCAGTCTGGGATTTTCTTGAGTTGAGATTGTCTTCTTTCCAGACTGAACAACCTCTTACCTTATAGGTCATATTTTCTAGATCTTTGGTCATTCTGATTGTTGTCCTCTGTGCTTTCTCAGAACTAACCAGTGTGGATAGGCCAGATGAATATTTTATTACTTTTTTATGGATTATACTTCCAATGTTATGACCCAGTAGAATAAATAACTTTTATCAACAGCATGACATCACTGACTTCTGTTCTGCTTAAGATCCCCTGAAATGCTTTTGCAGATCTTTGCAGACCTGCTGTCTGGTCCAGTCTTGCGACTCATTATTCCTGCTTAAGGGTACACTTCTTTACTTTTCTTTGCTGAATCATAGGCTATTTTAGAAAAGGTTTCTTCAGTTTAGCAATTACTTTGAATTCTAGCCCCGTTCAAAAGCTTATTTTCATCTTTTATTTATTTATTTTTTAATTTGCAGATTTGGTAGGATTATGCTTTTTTCCATCAGTTGGTAATAGATAGTTCTATTTCTAAGATAACCCTGCAGAAACATTTCTTTTGCTCTTCTGGTGCACTAATTATTCTGTAGGTCATTGGAATTCTGTTTTCCAAGTTCAGCTGTGTGACATCTGCTATTTCTCCTGTACTCACAAGAGGAAAGTATTTTAGCCTAATGTTCATCCTTGACAAATCCACATTGACCGTTACTTATTTCCTTGTTTTATGGATGCTTAAAGATACTGGGTTGTTTGTTTCAGTGGCTTGAGGGAACTGAAGACAACTAGCTATTCTTCTGTGTTTACTCTTGCTTTTGTCTCCTTTTAAAGCTTTTGTCTCCCTTTCAAGTTTTGGAGTAACTTGTCTGTTCTCCAAGTGCACTCCAAGATAGCCCACATCAAGTTGTTTAATCCACTAGGATAATATTAATGAGGCCTGGCTGATTTGAAAAAACACTTTTCTTACTTAAATGCTTTCCAATCCATCTTTTCTCTGTTCTGAACAGTGATTTGTCACTCTCTCTGGCTCACTAGCTAATTGTTTTGTTGTATTGTGGGAAGACAAACACAGAAAGGCATTTGGTCTTCCCTGGTGTCATCTGCCAATATGTTGTCTTTTCAATAAAGCAACAGATCCACATTTTTCTTGGTCATCTTCTTGGTACTTTATATCTCTACAGATGGATTTATGGATTTATCTGCCTGCATCTCCTCTCTTTTTTTTATTCCTCTGGGAGTAAAATTCTGACTTTCCCCTTAATTGCTAATCTATTATTTTGTATACTCCCCAGTCAATCTGACCTTGTTTCTATGGATATGTGCTTATTTCCGTAATTTGATATAATTGGAAAGACCATAAGATAGTTAAACTGATTTCTCATTGCAGCTCCTGCCCTCTCTCTGCACTGGGAAAAATGAAACTTGCTGACTAGCTTCTCTACCCAGACAAAGTTTCCAAGACCCCTTTTTCTCTTTATATGTGAGACCTGTGAGATTTTACCTGTGAATTCTCTGTGCTTATTGAAGTCTATCTCCCTGAAATCCCTGTTTTTTGTTAGGGCTGGCTCTTGAATACATGCAAGCACTTCTGTCTTGTGCTGGTCTCACGTGTGCTGGTGACCAAGAGCCACCTAACTCCCCAGGCTAACAAACACATCCTTCATCTCATCTGTTTCCACCACAGTTTATTTGAGAAGTTTTTCTCCTTCTGCATTTTGGATCTCTGAGCCCCACTGATACACTCAGCAATCTCTTCTTTCCTGAAGAAACTTCACAACTTATATTAACAAATCACTTATTTCCATAAATCTAATAATGGATAGTATTTGCCTAACCTACAATAAGGGATATTTGCATGAGCCATAATAAGGGTTATTTGCAGTGATATAAACATTCCTTTAACTGATGGGATTTATTTTCCTCTCCTCACAGAAAGCATTTTGTAGTGGTGTGATTATTCCATGCTATTGAACTGCTCCAAGTTTGTGATTGTGACAGAAGGTGTGGAAAGTTGGTGTGTCTATAAGGCCTATGCTTCCTTTACATGTCCTCAAAGCATTAAAAGTGCAACTTAACCAATTCCCACATGCTACAGTTTAGTTTTATATCCAGGATTCTGCAACACAGTGATTGAAATTTTAAAGATGCTCTCTCATTAATTGAAAATAGTATCAAGGAAAAATTAAATTAGATGAAGAGGTCTGTAGTGTTATTGTTGATTGATGTATTCAGTAAAAACCTCTGTTCTTCTTTTCACTGAACTCAGAAGAGTCCAGGTTCTTTGATGTACAGCTCACAACGGTTTTGTCACAGAGTACACAGTCATTGATCGTAATTTATTTTATGCAGCTTATGTTCCCAGTGTATACTTCATCAAAGAACTAAATACAGATATAACCATTTAAAGGATCAATATTCTTGAAGATAAGATACGCACTTTTAAAAATTATGTTCTACTCCTTTTCCAAAATCTTATGCTGAAAATGTAATTTGAAGTGTTTGGTTGATGAGATGAGAGGGAAACGTACTGTTAGATGGATGGATAGTAAGATGGATGGATAGAAATTCATAGCTTACATGAAATAAAAATATTTTCTTTTCTCATGTGTTTCTTTGTATTATTCTGAATTTTTGAATATTAAATTCAAATCAGATATAGGCTGTTCAAAAAAGGTAATGCAAAGAATTTCTAAATCCTCATTTGAGTATGCAGATAGATGTTGTATTAGTGCAATAGAGAGGAACATCTAATTTTTGGCTTGAAGGCATTGACTGTCTAGTATATTAGTAGGCAAGGTGTTCAATAAACAGGAGGTAGCTCTATAATTGCTCAAGAAGACTTTGGTGTTTACAAATACTTCTCATCATACAGATGAGCCGTGATGTTCTTGCTTTTTATATTGTTGAAAATATGAAAGCCAGATATTTGATGCTTAAAATGCCTTTGCTTCCCAGATACAATTTCTCCTATGAAGTTTTATTGCTCTTGACTTTGTGTTTATTGACTGTGAATAATGATACATCATGGATAATGAATTACTGTGTATTTCATTGAGGAAAAAAAAGCAAGTAAACTTCTGTGTCCAGATATACAATTTTCTCCAATTATCTAAAGAATATGAGAAATAATAAACAAGACAAGAAAGAAAACCAGAAAAACTTTCTTCAAGAGGTCGACTATGTCGTGTCAGTAGGACTGCCTTTTATTGTCCATTGAGTGAAATTATTAGTATAACAGAAAGAGAAAACAATCCACTTCAGAAAAGTGAGATGCCAGAAGCTACCAGTTTTCCTCTAGAAATTCACTTCATGCAGCAGAACTTTGGGGGCAAACTTGTTCTCTGCATCCTTTCCTAGGCTTGAGTATCTGACTTAGCACTTAGATTTTATGTGAAAAATATTCCATGCCATGGGTTATCATGCTTCAGAGCCATAATGTATTTTCCAGATTCAAGATCTGCCTTCATTAGGTTTACTGGTGGAGCTTGGAAGGTCTTCAGCCCTTCTTGGATCTGAGCTCCATAGTACACCACTAGTCCTCTGTACTGTGATAACAGAACACCTTGAATTTGGGCATAGGATCATGTGGAAACCTCCAAAACTTCTCCTGGAGTCTTGGGAAGAGCAACTTCTATTTTAACAAAAGGGCAAGAATTGATCTGCAAGAGGCATTAAATTTTGTCCTCGAGTAGAAGCTAGCAGCAGCACATGCCCTTCCTGGGTTAATGTATCTGCTTTAAGAGCTGCTGTTTTTAAAGAGTGTAAGTGAATGTATTGAGTGAATTCTGTTACGTGGAGCAGAAAGAATATTAAGTTATGAAAAACAGGTGTGAAATATGTTCTGTGAATGCACTAGAGGAATGTGTCTTGCTTTGAAAACAGCTTGCAAGGTCTATCAGCATTTCTTAGAAGAAAAAATATTTTCATGTCTTGCTAATGAAATTAAATGGTCTGTTTTGCCAGTTGTGCTTGTGTGCCCGTTGTGAGAGATTGTTAAAGTGATAATTTTTGTCTTGAAGTCTTTAAAAAATCATGTTCTTGCTATTTTTTCATGTGAAAGGGAATGGCACAGAATCATCATCACAGGCTTTGGCTCACACTCTACAAAAGGTGAGTGGAAACTGCTATTGGGACCATTATCTCCTCTTTCATAATAAGAAATCGAGAAAGCTTTGCTTGTTTAATCTTCTTGAACAGTCCGAGAGAGAGTAGGAACAAAACTGGTTTGAAAAATTGTATTCAGAGGGGGTTATTCTTGTTACACTGCCTCCAGGGAAGGGGCAGAGCTGAGGGTTCAGCACCATTTGTCCTTGGTGAGTTTTGACTCTGTCATTTACTGAAGTCTTGGATGAAGATAAGGGATATGCTTATTAAATTTGCCAGTTACTGAAACCTGAGAGAAACTGCCATACTGGTGATTGGAGAAAAAATTTGAGAAACAGGTAAACCATGGAACTGTGGGTTTATTTACCATACCTATATCTGCCTTGCACATTATTTGAGCATAACCTTCCCCTCATCCCTTCTGCCCTACCTGCAAGGTGCCATTTCCATTATCACATATTATCTCTCATCTCTGCTTTGCATTGATGCTGGTTCTTCCCCGTGTTCTCTTTCTCTGAGCTGGGCAAGAGGCAGCAGGACATGAGGCCAGACCTCAACTAGTTGAGGCTGAGGGGCCAGCTGGAAGACCAGGCCAAATAAATGCCCAGTGGGCTCACACAGTGCAGCCTGAACCTCTGCAAGAGCTGTAATTTCCATCTTTTACCTTTATCCAGCCATTGATTTTCATACAACTTGAAAGAACTTAATTCCTTTGCAGCTCTTCAACTAAATCAGATACAGAGGCAAATGAGTTCCAAGAAAACTGAAGGAAATAAGAAAAAGTATCAGGTAAACAGATAAAGTGGTTGCCTAAATGCATATGTTTTGTTTTCTCAGAAATCAGGTGGAAAATAGGATGCAGTTCAATTTGCAATAGCTTTCCAAGTGAGATAGGAAATAATTGCCATATAGAAGCTCTTCAGAAAATGATACAGGAGCTAACAGAATCATGACTCAAAAATTTAAACTGTGTAGGAGTACATACTTGAAAAAGACTGAAATATTTCAAACTCCTAAGCATGGCAAGGTCGTGGTTCTGGTATTGTGTCTGCTCTTGGGCACCACAACTCATATTTATGTGGGTCAGTTGGAAACAGCCCACAATGGCTGTCCAATTAAATGTCTCAAAAGTGTGATTTAGGAGATTAGAGTAAACTAATTTGTATGATTTACTCTATAAAAAAGGAGTCTTCAAAGCTGCATGTAAAAGGAAGTTTTCCATGCAGATTTCCATGTCGGTAGTGGATGGAACAAAAAGAAACAAACTTAATTTTTCAGGAAATGAAGATGCAGATTAGACATTTACTAAAAATATCTCCAGTAGTGTTTAGAGCAGGTTGCCTAAATATGTGTTTTATTCATCAGTGCTGGAGACCTTCAGTTGCTGGTAACTTCCAGGGATGATATGGATGTATAGTGATGACCCCACCTTGGGGCATGGAAATGGCTTTCATGATTTCTTGATTTTTTTCCGGCTTTAGTGTTCTACGACTTCACATTTGATCTCTGTAAATGCAAAGGAAAGGAGAAGAATTATTTACATTAAGTAACATTATTGATAAGGAAAAGCCTGTGATTTCTGGCTGTACATCAATTATTCAGGAAATTAGAAGAAGGCTTATAACCATTCAGGGAGAGTTTTCCATACAAAATGCAAATCTAAGTGGCTCCAAGCAGGAATACGATCCGTTTAGGAAGGTATGGTGTGTGTTTTCTTCTGATTCCAGGGGATTTGGCTCAAAGATACAGAAAGACCCTTCTGGTAATCTTACATATGCACGATCTTTGCTTCCCAAAAGAAGGCAACTGAATTCTGCAAGCCCACAGGGGTCCTGCTATGGCTTATGAATAAGGCAAGTGAACTTGACTCACAGTAGTGTGCAAACTCATCTTTCTTTTTAATGTGCTTCTTGGTACATTCTTTTCCAAAGTTTTATTTTAACTTATCATTTTTCTGATGTTCCAGTTCAATATCTAGGGGTTTATAATCCTTTCAATGATAGTGAAACACCATGAACCCTGAATGATGGCATTGTAGAATGAATCAGGCATGCAGAACAAGCAGGATCTATTTATATACACAGATATCCCAGTAATCAAGGAAAAGATTTGCAAAGTAAAATGTGTTGCAAAATAACCCTATATACAATTTGCTTTTGGAAAAAGAGTTGTAACTATTAAGTAACCTTGTTCAGTATTTCAGGTTTTCTTTTAAGGAAAAGATTAACAATTGTGGGGGGAAAAAAAGCAGAATAATTTCTGGCATTTATTCTCACAGAAAAATCCTTGATTGCTTTAAGAAGATAGCCTATGCAAAAAGCCATTATAAAACAGGCAGACATTTTACAATAGAGTTAATCTTGCTGGGAGGAAAGGCAGAAATAAGTCTGTGGAAGATTTCTTTCATTTTCATTTGATTGTTGTTTCATGCAGTTGTTGTTTTGCTTAAGCTCTGCAGGAGTGAGAAGCAACATGAGCTCCTGAGGGTTCAGATGGGAGCCCATTCTCTGAGGCCTCATCTCAGCCTAGCAGGTAGCAAGATACTTGGCAGTTGGTGACAGCTATTATGTGTGGCTGCTCTTTCAAAGAGTTTCACCAATGTGATGAAATGTTTTCAATTGGTTTTGCTGAAAAAAGTGCGAGGGTGCCTTGTAGTGGAACCAGACGTAAAGCTGGTAACAGCTGCCATATTTATATTTTGTGAGTAAATTTCCAGGTGCTTCCAGTTGGTCCTTTACAGCTGGGTATAGCAGAGGCACTTATTGATGCAGATAGAAAGTTCTGCTTTCTTAAATACCAGCTTCCTAGATCACTCCCAAGAAACCAGTCCTCTCCAAAACAAGAACTGAGAAGGATTTGTTCAGGCTGACCTTCTGGCAGTACGGACCTGCCCATGCCGGGTCTGGGGACCTCTGCTGGATGGCATCCTCCAGCACCATCCTCAAGTTTTGGCTACTAGTGCCCAGCTCTCTCACGTGCCCCAGGGTTTGAAGAACTCCTTTTCAATTTCATGCCGTGAAAATGCCAGTCTGGAGAGTGTCACTCTGTTCTCCTGTTATCCGAAATACTTGGAGACAAAAGCAATGCAGTCTCAGCCCATTCCTGCTTGTGGCATGACAGAAGCACCTCTCTGCCTCTCTGAGGGATCCTGAGGCCAAGACTGGCACTGGATGGGTGTAGTCCATCAGCTTTCTGAGGCGTGAGAGCTGAAAAGGATACACACAGCCCCTCTGTGCCACTTGGCCTTTGAGATGTTAGTGAATATATTGCTGCAAATATGCCTACAAGGTGCAGTCATGTGCAGAGTGGATTTTCAGAGCTCTGATTTTTTGTCAAAGGAGCCTGGATTAAAATCTGTTTATAGATACAGCTCTGCTGTCCATTTTACTAGTTTTGAGACTGTCTCTTTTCTCTTTGTGGGATATCAAATGACTAAATTGCTTTCCACTTTAAATGTGACTAAGCCCTGTGGGACAAAAGTTTATTAGTAATATGCAAAACTATATTTCAAGCCCTGGCTTGTTGAAAAAATGAATCATTATTGCTTAGAATGACTTCAAATTGTTTAATGAAATGGAACCAATGGATCCAAGTCCTTAAGACCCTAGTCTTGAACTGAGTTCAAGCTTAGACTTTGGATGAAAACAGTGTAGAGAGAGAAAGGGAGAGAGAAAACATGAGTGCTCTCTTGCTTAAACCTCCCTGAAATGAAATGTTTGTGCATTTTGAAGACCAGTTTTGTGTCAATTAATGAGAAAGTAGACATTAAATGTACATTTGAGCAATTTCTCCTTTTAGTTTTGGATACTGCTGGGAGACACTAGATGGCACCTTCTGTTTGCTACGTGCATGGGGCCAGAAATAGGGCCCGTCTGAATGCTGGTGAAAGCTGACAATTATTTTTGAAGCAACTGGTGCATCCATATGGATCCTTGCTGACGAAGGAGACAGAAATATCCTGGTGCTCCACATCCAGAAAAATGGGGGGGAGAGAGGATCTATTAACTACCTTGTTTCTTCTTTTTATATCATCTCTGAACTGTAGCTAGTGGGCAATGAAACACCCGATTTAGTTAAAGAGCAGGCTGTTTTCATGATGCATTTTAAGGAAAGGGTTTTCAGGAAAGATGGGCTTGATAGCAGCTCGGGGTGGGACTCAGGCCAATAGGGTATAACTTACAACTTTGGAGTGTATGGACATGTGAATCTGTAACTGCCTCATCAGACATCTGGTGACATTCAGGGTGCCATAAGGGATCTCACATAAAGTCCGGCCGCTGCTCCTAGAAGGAATGGGTTCTATGTATAGGCTGAGGATTCCAGCAAGGGATCATGAGGAACTAGCCAGTGATCACCAGTGCATTTCCAGTGACATGAATGAGCATTAATTGCAACACTGCAATGGTGCCCTTGCAGGAAGAAAAATTAGTCCATGACAAAGCTATTTTTTCTTAATTCAGGGGTGAGAAATCTCTGACTGTTCTCCTTAACAAGTTTCTACAGGCATATACATTTTAGAAAGAACTCCACTGAATAGTTTGGGGAAAATCTGCCCTGAGCTAATTGCTCAATTTCTGCTCTGTGTTTATCATGGTGCAACCCCTCATTATCATGATCCACAAGCAGGGGGATTATGACTGTGCTGTTCTGCAAGATGTCTCCTGCACAGACCATTAGGACTGCCTAAATCATCAGTCTAGTGCCCTGACATCAAAAAACCTCATCTGATCAATGTTTAATCCACAAAGATTTGCAGAATCCTTGTTCCCCACAGAGCAGGTAGCACAAAGCTATAAAACAACTTCTTTGCCCATTGCCAGTAAACCTTACCTTTAATACAAAAGTGAAAGTATGAGAAATTCAATGGAAGGTCTGAGAAAAGAACAAAGGAAGATCTAGGGCTAGAGCCAATTACTTGTCCTGTTAGAGCAGGAGCTGATTTGTAAGGAATAAAAACCCAGAGGATGCTGGGGATTGGGCTATGTCAGTGTTACAGAGAAAAACAAGGACCTTCTCTCCCAGTGGTGCTGTCACTTTAACTTGGAAGGAAATTCCTTTCTATCCCTGGATTTGGTGACCTGTCATAGTGGGTTGAAGCTGGCTGAATGCCAGGAACCCACCAAAGCCTCTCTATCACTCACCTTTGCAGCTGGACAGGAGAGAGAAAATACAACAAAGGGTCCATGAGGGGAGATAAAAATTGGGAGAGATCACTCACCAAAACCTATCAGGACAAAACAAACTCAAATTAGAGATATTAATTGAATTGTTTGCTAACAAAGTCAAAGCAGGATAATGAGAAATAAAATAAAACCTTAAAAATACATTCACCCCTACCCCTCCCTCCTTCCCAGTAATGCAGGGAATGGGAGTGACGGTCAATTCATCACACACTGTTTCTCCCACTGCTCAGGAAGAGGAGTCCTTCCCCTGTTTCACCATGGAGTTGCTCCCACAGGAGACAGTTCTCCATGAATATCTCCAGTGTGAGTCCATCCCATGGGCAACTGTTCTCCACTGCAACATGGGTCACTCTTCCACGAGGTAGAGTCGTACAGGAACAGTCTGCTCCAATGTGGGTACCCCACAGGGTCACAAGTTCCACCAGCAAACCTGCTCCAGTGTGGGCTCCTTTGTCCACTGGTCTGCAGGCCCCTGCCAGGACCCTGCTTCAACACAGGCCCACCCCGGGGTCACAGCCTCTTCTCAGGCATCCACCTGCCCTGGTGTGGGTCTCTTCCATCAGGGACACAGCTGCCTCACCATGGTCTGTACCACGGGCTGCAGGGGAATCTCAGCTCTTCTGCCTGGAGCACCTCCTGCCCCTCCTTCTACACTGACCTTGGTGTCTGCAGGGCTGCTCCTCCCACATGTGCTCACCCCACTCTTCTCTGGCCACAATTACATCTGCACAATAACATTTTTCCCCTTCTTCTTAAATATGTTATCACAGAGGCATTACCACCATTTCTAATTGGCCTAGCCTTGACCAGTGACATGTTCATCTTTGGAGCTATCAGGGACTGGCTCTGCTGGACATGAGGGAAGTTTCTGGCAGCTGCTCACAGAAGCCACCCCAGTCACCCTCCCCACCCCCCCGTACCAAAGCTTGGCCATGCAAACCCCGTGTATCTGCCCAAGCCTAGACCAGTCATCAAGACACAGAAACCAGCTTGCTAGAGGTTTTCAGTAGCATCAATATACTCTGCCTGTCATCCTATTTCTGAAGCTAGACCATGCTTGCTGCTTTCAAGGGAGGAGGAAAAATAATAAGTCAAGTCATACTTTAACAAGAGAAAAAAATCACCTTCCTGACCACTGCAAGCAACTAGTAGAAACCCTGAAACAAGGATTTAATTAGAAACAATGTAAAAATAATTCAAATTTGCTCTGTGAAAAAATAATCATTTGGTCTCCTTTTAGAGCCCTTGCAATTCCTCTATTCACTCCTACAATCTCCATCTGACATGCATTAAATATAAATAAAATAAATCTATTACATCACCTTTATCAAATAAGATAGTTATTTTTCAGGAAAGTAAAAGGTTGTATGATAAAAGTTGCATAGCCCTGTCCAGTCTGGCCTTGAATGCTTTCAGGGGCATTTACAACTTCTGTGTGCAGCCTGTTCCAGTGACTCACCACCCCCAACAGTAAAGAATTTCTTCTTAATATCTGATCTAAATGTGCCTTCATTCAATTTGAAGCCATCACCCCTTGCCCTATCACTACATGCTCTTTCAAAGGTCCCTCTCCAGCTCTCTTGTCAGCCTCCTTTAGGCACTGAAAGGTGCTATAAGGTCTCCCTGAAGCCTTCTCTTCCCCAGGTTGAACTACCCCAAGTCTTTCAGCCAGCCTTCATAGGAGATGTTCTCCAGGCATCTGATGATCTTTGTGACCCTCCTGTGGACTCATTCCAACAGGCTCACTTCCTTCTCATGTTGGGGGCCCCACAGCTGGTTGCAGCACTCCAGAACAGGTCTCATGAGAGCAGAGGAGAGGAGAGAACTGCCTCCCTCAATCTGCTGGCCATGCTCCTTTGGATGCAGTCCAGGATATAGTTTTTGCATTGGGTAGAAACATCCCTTGGCCACAGCCCCCTCACCTGCTCAGCTCTGCAGACACACTGAGCAAGTCCTTGATTCCTCAGCTGTTTGATCCAAAGCCCTTGATGCACAGCTCACTTGGCATTGTCTCCTAAGTAAGGAAATGTGGCTGAAAATCTTGGTAAATAATTTATTATGTTGTCAGGACTTCACTAGCCAGGCTGATTAATATTTAGTGAAAATCATATTCCTGAGTTTGAAAGGCAGAATATTGTCATGGAATGAACGTCTGTGGCCAGCAAGGACCACATGTCTCTTACAGATGCTTAAACAACAGGTCAGCAGGAAGAGGCTGAACATTCTTGGGATTTGCATTCTTGGGATGAAAAATTACTTGTGGGAGGTATTAAGACAAGCCCTTAAGTTCAGACCTCTCTAGCACACCTCAGTGGGTCTCCAGTCTGAGACACCAAGACCCAAAGTGTGCTGCAGTACATTTGCACAGCAGAGGTGGGATGAATGGGACATCTATCTCCAACAAGACAAGGTGCTGTATCTTACATGCCTACTTCCCTTTTCTTTGGTAAAGAGAATGATGAAGTAAGAATGGTGAAACATGAGTAGAGAATTTACACCCGAGAAGGAAGATGGTGGATGTGAATGTATCTACAATGTTCAGTCTGATCTTTGGGTTCTGTGAGCCTTCTCATGACCCTGCTTTCAATGGTGATGCTTCTCTTCTGTTCCCTATTTCTCCTCTTGCTTCTCATGTTCATTTTATGTTGAAAATATGTTGTACCTGTGTGAGGAATTAAAATCTGTGTTTTAAATAGATAATAAATTAGTAGAATTAGGTTGCATTGAAGTTTAATGTTCTAAGAATTTGATTAATCAACATGCAGTCAGTAGATGAACCCAGCACAGAGCACTGGAATAGTATCTCACTGACATATCAAAGGCTGGCCTGGAACTACTTCTTATTTTCCTAATACTCTCAGGCTTCTGCTGCTGAAAAGTATAATAATAGCTTTTAAAATCATGTCTCATACCTCTAAAAGAGGCAACATTAATAAAAATTTGTTAAAAGGGAGGTTTTGATGGAAAAAGGCAATCACAAATTTCTGCAATGGCAAATTGTGTCTCACTAATCTATTAGAATTTCTGAATCTGTAAACAATACAACGTAAAACTGCAAAGTAGTGTAAAAAATTAAAAATAAATGAATTTTAGTTTTTAAAAAGTGAGTTAAAAGATTCCTTAGAAGGTATAAAACCATTTCTTGTTTCTGTTTGGAGAAGCAATTGGGATTGCTTGGCGTTGTCTGGGAGCAAAAGCCAAGAAATAGAAAATATAGAATCAGATGAATCCATTTCCAACAAAGCAAAAGATTTAGAGTAGAGTACTCAAGCACTGATCTCTTGAATAGTACTCTTGGAGTCTGTCATGAGGGGGGAAGATTCTTTGGAACTCCAGAGAACTGAACAATAGGGAGAAAATGACAGGTGGAGCTCAGTGTCAACAAATGCAAAATACTATTAATTGGAGAGGGAAACATGATTTGCTCATTAACCTTACGCCATTCTGCCCATGTCAGGTTAGGAAGGGGACTTGGATGTGCTGGTGGACAGCTGTTTATAGTCACAGTCCAAAGAATGAAGCAAATTCACAGGCAGTGAAGGCATGGAAAAAGAAGGAATGCTTTTATGTAGACAGTAGTGTGACTCTGTGGGGAAGAGTGCAGGACTGGGTGCTCACAGTTTCAAGGGACAATCTATGAAGCAGATCTATGTCAGCTTCAGCACAGAGTGATGGGAATGACTGTGAGTGTGTTAAAATATTCAGCAGAAACCATGTTTTAAAAGATTGAGATTGTCTGCTTTTGAAACAAGGAAAAGTGAAAGTATGAGTGCAACATATAAAACAGCAGATGATCTGGAGAAGTGAATTCAGGTACTCAAGAATAAGGGAAAATCAATGGCTTAGACAAAGGAAACACAGTTAATTGGAATTAGTTCGATCCTTATTTGGATAATTCAGTATGTATCTGGGTTTTGCCACTCCAGCCTGGGACACCAAACGTCTGGGCTTACCCACTTTTTCAGTCATTAAATCTCGCAGAGAGAAAATTACAAAGTGATAGGAGGGAATCTCATTGCTGCAGAAAAAATAATTAGACCGTAAAAATCATTAACCCAGAGTTGTGTTTACCATTAATACTCTAGCAAATGTTGATTGTGTGACTATACTGCAGAGTAGAAGAGCAGCCATAACCACTGCTCAACGATATAAATAAGGTCATTGTTGCTGTGAAAGAAAACATGACATGGATGAGAATGGTCCAAAAGGTACTTTCATCTATAAGTGATAAAACTGAGCATATTTTTAGACGCAAACCATTGAGTAATTTTTCTTAATTTTCTGGTACAAAAAATGATTGAGAAATTAGTGTCTGTTAAAAAAAAATACATGCCCAGAAAGACACATTCCAAACTTCAGAAGCTGCTTGTGCACCTATATATATTTTGGAAAGAGCAGCATTTTGCTTGGAATGAAACCTGCCTGACAAGTATAGCCATGTGTAATATCTGCTTTTTGGAATCCAGTGGTCTCCATTCAACTTTCTTCCATGTTGTCATGGCAATAAGACTGTTTTTGACACTGCCATTAATGAACTCTGAGGGTGAGAAAGGTCCTTCTCCAACAAAGAGTGACGCCGCCACAAAGCAAATTAAATTGCTATGACAATGTATCTATTGAGAGTGAGTTCACATGTCACTGGAGCTTTCAGAATCTTATTGATGACTTTGTAGCTGCCAAAAGTCATAAAGTACTGCTGTTGTAACAGGTTTATGTTTATAGACAGTATTTGCCTGCATTGTTTGATCACCCTAATGCTGATATATTCTGTCATTTTACCTTGACAGTTGTATTCACTATGACTCCTCTGTCAGCGAGTTAATGAAGGTGTGCATGTCAGTAACCATTTCTTATCTCCAAGGAGGAATAATGTATATGACATAAACACATAACTACGTGACAACTGATTACACTACAGTTAAGTGATAAGAGGAGTTGACAGGAGGATCACAAAGCAGGCATAGACCAGCACATTCTCTTGGCTGATAAAAGCTGAAATAAAGGTGGCCCAAAGCACATATGGATAGGGCCTTTTACAGGCAGTTTGTTGCCTGCTCATAAAAGGACCTACCATCTGTAGAAGTTATAAGAGACACCAAGAAGCCTTCTTTTAAAGACCATGCATGAATGTGCATGATGCTTTACAGCAAAAGATCACCACCCTGCTGTGAGTGGCTCCCTGATTCTAAACCTGTAGTGCTGTCAACTCAGAGTTTATTGGCTGCATAGCAGTATGTGAGTCTTATTTCCCCTGAACTAAAGAGCTGACATCAGTCTGTAGTTTTATTTTTCCTAGAAAACAGAGGGAATGAGGTGAGCTGTAACAGACTGACTGACTTACCACGGCTGCTCCTGGAAATGGCACAGGGGTCATGTAGGTGATAGACGCTTAGGTTTGGATGAGGGGGTCTTCATCCCATCCCAGTCTCCCTACAAGAGGTTGCAAGAGAGACTGGATTTCCAGGACACTATAGAAGTTTTCTTACACTGTGTGGGAAGCTGGCTCTATCTGATTTTACACACATGGTACTCTTCTGTCTGAAGTGACTGCATACCTCAGCTCAGGGCCAGCCGGTCTTGCAGGTAGTCACTATCCCTACAGGTGACACCTGTACCTACAAGCTGGAAAAGAAACCTTATCCTACCCTGGAAGAGCACATGAGGACTGTCTGTGCATTAACTACTGTGCAACACTGCAAGAGCGTCAGGCTTTTGTGCCTATAACCTAGCTTGATCAAAAACACCACCATGCATTTTTTTTTCTTTTCCAGTCACAGAAAAATCAGTAAATCTGTGGGCAAATATAATCCTGGCGATATTTCTGAGGAGATTACTGTATAGTAGGGTACAGGAACCATACTATTTTCAGCAACAAAGTCATAAGATCCTAAAAGCTCCAATGACATGTGAACTTTCAACAGATATGCTCTCACCAAGTGCTGGTGTTTTGAAGTCCCTGTTACTGAGGGACTCACAGGTACTCTGATAAACAAATGTCTGATTTGGGATTGTTATGGCACAGCCATAACAAACATCTGGACAAAGCCCTCGACATCATGCTTTAATCTTGTTCAGCCCTTACCTAGTCAGGCAATTGGACTAAATGGTCATCTTAGGTCCCTTCCAACTGAAATATTCCATTCCATTCCATTCCATTCCATTCCATTCCATTCCATTCCATTCCATTCCATTCCATTCCAGCATGGACTTCTTTCTGCCAAAGAGTTTTTCTGTGATAAACAATGTGAACTATTTGGCTAGTTATCTGGCTACCAAATGCTGGGCAGTGTAGGCAAGAGGCATCCACCATAGATCCGTAAGAGATGTCACAAATACTAAAGTGTCCTTCACCAGCAACAAAACTGTTCCTTATTTTTTTCAAACACATTTCAGCTCTTTGACTATCTACTTCTTTACAATGAAGACTCATTTTGTGTCCTTACTATTCTTCTGCTGTGAACCAGCTCACCCAGAACTGCCAAGGGCTGTCCAAGGGTCAGATGTATAGATACTTTTTCATCCTTCCTCAGTAATATTGTTCAGATCCCTCAAAAGTTTCCATGTTCTGCCTTAAAACATCTTCATGTTATTACGACTGGTGCTGAAAAAAAAATTAAAACCAGCTGAGCCATGGATTTCACGATGCCCTCCAATGTAGAGTAAGTCACTCAGCTTTACTGAGCTTCACTCTCTCAGCTTAGCTAGAAAAATTGTATAGAAAGCAACACTGCATTGATGGCTTGATACTGCACCTGGAAACTCCTTTTGTTAGAATAGCTAGTGCAGTGTACCTTAAGTGGGCTTATGGATGGATCGCAAAGGAATTTAAACACCCTTCGGTGCATCTTTATAGCCTTACAAAAAAGATGTAGATAAGGGGGAGGCACCTCCACAAGGAGTGTGCAATATCCAACCAAATAATGCCATTGCAGGCATCAAGAATAAATTCTCATTGTTAAAAAAATATCATGACTCATAACTAGAGTTGCTTTTCAATTATTTGCTTAAGGGCTTGAGACTACAAAAGATATTCATGACACACTTCAAATTATTGCTGCTTTTTTCATTTTATTTTTGGTTGAACACACCAACCTCGGAAAAACTATGCTAATCCCTTTCACTGGAACTGATCTGCCCTCAGTCTTTTTGTGTGGCTGACACTGGTAACCCCCATTTCAAAAAATAAACACATTATCAGCACACACAGGAGGAAGCATCTGAAATCTCATCTTTGTCTTTCTATTTGGTCTTCCAGTCAGATTGTTTTGCTCATATAGAGGCTCACCCCTTTCAATGACCTTACAGGAACTGCTAAAATGCTGTCATGTGCTTCTTATGTAAGTAAGGCTCCATTTAATAACTTGGTTCCACCCTGAGTGCAAGTGAAGAAATTCAGCATGAAAAATGGTGAGAGAAGACAAAACACGTCATGTAGTTCTGGTAGCAAAACATGGTTTTGCTTTCTGGGTTCATTGTACCAGCAAGCCCACCCTTATGCTAATTTGCTGTTTCTTTGACATATGAAAAATAATTCCAACTGAAAAGTAAATAATAAATCCAGTACCTCTTGTCTATTTCCTTTACAGGGACTAGGTTTGTTCTTTATGACAGGAATGGCTTTTTATAGACCAAATTTATACTTCTGAATTCAAAATCAGAAGGATGAAAACGAACATAAAAAGAAAGATTATGCAAGAAAACATGAAATTATTTCTTGAAGCCTCAAATATTATACAAGCTTATATTTTAATAGAATGAGGAAATAAAATCAGATAAGACAGGATGCTCCATGTATGAGTTATCATCAGGATTCCAGCAGTGAAGGTTCAAGTGAGCAGGTAATAGATGTTAACAGCCCAAGAGGAAAAGCTTCGGGTCTGCTGGAGATAACAGCTGGACATCAGGTGACAATATACAACTGTTAAACAGTGACTATCCTACCCAAGTATCTAAACAGGAGCATAGTCTGCAAGATGTGTGAAATAATCCCATCCTCAGGACTGGGAAGTCCATAGAGATATGTGGGATATATGGGATCTTTTGGAACCACATACCTAGGGCTCACAAGGACCCAGAGTAGGTAGAGCAGAGGAGACAAAGAGTCCTGGCCAGGATTTCAGAAAACATGAAATGATCTCCTTCAGCCAAGAGCTGGGAAGGTTTTGGGGCCATGTGATGGATCACAAGCTGTCTCAAAGAGTACAGCACAAAAAAAGAGTCCCTGACTCAGGGCAGGTTTGGAGCATAGGGGCTCCCAAGAGCTGAAAGAGACAAGGAAAAAGCCCCTGTGGCCTTCAGCCTGATTTGCCTGGGGGAATTTCTTTGCTTTCTGTCATACAGACTGCTGGAATGTGGCTGAGAAAGCAGTGTGAGAGGGCCCATTGTGCTGTGGCCTGGCAGTGGCTGTCCCCAAGACTGACAGAAGAGCTTGGTCTTCCAAGGTGCATCTGGCCTGCCTGTGCCCACTTCATCCTCCTGCACAATCCATCACAGATAATCTCTCTTCTTGATTCAAACCTTCCAAATCTTGCCAGCAGCTTAAAAATCACAAGAACCTTGAAAAAATGCATTTAGGTTGCTTACTTTTTGGTTTTCAAGTGTTATAGACACTGTTAGCTCAGGGCACATACGTCTGCTGCAGTGATGTTCCTGCTTGACTTAGATACCAAGTCATCTACTTTTATCCATCATCACAAGACAGTTCATTGGTCCTTTATTTTTTAAAGGTAATGAGTGTTCACCTGTCTCATGAGGACCTCGAATCTCAAGTTTCATGACTTGAATATTCTTTATCTAAAGTTCCTAGGTACTGTATTCTACACATTTCTTTTAAGTTCTCCCACTGACTTCAATCTGAATGGTACGAACCCTCAACTCAGCAAATAGGACACTCATGAGTCCAAGTTCATTCTTATTCCATAAAAGTCCAATTCTACACTAAACTACATGCTGTGTTTGAGAGTTTTGTTGGATACGGAGAAATTTTGAAACTGACACTTTTTCAGAAACAGCCTCCAGCTGCAGAGCAACAAATTGCTTTGTGTGTTGACTGTATTTTTGTCTCCCTCATTTAAACTTCAGTTTATTTCTTTGTCTGCCCTTAGGTTTGAACCTTTCAGAGAAGAGATCATGTTCTCTTGAAGGTGTCTTGCACAGAGCTACTAAAGGTGCACAACAGTACAAATAAAACAGCAGGAATAGCTTTAACTAAAGGCAATGAAAGAACTTTTTATCCTGATTTAAAATTGTCATAGAAATAGAAAAGAATGGGAGATTGACCAAATAATGAGAAAGGGCAAGCCATTAATCTTATCTTTAAAATTATTGTGGTACTTTAACCTGTCTTGAATAAGAAAATTTGAGTATGTACAATTAGAAAGCAATGTAAATCCCCTAAGTAAAGGGTTGAAAGAAACAGGTAAGATATGAGTCAGAAGGATTTAATTTATGCAAATAATCAGGACCAGAATATAACATCCTAAATTGTAAATGGAAGTACTTAATGAGTTTATTGAATCCCTAAATTATTTCTGTGTTGTTCTGGTGAGTCAGGAAGGTAATGAGCACTGGGCAAGAATGTGGGAGTTGTCTGTGCTCATACATATTTGTGAGATTGAGGTTGTCGTGCTGCTGGTAGTCAGACAGTGGATGAGCCTATTTCTTTGAAGTTTATTTTCTTTCATTTTCTCATAGACAAGGATAACATCAGTGGGGGACACTGGGGCAGGAACTCTTTAAGATGACAACCTGAAGCTCTTAAACTACAAACTTTTGAGGAGCCATGAGGAAGCTACTTACAGCCACACTCCTGCAGGACTCCAGGGAGACTGGTACATGTGAAATGAAGGGTCGCTGACACAGGTGGGCCACTAAGAGCGGTGAAAGAGCCCTCCTGAACTCCTCCAAAGCAGCACCTTAAATCCCATCTCAGTGCCAATAGAGCTTGCTTGTGTGGGTTTGGTGAGACAATGAAAGAGTTTGCCTAGAGGAGCTGTGAATGTCCTGTCCCTGGAGATGTTCAAGGGTTGGTGGTTGGGACTATGAGCAACCTGGTCTAGTGGAAGGTGTTCCTGCCCAGGCAGGGGACCTGAAGCTAGAGGATGTTTAAGGTCCCTTCCAAAGCAAGTCATTGTATGATTTAATGGCTACTATTTCTGAGGCAGTACTTTGCACCTCTTGTTCCTATGTGCCATCTGCCACCAGGAGAACAGTTGTGAGGTGCAGAGGACACATGTAACAGGTTACAGGTGCAATCTGCTTTTAAACAAAACTTTTTCCAGTAGGTTTTAAGGGCAGAAGCTCTTGGGGACTTCCAGTTGTCATGGTAAAACTCTTCTGCAGGCAGGATAGTAAAACAGAGGGCAAAACTCTTCTGTCTTCCCCATACACCCATCAGAGCAGCCAGTATTCCTTCATTTGAAAGGACATGTTCTTCACAGCTAGAGTCTGTTTTCATGGAGGCTGACTCTAGTGATATGTTTGTGATTCATTATATAAGTGATAGGGACTAATGTCATTTTGCATGTCATCAAGGGACTAAACACAATCCACTTGATATATACAAGAAACTCCACTATAAAGTTGTATTTGTGATTGTTGCTGATGATAAGTGTTGGCTTCTAGTGTCAGACAAATGTGAGGGCTTCCTTGAGGCCTGCCTATTTCCTTGAAATACTCAAATTTTGCCTACAATAAGCAATTCAGGAAAGTAAGCCTCAGACAGGCATTACTGTGTTAAATAAATTACTGTTCCTCCTTTGTACCTCACCGTGTTATGAAAGTAAATCTACATGCACCTCTTTTCAGACTCGTAGCCTCTTAAAACTCTATTAGTGTGAAAGTACCCAAAAATCAAGGAGAAAAGTAGTTGGAAATGCAGGTGCCAAACACAGCAAAACAAAACAGCAGTGTCTGAGTGCCACGTTCATTCTGATATCGATTGATGTCAAAGGAGTGGAGCCTCATGGAGATTTGTTGTTCTTTGGGATTACACAGGTTTGTTTATTTCTGAAATAGGAGTGTGCGATAGAGGGAGATGTTCTCTGGCCTAGCTTCTGCCGTCCTGCTTTGAACATAAGGAAGAGTCCCAGGGATCTTCTGAAAGGTTTTTGAGACTAGAGGACCCCATCCTGCTTTTGAATCAAACTTTTGAGCCAGTATGGAACTACAGGAGTTGTACAAACAGTTATTTGGATTCAGAAAACAATGTGATTCTCAAAGCAAGCACTCTCTGGACGGGATTTCTTGGAAAAATGTAGAAAAACTTTGTCTAGTCTGTTTCTAGCTACTAGGTCCTAAGAAAGGGAAAGGGTTTTTTCCAGATGCATACTGGGAGACATCTAGGAATAGGACACAAGCTAATAGCCTGGAAAAACAGACTGTGTTATACAGGAAACCAGACTAAATCAGACTGTTCTTGTCTTCATCATTCTTTTTATTCATTATTTTGAATGAAAGAATGAATGATTTTACATGATTTGTATATTCATCTACTCATCATAAATCATTTAAGCTAAGACATTAAAACTATATCTTTTTTTTTGATGAAAGCAAACCCAACATATAAATTAATATTTTGCAATTCAGAATCCTCATGCAGTCTGTTTTTGCTTGATACTTGTAAATGTTCTTTTTATTTCCCTTCACTCTTTTGGACAGAGCTAAACAGGCCTTTTTTGTCTCTCTTTACCCTAACATACTTAGAGCTGATGTGGCACATTCTAGGTGCGTTGCTTTTTCCCCTCTCTCCATTTTCACTACAGCTTTTTCCTTTAAGATAGTGGTTAAAGGTAACCTCTGGGTAGCTATCTGCACAGCACATTAACGAATTTCTGTCATTTAGCAGGAGTACTGTAGGGCCAAGCTCAAGTGTGGCTCCTCATTTTAAAACCCCTGTTTTACATTCTCATTCTGTTCTTCTCTATCACTCAGAGTGTTAGTTGCAAGGAGGCTTTTGTTGGAGTCTGGGCAGCTGCCTCCTGGCAGGAGGAGTTTTGAGCAGCTGACCTGCCTGTGCTCACTGCTTGGTTAAAAATCTCCTCCATTTTCATATGGGTGGAACCAGAGGGAAAACAACTTTGGCTCTGAAAGCATCCTCAAGAAGTTCAGAATTGTTCTTCATCCCAGTCAGAAAATAGAGCAAAACAACAACAACAGAAGAGCTTTCTTAGATGTGAATACTGTACTACTCTGTGCCCAGACACAGCCTTCGTATTGTTCTTGCTCAAATAAAATGCACTCACAGTGCACTCACTGAATGCAACTGATGTGACTCTGGAGAGGGGGGTCTTCCACTGCGTCCTGGGGAGGAGTGGACTGCCTGACCATCTATACTGTGAGCCCTGTGCCCTGGGATCCCCTCTGCCAGGTGATCTTGGGACTGTGACATGGCAGCAAGCTTCTCCAGGAAATATTTTGAAAACAGGATTTATAATTAAATTTTTTTCTGAATGTTAAAGCAGCACAATATTCTTTGTTTAAGGTGGGGGTACTGACTGCTGCAGTGCTCACCATTCTTCCAAAAGTCCTAAGGTTCACACTGCTTTTCCTCTTTGAACCTCCTCCTATGATGGCCTGTGGCAAACAGGAGATGCCTCCTGAGAGGCACTTCAGAAAGCAGTATAATGATTTTCCCAACATTAGACCAACGTGAAGATATTGCCACCAGTAAGCATCTCAAAATGGTATCCAACAGCTCAGAATAGATAAAAGAGTGTTGCTGTAGTGCAATAAAAACACCCCACCTTGTCCTCTGTCATTCTGTATATTGTGTGCAGGCTTGGTTTCCTTGGAGCCCAGAAATCTGATGTTAAAAAAGACGTCACATGGGCATGTGTATGCTTCTGTTTCAAACTACTTATTCAAATCAGAAAGAAAACGTGCTTTGGAAAGATTTAGTCCCATTAAAAGGAAAGATTTTTATTCGGGCAGGGGGGAGAAATTGTGTTTGGCAGTCTGCAACATTTGATTGCTGTAATGGTAGTGACGGCAGTAATCTGTTTTTTTGCCTTGCTGGTAAATGGAAGTATCCAGCAAAGATAAAAGGTTACCAGCTGGGATAACTACCCTCTAATTAGTACTGCAGATTTTGGGGAATTTAGAAATAAAGTGATGCAACCTCTTAAATTTCTTATAAAAGAGTCTAAACAGGAACAAGAGAAGTACTCAACCTATGAACTGCAGCCCCTAATCTGAGAGGGCTGCTCAGCCATTTGGAGCAAAATACTACTTGACTTCATTGCAGAGGGAAGAGAAGAAGCTTGTTCTGAGAACCACCATTTCCAAAAATCAGTTCAGTCTTGAGCTTCTTACTCAGATCAAGTTCTCCTGAACTAGTTGGTCAGAGTACGTGGCTGGTCTAGTCATAGAGTGCAGAGGTACTAAAGTTAATTTACACTTAGATTACTCAAGAGCTGGTATAAGATTAGGTATAGGAGGACAGACAACCAAGAGTCTTAGTTGATTCTCCCAAATAATTTTGTCAAGAAAAGTTTTTAATTTAGAAACTACCAATTGTAAAGTATGAGGAAGAAGAAAAATTCCTGTAGGGGAGCACCACTACTCTGGAGAGATTATCAGAGAAAAGTAAAGCAGCTAAACTTATCTGTGGACTGAAATTGTGGCAGCTCAGTATCTGTGCATCAGCAGATCAGATGCCTCTGCCTTGGGGGAGCAAAGTCCAAGAACGGATCAGCAACAGCTTTAATGTTCTGATTTCAATGCTTTTGAGACCCCACCCCAGCTACTAGTGCTAATAAATCACACCAACACCTCAGCCCATGCCCCCCTTGAGCTGTTGCCAATATTCTCTCAGTGAACATCTACATCTTTTCCAATGCAATCAGCTGGTGACAAAAGCTGAAAGCCCAAGGATAACTGCTTCTAGAGAGGAGATGTAGGGCAACGGGGATAGTTTTTACATTGTCATCAAGCAGCTTGTCTGAGTAAACATGCTTAAACATCTGGGAAACCTGGCAGATCTATTCCTGAGCTCACCCGGACTAGCTGAGATGCAGTGCAGAAAAGGAGGTTTGGGGTTCTGGAAGGTGTGCACTCATCTGTTTCTTCATCTCTTCCTTTGCCCCCACATGTTTTTCCAAAGTGATGTGCTTGCAGATGAGGGCATTTTGGCTCATTTGTTGTCAACAAAAACTTCTGGAGGACCAGATAAAAATCACTGCTGGGTAGTGTTTGGAGCACAGCTGCAGCCCAAAGAGCTTGTGACTACCTTCCTATTGCATCAACTCAAAGCTAGTGAAGGCCATGCAGGAGCTGCTCAGGGTGACTCACAGGGAGGCCACAAAGAAGCTGCAGCACTGGGTTGGTTGCCTCCTTGCATGCTGGTAAGGCTATGGTGGACAAGTCCTGCAGCTGCTGGAAATTTATTATTCTTCACACATATTTGGGGAGCAAAGATAAGTCTGGATTGCACTGCAAAAAATCCTTGAGGCTGCTTCTCATCAGACCATGCCACTGAGTGCTAATCAGAGCATCTTCTTTTAAATGTCTTAGTCTGCTATTTTTAGGCTCTAAGTGGGGTGAAAAAAATTTACTTTCGGTCAGACAGGAAAAACACCTGAAAAAACAAAGTGGCAGAGAGGAGCATTCTTGGCCCCAGGTTTAGGCTGGCATTTCTCAAAATTTTTTCCACTGTGAGCCCCTAAGCAAGTGGGTTTTTAAATATGCTAGGCCTCAGAGGACAGAGGGGCTTGAAAATTGTTCTATTCATGGATGCTTTGCTACAGACCTGAAAGCTATTTACCAAGCAAAATAACACCACCCACAGTTTAATGTCCATGCCCATCTGATCATCCAGGTGGCCTCACAACTCCAACAGTTCCATCTCCCCTGTCCAATTTCTCACCTCCTCTATTCAGGAAGTGATAAACACTGGTGCAGATGTGACAAAAGCACACAGAATTATCCAACCAGCAGTTCTTATGCAGCCAATGTCCACCCCACCATCATGAAATGCTTTTTAAATAAAAACAAATATAATTCTCAGAAATCCCAGGAGTTCCAAATGCCCCAAGGGCCAGAGGGATGCCAAGATAGGCAAAATGTGATGGAGTATGGCAAAGCCTCTGAGTAAGCTCTGTGCAGAGGGCTGGACCAGCTGATCTCCTTAGAAGACCCAGTCTGGTTTTTTTTTCTTGCAAGTGGTGTTACAGAAAGTTGAACACATTTAAAAACACTTAGAGTGATTCTCTTTTACAGATGATTGACACCTATAAAACAATCCAAGAATTTACTGGCATTTAGACCACACAGCATTAACAAAAGGCTGATATGGTTTCTGCCCACTGTGCTATTTACTGAGGAGACACTGGCTTTTTGTACACTTCTGGAACAGTCAGCATGAATACAACTCCTGTGGAGAACACATTACTGTCCCAGGATGAATGACCAGGTTCAAATTGTCTTTGTCTGAAACCGGCCTTGATATCCAGGAAATTAGGGTCCTTGGCTACTCCTGTGGCAGAAACAGTCCCATTGTGCTGATAAGCAGTATCAGTTGCTGTATCAGAATGTGCTAATGCAACACTTTTTGCTAGGTGGTCACATTGGACAGGAGGGCTGAGCTCAGCTCCTGTGCCTCAACTCTTCCAAAGGCTGTCCCTGCTGCTGGGCCTGCAACAAGGAATTTATGGGAATTTTCCATGCATTTATGGGAAAAGAGTGAGCAGCACAAGCAGCCACTCCTGCAGGGTCCGAGACCTTCATGCAGCTGCCTGACAGGAGGTTGTGACGAAGTGGGAGTCAGCTTCTGCTCACAAGCAACAACAGGATAGGATGAGAAGAAATGGCTTCAAGTAGTACCAGGGGAGGTTTAGGTTGGATATTAGGAAAAATTCCTTCATGGAAAGGGTAGTTAATCACTGGGGCAGGCTGCCCAGGGAAGTAAGTTGTTGAGACCCGATCCCTAAATGACGTGCAGATGTGCCACTTAGGGACATGGTTTATTGGTAGATTTGACAGTGCTGGGTTTATGGTTTATGATCTTAAAGGTCTTTTTCAACCTAAAAAATTCTCTGATTCTATACACATTTTCCTGAAGTGGAAGGAACTGTTCTCACATTTATTTCACAATGCAAATCTTGAATGGATCTTGCTGATGCTTCACAGACCCTTGATGCTTCACCATTTTGACCGCCTCAGGCAGCAGTTTAATTTTTCAGTTCTGACACCAGGAAAGTAAAAAAACCAGCGCGGTATCTATGACCCAAATGAGGGCAGCCTGGCTGTCACTGTGATTAAATGTGGTGAAGGATCTAATCCTATTTTTGGAAAAGACTTTTTCAGTCTAAAACATGAGATAGCCAAGACTTTGCTTTTGATACATTTTAAATAAGAAATCAATCATAATAGTTTTTGTGACTTCCTACTTCAAAATAACAATCGTAAAGAGAGAATGTCTATCCGCCTATGCACAATTCATATTTAAACCCACAGAAATAAGGTCAACTTGACAGGAAAATCACTACTATAGGTGTCTCTGGCAAGCAGGACCTTCAGGCACTGGATTTAGCAAGGTAAAAGCTCTCTGCTGTCAATACATTTTGTACAGCAAGTTTTGAAAGTTTAGCCTAATATTAAAAGGCAATACTCCAACTGGAGCCTAATGTCTTACCTGTAGAAGAAAATACATGCTGGGGGAAAAAAATCCCTATCATATTTGCAGATTTATGAGATTTCTGCAGCTTGTCATGAAACTCCTGGTACTGTGTTTTCCCCAGTGCAGTGCAGCATTGCTGGGATGGTGGACAGCAGCATCTCTGCTAAAAGGGACATGTCACTGCACACGTAAATCATCCCCCTCTGTTGCAGTTCCACGGTCCCATGCCCAGTTTCTCTTCTGTCTTTGATATGGGTTGGATTGCTGCCATCATTCTAAATGCTACCCTTACACTAAGCTATATATATGTATAATTTTAACAATAAATTGCTACATTTATTTATGCAATTTATGGAAACAATAGTTTGACTGATATGTAGGGTATTTTGGAACTTGATGTTTATAGCTGAAAATGAACAAGTTAAGAGCAGTCACTGAAAAAGAGAAGTGCTTATCCTTAAATAAAGTCAAAGTCTATTTAGACCTGGGCTTCTTGTACCATTAGCCCTTCTAGAACTGTAAAAATTTATTCTCTCCCTTATAATTGCCTGTATTAAATATGTTATTAAAATATTTATGGTGTCTCAGTTACAGTGCCACCATTAAGATAGTCCATATAAAAGCATCACCTGCAAAAATTTAAAAAGTCTGTGTAAAAGGATTACCACCATTACCACAGCTTAATTGAAGTGTTAATTTTGTGCCCATGGTAGAAAATTAAATCTCGCTGCCCTGAATTTAGAAAAATTGATTTCTTCTCAACTTTTACTATTAATTGGAACAAATTTGAAAACTGGTGTTTTGAACAAGATTTCAAGGAAATACATTTTTCAACATCCTATGGTTTGGGGATAATTTTGATAGTGTTCCAACAAGTTATCCACAATAATTTTTACCTATGCATCTGCTCTTGTAACTGCAAACTAAGGAAATAATTTCCTAATTTACACATTTTCATTTACAAAACCATGTAATTTCCATATGTCTCTGTACTGTCAAGTATTGTATATTTTTCTTCATTATACCCTCATATCTTTCCTGTTTTGTCCTTCATTACGTATACTAGAGTGTCTCACAAGCGACATATTTAATTCTCTTCATGTAATTGGTTTCTCATTCACTGTAAATATGGACTTTTTTGTCCATTCTGGATCAATTCTCAGCTGACTAATAGGAGATTAACCCATGTTAAATGTTTGTTTCACCATTGTAAGAGACATCTGTGAACTGATTCCTTACTATAGTTGTTTAAATCGACATATTTATTTAAAATTACACTTAGGGTATTATCCTTTCCAGGATTTTCAGTATAAATGTTAATGATTGTTTACCAGTCTTAGGTAGAGGTTAAGCAGAGAGCAAGAAGTTTTATTTCTTGCTAAGGTTCCCCTAGAAAGAAGGGCCATAAAGAAGGCTAAACCACAGGATGTTAAAATGGCGTGTTATTTGTATGACAGAGGAAGGAGTTGTAAGACTATGAGCAACAGTGCCCACCAAAATTGTCTGTCCTTGAGCACATGGGCATGTACACAGGTGAATGTTTCCACGCACACAGATGCTGATGCCCACATCTCCCTAATGGCAGCCTGCTGCAGTACAGCTTCTGCATCACAAACAAATGGGAAGCACACTGCAACTGCCAGGTTGGGGCACGTATGTTTGGCATATCGACCTTCTGTGGTTTGCTTCATTTTGCTGATGGTTTTGAGGGGGGCATGGTGTTGTAGGGCGACTCACACAGACATAACTGTGTGCAGTGGCACATTCTGCTCAGTAAAGCTGAATGGTTCATCCCATTGTTACACAGAAAGGAAAGATGTTGTGCATTGCTGGAATGCAGCCAGCTCTCAAGTCAAGATTAGCATCCTGGAAACAGCAAACATTGGCAGCTGCGTACTTCTGAATCCAGTAGCTCTGTGCAAAGCTGGCAGTATGCTCTCAGGCTCTGCTGACACCACAGAGCAGGGCAGACCGGGGCCCACCTGCAACAGGACATGAGTGCAATATGTGCAACCCCTCCTCATTCCTGAAGGGGATCATGCACCACGTCTGTGATAGGGGTGAGTGCTGTGGTGGAAACATCTGCCTTGATTCTTTTAGTGCAGGAGAGGTGCAGACCTGGTTTGTGCAGAGGTATCCCTCTCTTTCCCAAGTCTGTGAGGCCACAGGCTAAACAAATGGTGGAAATGGCAAAAGTGAAAAGCTCTGTTTTGTGAGGTGCTGGATTAACACCCTCAGTAAGACCCTCAGAGCAATGGAGAGTCGTAAGAGCTACCTAGTAGGCTGTCTGTTGTAAAAGTGCATCTTAAGTTTGGAAAACTGCATAAAACAAAGATTTTAGGTAGTGGTTTTATTCAGAGCAAGAAAAAATATCTGCAGATAAGTGATCCTTGTCAAATTAAATGATCCTTAGGAAAAGTGTATGTATTATGCGCTCTCCTGTGTAAAATAATCAGCCTATCTTATCAAATGCACTTAGCTGTTCGGTTTTGTCAGCCCTTTCACTGGAGGCAGGTTTTCCAAAAATTTTATATTCATATTTATATTTATATTTATATTCAGACTTACTGACTCTATTGGCTGAACACTGATTGTACAAGTGCAGGTTTGTTCAGAACACCAAGATGTGTGGGGCAGTTGATACACTGGAGATAAGGAATGCCATCCAGAGGGACCTTGACCGGCTTGGAACGTGGATCTGTGGGAACTTAATGAAGTTCCATAAGGCCAAGTGTGAGGTCCTGCTGCTGGTTTGGGGCAATCTCAAGCACAAACACAGGCTGGGGAGACGAGACCGAGAGCAACCCTGAAGAGAGAGAGCGCTGGGACTCTTGGCTGATGAGAAACTCAACATATCTTGGCAATGTGAGCTTGCAGTCCAGAAAGCCAAACATATCTTGGGGTGCATGAAAAGCCGTGTGTGACCAGCAGGTTGAAGGACACAATTCTGCCATTCTCCTCTCTCCACCTGGAGTGCTGCATCCAGCTCTGGGGTCCCCAACACAAGAAGGACATGGACCTGTTGGAACAAGTGAAGAGGAGGGTCACAAAGACTGTCAGGGTGCTGGAGCCCCTCTCCAATGCAGACAGGCTGATAGAGTGGGGATTGTTCAGCCTGGAGAACAGAAGGCTATGTGAAGACCTTAGAGCAGCCTTTCAGTAACTAAAGGGGACCTGAAAGAAGACTGGAGAGGGACTTTTTATAAAGGCTTGTGGTGACAGGACAAGAGAGAGTGGTTTTCGACTGAATGGCAGTAGGTTTAAATTAGAAATCAATAAGGAATTCTTTACTGTGAGAGTGGTGAGGCACTGGAACTGATTGCCCAGAGAAGCTATGGCTGCCCCATCCCTGGAAGTGTTCAAGGCCAGGTTGGATGGGGCTTTGGTCAATCTGGTCTAGTGAATGGTGTCCCTGTCCATGGCAGGAGGGTTGGAAACAGATGATCTTTAAAGTGCCTTCCAGCCCAAGACATTCATTGATTCTAGAATTCCCCAAACTTACGTAAAGGTTATATAATTCATGGAGCTGCTGAACAATCAGGCAGGACATCAATGGCATATCAACAAAGAGAAGAACTCTCCTACATCCTGGATAAAGATCACTATCTTTTAAGACAAGAATCCCTGCTATGACAAAAAAAACCCCAGTAATAGCTGTGAGGGAAAAATAAAGGACACAAAATGCTAAGAAAACCAGTTTGATTTGAATTGCTTTGAAAGTAGTCTGCTTGGCTTTTAATCAGCAAGGGCCAGGTCTGAAGTCAGGGCTAGATGTACAGGGATGCCAAGGATGAGCAGGGCTCTTTTCTGACCCCTATGCATTTCTTCTCCACAGGAACCTAAGGATAAGCAGGAAAAAATTGTGAGACTGATGGTCACAAGAAGCTCCCCTCAAAACTTTGGGACTGACCCAGCCTGGGCCAGTAAATATCAGGGAGAAGGAGGAGAAGCTGCTTGTTAAAAACCAGAACAACTCATGAAAGTCTACACAAAAGATTTACAAGAGGTTTCTCAGAACCAGGGAACACATTATCTTTCACTCAAAGACTCTGAATGTAATGAAAATTATCCTATTTTCTTGACTCATCTGCACTTTCCTCTGCAGCAGAGTGAAGCTTTCAGTGAGAAAAAGCAAAACCACTTTACAAAATGACAACCATATTAAAGCACTATTGCCTTAAGAAAAGGCTTTCACCTATTAAGCTTTATGCCTTACAAAGCCTAACGTTTGTATTGAAAGAGTCATTGAATCCATACAAATGCATCACATGATAATACTTGTTATAAATCTCAGGTCAAAAACTGAAGAAAATAAGTAGACAGGCTGCATTTTCCAGAGTATTTTTGAACATAATTTAGATACTGTAAGTAGTCTATTTTCAAAAATGCATTTTATTTTAAAAACCACTAGTATATAATTCTATTACTCAAATAGTGGTGGTGCCTTGATGTAGCTACATGAAAACAGAGGCTAGACAAAAAAAAAGAGAATAAAAGTAGCTATTTATTTGAAGGGGTTTCAAAGGTACCCCCTGGGCAGTCAAAAGGCTACACCCAAGATGGTTGCTGGGTCATGAGTTCTTCACACTTTTATAAGTTTGGTCCATTTGCATTTCAGGGTTAATTCTCCAATTATAACTTCAGTTAATGATGTAATTACTCCAAGTTTGTCCCTCCTCTTCAAAGGTATTTAGTTTACACATTTTGGGGCCTGGGACAATCAAGGTGTCTTGAAGAGCAAACCTACAGAGTCTTTGTTATGTCTGACCAGCATAAGAGAACAGCAACTAACAGGCCACATGAAACTTCAGAGTTACACACTAGGCAGTGCAGGGTTTAAAAAATATAGAAGTTAAAACCTAAGGCGTCAGTGGAACAAAAGTTATAAATATTCATCATCATGGCAAAAAGACAAAATTTACGACCAGTTTTAGCCTATGTGAAATTTAAACTCTTCCACTAATTTACAGAATTAGTCTCTTACATTTTCAAAACAGATTTCAGAAATACCACAAGAGAACTTGTGCATTCATCCATGTAGGAAGGAGAAAGGAAAATCATCTTTATGTATGTGACGGCACTATTTTCTGGATGCCTGGTGCCTGTTGTGCTTAGAAATGGCTGCCTACGCCAATTCAGAGCTACTCTGGAGCCCTGCATGCATGCGTAGTTCCATTAGTATGTCTAGATTGCTCTAAACTTTGGTTACAGTCCACTGATAATACCAAATTGCTCTTTTGCAAAATAGGAAGATATTCTCTGAACAGGCAGCAGCATAGACAATTCTGACTCAGAGTCTCATTGGAAAATATCGAGTCATTTATGTCTACTTCTTTGCTTCAAATCTGATTGAAGTTGATAGCAAAACCTCTTGATCCTGATTACAACGGAAACACGGACTGAGAGGTTTCAGCCTATGTCTCCAGTCTGGTCAGCACGAAGGGGATGAGGTGACTAGCAGCCAGTCATCATCACAGGAGCCACAGTGCCTGTCTCTGCCTCCCCAAGTGCTCTGTGTTTGCCACTGGCTAGCGTGTGGACAGGTGGCTTTGCAAAGCTTTGGATGGATTCTTTCTCCCCACAAAATATTGTCTAAATCCCACGGGCACTTAAAGGAAGAACAGACAAAAGGGAGTTGCTGCTGATTCACAGGATAGGAAAATCCACATAATGTAAATCTGAAAACTAGATACTCTGATATCAAATACTATAATTTAAAACATTATTAAATTCATTGATGTGACTTTTTCAGTAGAAAATTGCAGTCTGTTTTAGATCAGATTAGAAATTTAATACATCTGCTGTTAAGTATCTAGAAAGCACTGTGTAACTTTCATCCATGAAGAAAAGAGCTGGAGTAAAAGCACTAGAAGATGAAGGGAAACCTGCGACAGGGGTGTTGCATGGCAACTGAAGGCTTGGCTCTGCCAGTCAGTGCCTGTTCTTTGTAGTTTAAACTCTATGGTAGGGAAATTAGTCATTAAAGTGAATCTCAGATGGATGACTCTTAATTTCTGAAATACAGCTGAAGCTCTGCTGTACACAAAAGCTTGCTTATGAAAACATCTTGTTTCGAACACAAGCGTGCTTTGTGAAGAGCTGGAGATTAAAAAAAAAAAAAAGAAAAAAGAAAAAGCCTGGTGCACCTTAATCAGAGAAGGCCCATTGCTCTTTTTCCCTAACCTCAAATGACTGAATATGCATCGCAGTTTGGACCTCACACAACATTCAATCTGTCCTTAATTTTAGAGAAACAATACCTTTTCTGTTTGGAAAACAACTTACACCAAATAAAACTGCTTGGCCCTGAAATCATATTTTCTTTTTTTTTCCCCTCCCCCACTTGTTCAGTAATCAGCTAATCCCATGGAAGACAAAAGATTAGTTACATATGTGTTTGCTCGGTTTTTCCACAAAGTTGCACAGACTGAGGAAGGGTTGCTTGTAAACATCTTGTCCACTGGTTGATCTGTTTTCACAAAAGGAATAGATAAGCAACAGAGAAAGGTCTTTAAAATGACTGGATACTCACTGACAACCAAAACCTGGGAGCTGCTTTTATTTTCCACATACCGACCTGGCTGAGGGCGATGCATGCAAGAATGCTGCGACCTGCTAGGCTGGGAAGGTCCTTCTGTGCCAGGTCTGTGGGTGGATGTTCTTCTCCTGCACAGGGGGAATGCTGGCAAATCCCCACTGGGAGGAAATCATGCAGTGGTGGCTGGACCTTAGTTCCTTTTCTAGGATTTGAAAATGTTCCTCATATGACAGTGAAGACTACTAAAAGGAAGACCGAGGCTTAGTCATTACCATGCAGAAGACAAGATCAATTGTGTTGTTTCTCAGGCTTTGTTCATGGGTTTCATGGTGTTTGCTGAGGGATTTCTATGCTGAACTTCCTTAGTCTTGCAAACCTGTGTGTACCTGGAGAACAGAGGTGGCAGTGAACAAGTGTCACAGACACTACATAAATGCTTTGCAGATATGTGGTCTTCTATGTTTTATTTCCAAAAGACTTATTTTACTGAATATCCAAACATGAAGTTGATCAAAATGAAGTGGCATGCTCAGAGCGAGGCTGGGGGAGATGGTGTGGAGTGTTTTGCTGGGGGTAGGCAGGGAGATGGTGGCAGAGAACTCAGAGGAGCCTGGAAGGTTAAGGTGTGAATATAGTGAAACAGATGAAGAAAGATAAGTAAAAGGCATAAATTTGATTTACTGATTAAGCCATTTGTAAGCTGAAATGTTTATAAATGCTCACACTGTATCATCTTAAACTTTCAAATGTGTCAGACCTGTGGCTGCCTTTTCAGTTTATTTCCTAACACCTTCTAAAATTTCACATTTCTCAGAGAATTTACCCTTCTCTCAGAAATCTCCCATTTGAAACATTTACTTCTGCTGTGGAAAGAGAGAGTATGAGTTTCTGTCAGGGTTTCACTGACATTCTTGCCATGAGAAAGCCATGCATTTGTGCAAAATGCTGTAAGGCAAGTGCTTGCAAAAAGGGTGAGTTGTAAGCGTGCTGCATCTCCTTCACTTCAGAAAGCTGAGGAATTAAGGCCCACATGGCTGGGGCTACTCTGGTATTTGTGACTGGGGCTTGAGCACTGAAATCTCTGTGATACCTTTGAAACTCCTTCCTTAGGATGCTTAGATATGAGTGTAGGACCTGCTTGGTTTGGATATTGGCGGCCTTTTTGAAATAAAATTATCTGCATTCATTAGGTGATGCCTTAGGTTTTGACTTTTATATTTTTCAAATCCTGTACTGCTTAGTATGTAACTCTGAATCTTCATACTGCCTGTTAGTTACTGTTCTCTCATGATGGTTAACCATAACAAACACTCTCTGGGCCCAAACTCGAGGACCCCTTGTTGTCTCAGGCCCCAAAATATGTAAACTAAAGTCTCTGACAGGGTGAGCAAACTTGAGGTAATTACATCACTACCTGAAATAACAATTGGAAAATTAACCCTGATATGCAAATGAAGCAAACTTATAAAAGTGTTAAAAACCCGTGACCCAGGGTCCATATTGGGTGTAGCCCCTCAGAGGCTTTTGACTGCCCAAGGTGTACATTTGAAGGCCCTTCAAATAAATATCAGATTTTATTCTCTTGTCTAGCCTCTGTTTTCAGGTAGCCACTTCAAGGTATCATAGGTACATTGAAATCAGTGTAATCAGGTTTTGCTTCCTGGTGTCTTACAATGAAGTGTTGTTCTTTTTAAGCTTTTGCCACTAGAAGTTGTTTTGCAATAAAACAATCTCAGTTTTATAAATAAATTCACATGTTTAATTCCAAATGCAATTTCACTAAACTCAAAGACCATGTTCTCCAGGTAAAGGGATGCATATTTTACAAAATGTGTTATTGCCTGTAGCTATTTTCTCATATTAAGAGAAAAAAAAACTAATTAGCAATTGAGCTGTTTTAAATTATTTTAGATTTAATTTTTAATTAAATAAAAAAGTTTCTATTACAAATTTGAAACTGCATAAGTTTGATTTTAATCACAAATCTGATTTTAAGTAAATGGTTCCAGCTGGTCATTTGTCAAACTCTGAGTGGAAATCTTTCATGTGATTTTTATTTTGGGCAGCTCCTCATGGATTTAAAAGGCATGTATTTCCCTGAGCAGAACTTCCATCAAGTTTGTGTCCCCTCTCCTTTAAGCTATGCCTCTGCAGTATTCCAGCCGTCCCTCATGTCTCCTGTGGTGCTTCTGCTTGGTAAGCACAAGCAAACACTGCCACCAGCCAGCAGTGGTGTTCTTGTGGCTTGGGCTTCCAGCTGCTGCCAGGTGATAAATAACGTGTGAATTTGGTCTGCTGCTCTGCCAGTGGGAGCACTAAATTGGGTCCCTCTTTTGCCTGGCCATAAGCATTCTCAGAACTTGTTGGAACTCGGTTGTCTGCAGTTGCTGCACATTCAGTTGAAAAGCCAAATTGGTTCGAGAAGTGTTAGGGAAAATTGGCAGACGTGTGATGTGACTGTCTAAAACTCACTTTCTTAAGAAAGGAAGCTAACAGGGAATATTAACTGTTGTAGACAAGAGGATGGAAAAGGATCACATGTTATAGCTTGTGCTGTCATGGAATTTACCTAGCAAGACAAGGAGAAATATGGGGTGATAGATGGAAAATCAAGCAAAATTGAAGGACTGAAGATATAGTGTAATGGATTAGGGGCAGCTGCAAGGATTCAGAGTTGGTAATAACACTCTGTAAAGGGGAAAGGAAAATGCCCTGCATCTCAAGGTGGGGGGTGTTGGAGAGGCTTGGTTGATCCTCCTTTCCCTCTGGGGCTTCCTCTTGTTGAAAGTTAAAGAAACCTTCCAGGTGTCCCTGAACACAGAGGCAAGCTGTGGATGTGGTATGAACAGAGAAACAGGGTGGTTGTCATCCTCTGGGCGAGGCTGCTTTGTGGATGCCTATGAGTATCCCAATCATACCAGAAGGTTTACTCTTCCCTCTCCTCCTCTCCAAAATAAACAACCCACTCCTGTTTATTCTTTTTCCACTAGCCCTGAGTTTGGTGATTCTAATAATTCTGGTCTTTGTCAGTAACTTCTTTAAGTCTGGGAATCTTCTCTATTCCCACTGTCCTCTGACATTCTTCATCCTAGAAGAGTTCCCAATGCATCCCTTTCCTCATGTGTGATATCTGTAAGTACCTTGGGTTGTTTATTAGTTTTAGCCCCAGGTTGGGGTTGTCCAGCCATTTTTACCTTCCATTGCTCTCTGCAGCTGGTAGGTTCTCATTTTGCTGTCACATCGTCGTATTGCTGGAGCCTGTGGTGTACAGGAGTGGGATCTAACCACTGCAATCTGCAGCTGGAAGGGGAACTATGGAGAAGATGGAACACACCTTCTCTGAGAGGTACACAGCAAAACATGAACAGGAAACATTAATGACCTGCACCAGAGGAAATGCTGGCTGGATACAGAGGCAAAAATCTTCCAAAAAGGATAGTCAAGCATGGAAATAGGCTGCATAGAGCATTGGTGTATCTCTACATGCAGGTACTCAGTACTTGAAAGGGACAAGGTCCTAAGGAAACTGATTTAACTTTTAAGTGGCTTTTGCTGCCCTTTTCAGCTGGTCAGCTGGCTAGGCTAGTCAGGAGGTCAAAGTTGCAAATCCTCCCCGAGATTTGTAATAAGCAGATTGGCCTGTTTTCTGTAATTCAGATTTGAAAAGCAGTTTTACCTCAGGCAGTATGATAGCGGTCAGTTGTCACGTAGACAAGTGTGCTGCCTAAAAGAGGCGTCCACGTAAACAAAGAAATATTGGCTTTTCACAAACCCCTTACTATGACTTTTCATAGCTCCAGTTCTCTACTGGAACACCAAAACAAGATCCCTGTCAATGTTCAAGGCACTTTTTCTTCAGGCGCATGTAGAATAAATATCAAATCTCCCAATGTCCAAAGCATCAAAGAGAACCCTTTGTCTGAACTCCAAAGGGCCCCACAACTTGTCACAAATGGCAAGAAGATCAGGCAGGTGAAGGCTTGGGATTCAGCTGAGCAGTGAACTGGGTGAGAAACTGGCTCAGCAGTGAATGAGAGTTGATTAGGGAAGGAATCACTTACAGAGAAAGTTGTGCAATTAAACTGATAAAGTTGGCAGCAAAACAAAAGGCAGAGAGAGAGAATGAATGCAACAATCAATCAATAAAGCAGTGAATCAATTGTCTAGTTACTAAGATAGTTAATTATGCAGAACTGAGCAGGCAAGGCAGTGTACTTGGTCAGTTTGGCTACAACACATCTCCCCAGTATGTTTCAGTCATGGCATCATTTACTTTTGCTAATTTTGGTTAATATAAGCCCCAAAGGTTTGACCTCTGAAGTACTATTCTCCTTCCTGCATCTTTAAAGATACTAGCTGTTTCTAGGCTGTTATGATCTATTTCTTCATATTGTTTCAAAAAGGCAAGAGTTAGGTTATTATCTGGAGAACTAGTACTCTACTCCATCTGTAAAAAAACAATACTTACCTATCAGCATACTTTTATTTCTATTATTTCAGTATTTTATATTATTTTTTATTATTTCATTTCTACGTTATATTACTGTGCTATTTATTGATCTTTCCACTGTCAACACAAATATTCTAAGTGCTTTCTAAACTACAATTTGCAAACCTTCCCTCAAAATAGTTTCTCTTCTGAAAGTATCCACTTTTAGAACACTTTATGTTGTTGAAAGAGCTCTCTCCATTTCTCCCCATTGTACAACACAGAGACTTGGATAAAGAACTGACAACTCAGTGTCCTTGCATCCTAAAGTGACACAACACAGCCTAATGAAGGAGGGGAAGAAATACATGAAATAGTCACCTTGTTGAAGAAGATAGAGGTGAAGGATTTTCAGACATTGTCTAGAGCTTGGGCCAGCCCACATGGGTAACATCTTCCTCTAGGATCTGTCTACATTATTTGTCAGGACTTTGTGACACTGTTCTGATCAGCTTTCACATGGTGTATCTGCAAGGCTGGGCGGTTCTGCACGCAGTCCAATAACTGTCTCCATGCCTTGGGTGTGAGTGTGACTTGGCTTTCACTATTGGAGATGGACATCAGTGAGCCTTGAAGATGCCTAAACCCCATGAGAACTTTGTGGTTTTTACTTATGAAGTTCCCAAGGCCTCCTAAGCTGTGCCTCTGTGTCCATCCCTGCCCACCATTAGACAGAGTCCATTTGCTCAATACCTATCTCACTCCTGAGCCTGAAAGAGATCCGTAATTCAGCTTTGCTTGTCAGTCCACAGACGGCCTGGTCTTGGCCCATCTGCTCACTCAGGAATCCAGGTCTTCAGAAAATGCAGTTCAGGGGGCTGGGCTCTGTTCGGATCAGCAGCTGTGGTGTGATGCCCTTCTGCATCCGGGGTAAATTAGAAATAATCCTGTCAGTAGATTTATGTAGAAGGATTATACAGAGTTTGATGTGTTGCAGAACAAGTAATATACTTGAATTTATGATTTTTAATATCCAGTCAGAAATAGTAGTTTCTGGACCTGATTTTTGATACGGTTTTGATGGTACTCCTTACTGGTAAAGATGGAGGGATTGAGGATAGAATGGCTATTTTGTGAAACACAGCTATTGACAGCTAGACAGTGCTGTTGTTGTGAATGTGACTTCAGCCTGGGTTGCAAGGATTGGTTGTTTTCAGTGACATGGTTCTCAGGGACATTAGGTGACAAAAGTTTTTGTTCTGAGATACACATGTGAAAGGATCTTTACTTACTGGTGTTTTTGACATCATGTTGGAGGGGTTTACATTTACTGCACTGGCCTGATATGACTCCATCCAGAAAATTTAAGTCCATTTGTCCTTTGCCTTGCTAGTATTGCAGACATAGAATAATCTTTTAAAAAAGTTCTGGCTGTCTCATGGTCTGCAAATATGGCCACCTCTGACTGAAACTTGAGGCAGCTGTTAACAGTTAGTAATATTTTCATTATATGTTGTTGTCCATCAGCTGTGGACTGAAATAATTTTAAGCAGCTCATCTTGTAGTTTCACTAGAGGCTTCCTTTTGCCTTTTTACATTACCTTTTCTATAATCTTCTATCAAAATGATAGGAACATCTGATAAGGGGTCAGTAACTTTTGTGAGGAAGTTGGGGCAAAATGTGCTACGGAAACCCAAATAATGGTCTCTGCTCCTCCAATTCTTGTTGACTTCATTGACTTCTGTGCAAAATGCCTCTTTGCCAAAGCGACAAACGCTTTGACATTGTTAAGTAGGTATTAAGACCTCCATAAAAATTCTGGAGACTGTACTCAAGCCCTTACAGTAATGTATGTGACAGGTCGGAGCCTGCCTACAGCACACTGTCAGATGCTTACACCCATGGAATGCACTGGGTAATTGTTTCTTGTCTCCCTCCATGAGCTGATCTACCTAAAGGGAAATGTATTTTTATTCCTAGCAGACAGAACAATCATTTTTCTAGCTCAGGAAGTCAGTGTTTGGGGCTATAAGCTTTTGTTGTCATTAATTCTTCCTAGTCATATTTTGAGGACTGAAAGGCTTGTAAGGCTTGCAAACACAGCCAGTAAGCCTCATTTGTCATGCAGAAGAGAAACACTGTGAAGAGGAGCTTGAAGAAAACAACAAATATGCTATATGGAACAGCCAGAGCATTATAGACTTTATCTGGGCCATATACAATAACCTCTTCGGTCACTGTCACTTTTTAGAAGTAAGTAACAACATGCAGAAATATATAGTGCAGAAGCACTCCAGCAGCTTAATCAGAACTGGCTTATTACATTGGAGTGCCAGTCTATAAAGAACTGCTTGGTAATATCAGCTTCCTGTTAATCCCATAACAATCAGATAATGGTGAAATGTTGATTTATTCACTGATTTACTCTTTGCTAGATTGAAATAATGGAGTAAAATGAGCCCATTTAGACTGGTTCTTAAATTGAATGCTCCTAATTGCATTTGAAAGAATAGACCATAATGCATTTGAGTATCGCAATGACCCTGCTAATCTATGCAATTAGTTAACTATTCTGGAAAGGAGACTACCTTACATGTAGTTTTGTCTTAAAAACGAGATATATTTTTTATATATTCTACGCATGATTCTGTACTGAACTCATTGCCCATGTAAAATCCTCAATTTTATTCCCATATTAGTCACTTTCTGTGTAAGTTTGCAACAGAACAGCTCAATTACTGTATTATATTTCCATTTAATTATTCAACTAGAATTCTGAAATTTGCACATGTTCATTCTGGGTCACAGAGTTCAGTATGGGAGGGAATTCCAGATTACACATTCCATTAGATATTATCAAAAGGCCATCTGTCTTTCTTTGTGGGTTTCAGTCACTCAAGAGCCTAAGGATATTTAGGCAGGAAAGGAGAAGTAAGAGAGAAAAGCTCTTGCAGTAAAAATCTGACTCGGACACTTGACTGTTTTGAGTGTTTTTAGAGGGGTAGAAGCTGACTGCAATTTTACAAGATTCTCCTGCCCCACTTAATATTTCTCACCCTTGTATTTTTGGAGAATCATTTTTAAAGACATGTCTCAGTGAAAACTTGTTGGTCTCCTGTCTGTTGAAGCTCCTGAATATACCCTTGGCTACTGAAATAAAACAAATGAAGGAGACAAGCTGGTGCTGGGAATTTGAGCACTGCTTCCAGTGCATGAAACCTCTCCTTGCCTTCATGCAGAGATGGCCATATCGCCAAGCAGGCATCATTTAAAATGAGATGTGTTAAACTCTTCTGTGTGTATTTACATTGTAGTCCATTTTTGCATACAGCTGGACATTACCATGTTGTTACTGTGTGCAGCTGCAAATGAGAGTAATTGAGAGCATGGGAGTGTGCATTTCAACAGCCTGGAGCTGTACCCACCAGTTCCACCTGCTGGGTGTCCCTGAAGCTAAAAGACACAAACTGGATGGGACTGGACTATTGCTGTCTTCCTGCATTTTTGTGTTTAAACATTAACTCTGAAGGGTTTTCAGAGTTGAATTAGGTTATGGTTATTTTTATGCCTGGCCTCAGGTTCATGCCCCACTCTTGTCCTGAAGTACGCATGAAGAACGTCCCAGGAAACACTCTAGCCTTCCAAAGCACAGTGGAATGCTTGATTCCTGTACAATTAATGAGCTTGTAAAATATGCTATAAGAGCTTTGTTTGTTGATATTTCTGGATTCTTTCCTAAATAATGCAAATGTTTTCAAGTCATGAGACAACTGTTACAATAACAGAATCTGACACTCTGCTTAACACTGTTGGAGTATTTTAAGAGAATCTCCTGGGAGATGAGCAATAAATGGTTTATCATTTATCAGATTCTGTGCAGAAAATACTTCAGGAAAAAACTATCAGAAGGGCAGCAAAGAGGCCTATAAAGCTAGTGACATATAACTACTGCTAGTTTCCCTTCCTCAGATAATGGAATTTGGGGGAAAAAGCACAAGAATAAAGGCACTGGATGCATCCCTCCAGCTGTAGATTTGGCTGAGAAAATTTCAGGTTCACCAGATTTTGTCAGTAGAGATATCCAAGGAAAAATTGAAAGAACAATTTCTAGGAATTGCAGTACCTTCTGCAGTGGAGGAGAAACCTCTTCTCCACAAGAGCCACCTGCCTGATGGGCTTCACTACATCCAATGCAGGGTGTTCTGTTCCCTAGCAGTCAAGCACCATGAGCACTCTTAGGAGAGTATGAATGGTGAAAATGGTTGGCTGTCCTCACTTTGAGAATCTTACGACCCAACTCAGTGTCCTATGAAGTGTGCGGTTTGTCAGGAGCTCAAGTCCAAGTTGCTCATTGCTAAACCTTGAGTTCCTTGGTGTGAATTAATACAAAAACATATTAAGATCACCATAGAATGGCTGAGGTCATCTGGTCCAATCCCAGTGCACAAGCAGGGCAGCCTAGACTTGATTGCGCAGCCCATACTTTGACAGCTTGTCTATGAGGAGGTTATCAGACGCAGCTCCTAGAGCCTTACTGAAATCAAGGAAGAAAATATTCACTGTTCTCCCCTCACCTACAAGATGGTCATTTCATCATAGATTGTTGTCTAGTTGCCAAGTGTGCCTTGCCTTGTGAATTCATGCTAACTACTGCTAATTTCCTGCTTGTCCTTCATGTGCCTAGAAATGATTTCCAGCAGGACTTGTTCCATCACCTTACCAGGGACTGAGATGAAGCTTTTTGGCCTGTAGTTTCCTGGATTCTCCTTTTGCCTTTTGTGAAGATAAGAAGGATAATAGCAAGGGGACAGAGAATGTGTACATAAGATAGATAATTCCAATTTCCTGGTATCTCATAAAATGCATCATAATGTATTTAGAGACCACCAGCAGTTCAGGAATAATTGGTGGCATAGTTAAGAGCTTCTGGAAAAAGACTGAGGCCATGGAAAAGCAGGAATGGGAAATAATTTTGTACTTAATTTCCAAAAGAAAAAGATGGAACCAGTCAGCTTAGCCTCAATTCCTAAAATTGACTGGAAGAATTACTAAAGCTATTGTTGGGCACCTAGAAGTTACAATGAAGGCAAAATTGTCAAGAACAATTCATATGAAAACAATCTAATATCTTCTGACAGGTTTGGCTGATAGGAGAGAATCTGTACCTGTCATTTCTTGACTTTTGTGCAACTATTACATTTGACATCCTCATATGGAAGCTAGAAAACTCAGTTCTGGGGAAAATGTAGCAAAGAAATGTACAAAAATGAATTGTTTTAAGAATAGATATAAATAGTTTGTTGTAACTATGGGTATTTATGGCCATCTGAACTACCTCTTCTACAAAAACAGCACTACCTCAGAACCTCCTCCCCATTGCAGACTTTCTTTTCCTGTCCAAAGGAACATCTCAGGCTGCATATATATATATATGTCCCTGCATATATATATGCTAAGTCACCTGGACTTTTTCTTGGAAAAAGAGCAGGAGATAATAAGGCAATATTTCTGGTAGGCAAAAAAAAAAAGGTATGTCACAAAGGAAGGCTTCTATTGAATAAGTTTGTTGGAATGTGGCTCTGTGGGGCATGAATGTGAAAGGAGAGTGGAGTCCCAGCTGGAAACATGGTCTGAGGAGCCCTGTGGTTCATGTGAGTTGCTCAAGCCTTCTTTCCAGTTTACATTTTTAACTTGCTTTCCTGTCTCGGAATTGAAGTCCACCCTCCCAGTATTCACAGAAAACTGATATTCAGAACAAGATTTAGAGCCACGTGTCACAGCTTCCTGGTTTGCTAACATCTTCCCCTCTGAATGCTCTCTCCTGCCCCTGTTGAAAATAATATTTATAGAAAGCTTGCTTGGGTGATGAAACCATTGCCTGTCAGGCACATCAATATCCACTGCATAGAAAAGCAGATGTGAGCTAAATCTTTGGACAATAGTCTTGAGATTTCATAGGGATGTTGTTAAAAATATCTTATCACATGGCATCGTTGAACCAAGGGTGAGAGTGTGTAAGGGATTATGATATTTCTAAGGGAAGGTAAGGACTGGAAACAATGTTAGTACTGCATATTGTCAAAACCTTCCCTTACCAAAAGAAAAACCTTGTAAATAACATACAGCTAGACAAAGGCTGCTTCCCAAATTCCAGCTTTCTACAGTGAAGGTGGAACACTTTTTTTTTTTTTTTCTTTTTCTGCCTTAAATTTATCACTGTCACTGCCCAGATCTGGATAAATCCTGCACATTTGACTTCACGCACTATCCATCAGGGCTCAGTCCCCTAGCCCTTGCTGAGCTGGTCCCCTTTAGTTCAATAATAAATAACAGTGTTTATTGGAGCAGGATGTGGCTGGCTGCTGGTAGTGTCACATCCAGTTTGCACAAATCTGCCAGAGAAAAGTGGAAGCTGCTGCTAGGAGCTCTCCTCAAATTCATTGTCTGTACTTCCACAGCTGCATACCAGATAGGGAAGTCTTGTTTAAAACAAAAGTAGTTGAGTGAGACTTACATCTGGCAGCAGAGGGAAGAGACAAGAGGCCTCCTAATAGTTTATACCCCTTTGTCTAAAGCAAGAGGTATTGTAATTTTTTATTCCCTGTAAAAATCCCTTTGTCCTTCCTGTTCTTGATCGCTTGGGGTTTTTGTGGGTGTGTTTGTTTGTTTGTTTGTTTTGGGGGTTTTTTTTGCTGTTTAAGTGTTACCAAAGTAAATTTTCCTCTTGGATTCCCACATGGTGATGTGAGATTCCTGCAGAACTCCCACAAAAGTGTGGTTTGTTGAGAGGACACAGTGATTCCTGTCTTGCTGCAAAGAAGAGACTGGGAGAGTGCACTGCAGCAAGCATGAGCTAAGCAGCAGGAACCCTTGAACTGTAGATACAGGTTTGAGCTGACAGTTATGTATGTCAGATGTTGCAGGAGATGTAGAGGCTGCCTGTGGGAATCGCTCCTCCAGTGCCTCCTGGTCCTTCTTGACCTTCGCTGTTCCTAAAGACAGGCTCTTCCCAACTGCTTCTACAGGCTGGGGAATGTCTGCGGGATGAGAATTTTTTTTTTTTTTTTAGGACAAAAATCTCTGCAAAGCTTTCTGTGGATCATCATTGCTTGTCTAATGCCAATTTATTATTAATCTGTCTAGAGCTGTAGGTATGTGTGAACAACATATTTAAGCACTGAAATTTGGATAGGCTCTAATTTTAAGATGGTCTGCACAAACCCCTACCTGGCATACCCCCAAAATCTTCACCCTCACTTCTCCCTCAGGGTCAGGGAGCAAGTCACTGTCTGCACCTTGCCTGTAAACACGACTCAGGCTCTTATGAAATTTTTCAATCCAGCTCCTTTTTGAACACTTAACCCAAGATGAAATATTCAGACTGAGCTGGCCCTTGCAGTAAGGGGATCAGGGAAGGTGAGGATGACTTTCCTGGGAGGTGCTGCTGAAACCCTCACCAGGGATGGGAAATATGGGAACATGTTTACCAGAGGAAGCCAGGGGGCACCTGGAGTAATAAAGAGCAGAGTAATAAAGAGAGGAGGAAGGAAAACAAGGGAAGTTTTAAACAGCCAAATTTCTGCCATTTGCTTACCTAAATGGCTCCTGTGGGTGGTTATTTTAACCAGGACTGTCAGGCAACAATTTCCAAGTTCAAATCTTTTTTCTTACGTCCTTAGTTGAATTGAAAATTAACAATAGGCTAACTCTGGTACTTGACTGGACTTTTTTTGCCAGTGTTCAAAAAAGGAAACAGCAGCTTAAGAACAAATAGGTCTCTCATCTCTTTGATATTTCTCAGAGTCATGTCACCAGATAGGAGAAGTGATGGCACTGTGTGGTGTAAAGTATTGAGAAAGGCTTAAAGAATCACAGGCTTGATATGGATCCAATTATGCTCAGGACTAGGATGTGTTATTCTAGAATACCATGGCAAACTGTAAGCTTGTTTGAGAATGAAGTACCAATGGAAAAAAATAAATCACATTTCCATGATACTAAGGCAAGCCAGGGAAAGAGAGTGTGCCTGGGAACAGCATGTTATAGGGACTTCATGGCTACAAGGGAGCTGTGTTAATGACTGCCCAGTGGGTAGAACTGGAGAAGAAGTCTTATCTCAGGACTCCTCAGTGATAGGCAGTTGGAAAACACCGGCTCCAAAGCTAATTTTTCTGCCTGACTAATAGAAGTGCAGAAGTCAAAGATATGGTATGTGTTATGTGTCACAGCTAAATCAGTTTTCACCAAGTCTAAATCATAACTGCATTGTCAGGCAAAAAACCTTATGGAAGATGTAAGGATAATGACAAAAATAATAGGAAGAGAAATAAAAGGTGGAATCCAAGGAGCCACCCAACCATCTGAGACCCTACTATATTTAATTAGCTTCTGAGAGAAGTGTTCTGTTATGGCAGACGGACAAGGATGCATCATTGGTTGAAGTAAATCAGCACTGCTCTTCAGAAGCCAGCAAAGCCATATTGATTTACATTACTTGATGGTCTCTGCTTGAAAATCCATCATTGTAACAAATACTCTAAAACTCTAGGTTTGTCACCAGAGAAGAGCCTTTAAGGATGTCAGAAGGGAATCGTCCTTCCTGCTTGAGCAAAAGGATTACTCAAATGGGAAACAGTCTTTCACCACTCTTCCTTCAGGATATGATGCCACAGCACTGAGTTATGGCAGGATGGGCAGTAATCCTGGAAAGCAGTTGAGTAGCCAAAGAACAGGAATGTTTGGCAGCTGAAAACATTAAACAGGAAGGAATGGCAAAAAAAGAAGTGTGTAAACAAGACAAGTGTATGAGTGGCTGTACACCCATGGCCAAGGAACTGCATGGGTGGATGTCTACCATAGGAATAGAAAAGGGAGTAGGACAGTCTCCATGGAGTCTGTATGAGGAGCATAGTGAAGCCCCAGGCTTGTCTGGAAGAGGAAGGTGATTGGAGATTTAGGTTTTGTAGGAACAGAGAACTGAATTTAATCCATGATTTGTTTTTGAAGGTAGCACTCCACTGTGCATGGGTTTGGGAGTGCTGCATGCTTGGCCCCAGCAGGAGCTTGCCACACTCAAGAGACCCCCAATTTATCAGCAATCGAGTAAACACGTCCTGATATACACCCTGTTTCTATTAATAGTGCCTTTCTTTTTTGCAAACAGGGTTCAATTCTTTCTTTATCTCATTCTCTGAGTGGGGACTGTTAGCGGATGTCATCTTTCTACATATATTATCTGCCACAGGAGCTTGCTTTGTACTGTAGTATAATCAGCCACAATGGAGGGAGTGCAGAAGCTAAGCAAACAAAGTCATACAGGAGTTCACAGAGCTTGTCTTTGCCTGCGTTTAACACTCATTAGAACCAGCCAGCTCATAATCAACATTATTTGTTATTCAAAAGATCTCCCAAGCCACTTCCATCAGATATATGACATTGAGAGAGGCGAATCTGCTGGTTTTCCAAGACATAAAGCAGATGGCTCATGTTTTATGAATGGAGAAGGCACCACATGTACCTTTACTTATACAAACACATCAACATATTGTCACATGCCCAAGCTTAAGCGTTGCATGTTTTAGTCCAAAGTACTATTGTATCTTGTGCTTTTTAGTAAGAAATTTACTTTAGTTGCTCTTCTCAAAGTTTGGCAAGCTGGTTTTTCCATCTCTTCTTCTCTTGGTATTGTGCCACTAACAATCTCATACTATCTACCTAGAAGTCTGCCTTCTGAAATATATTTGTTTATCATCTGTCCAAACTTCCCCCTTCATGTTTCACATGCCTACAGTCATTTCTGTTTTTAAAAGCAAAGAAGAATTATAGCTTGTGGTTTGGTAAGGACACTCTGAAGCAATTTTGACTTTTGATACAGATGACCTTTATTTTCCCACCTGTAAAATTCAGATACAAAATTTTCTTCCATTTTTCTGTAAGGCCTGATTTCCCAAGTTTGATTAAGTCCTTGCAATGTGAGATGTGAAGTACACAGAAAGGTAAATTAGCCTGGGTAGTAGAAATATACTTTAATGGGGCTGGACTGGTTGAAGTAGCTGAGGTTGCACAAGTATTTTGAGACAGTGCTGGGCTTTGCAGACAGACCCTTTGCACTACAGGATTTCCTCTGAAAGTGTGGACCACCAGGATATTATCTGCCCAGCTGGCTGGCTACCAGTCTTAACTGAACACACACTTCAGTTTAATTGTCTTTAGTGTGACTGTCACCTTACTAAATGCAGAAATACAATGATATTAGAAGTTATGCACTCAAAAAGGTTGAATTCCCATGGATCATTAATTATACAAAGATGCAGAGTTCTTCCATACACCTTTTTTAACAATGCTGTTACAACATGGATTGTATATTGAAGACTGAAAATGAATCTGGAATCCTTGGAGAGCTTCAGGATGACTCAGCCGGTGTAAAGGATTTGTCACGTTGTTCTGAGGATAGGACAGTAATTTATACCGATATGGGCACGATGACGGGGAGCCACATCCTGCAGACCCTACTGAGACAATCTGTCCCACATCCCTACTGGCTACATCCCACCAGAGGACATCTGCAAGAGAGATAATAACAGTTCTAGTATCTGAATCTGTAGTACGTTGGCACATCCCCAAAACAAATCCATAGATGCTTCATTTACCCACATTTGTGCCAAATTGCTTCTGTGGGTGGAAGAGAACAGGGGCTTGGACTGTGATCCAAAAGATGTGGCTGTTACTGGCTGCAGGAGCTGTCCTGGATGCCAGTTTCCCTGGGCTGACAGGGGTAGCCATTGCAAGAAGGCATCTCCTGCTCCTGAGGCCCTTCCTGGGGGACATCCCATGTGGGGCATGGCAGATCCCGCACTTGGCTGAAACTCTCTGTGTGACTGCCGTGGTCAGCCCTTTCAAAGGCTCAGCCTGGCAGCCTGCTCACATTTTGTCCCTGATTTCCTGGGTTTCAACATCCTTGCCCTTCCACAGAAATATACAAAACACTGGGGAGCTTTTCTCCTCACCAGCTGACTTTTCAATTTTGCTCTTTTTGTCAGGGGGTCTCCCTGGGGTTCCCCAGCAGGAATGCAGAAATCTCCCATGAAATTTGTTTAACTGTCCTCCCACCAGCTGATCTCAAAGGCGTGTGCTGGGCAGTCACTTCTGCAGCAGCATGTCCCTGGCCTCAGGTGCCACACTGAGGGGCTTCACAGTCAGCCCTGAAGGTTCACAGAATGTCTGATAACCCCTCCCTGCTTCTGGGCTGCTCATAACCTCACACTGTATATATGCATGTGTACACACAAATATATATATACACACACATATTTTATATATATATATTCTTCTGTGCATATGTTTGTATATTTATACAGTCAGGGTATACAGAACTCATGAAGTGATTCTAAAATACAGTGAGAACACTTTTTACCCCAAAATTGCTTTCTTGTCTTAACATTTTGCAGTTTAATTTAGGGCGCAAATTCATCCTGAATGACTCTGACATGACAGCCGGATGCACTCATCTGTTCACTTTTGAATATGAAAATCCTCAAGGGACATCAATCAAGCTTTCCCAGTGACTTCCCACATCCATCTATCTTCTGTATTTTTGCACATGCTCAAGATGCAGTGAGTTTGAAAACACAAAAGTTGCAAACCCAGAGCTATGCAATGGTGTATCAAATAACAGTATGTCTCTGATTGTAATTAACAACTGAAGAACTGACACAAACTTAGAGCCAATATAAATGGATGTGAGTGGAGGTTTTAAAACCAGTGTATCTAGAAAAAAAATGAGCATTGCCAGAAGGAAAGAAAAAATAAGCCATGTGTTGTTCCAGAGTCTTTACATGGCATTATGGGTGGAGAAAAAAAAGTAGGATTTGGTCCAGGTTTGGTGAAGGTGCTGATGTTCATTTTCTAGAAAAGTGGCATATTATCTCTTTTTCTGTGTTTTTAATTCTAACAGAAGTTCTTGCCCGTACAATTGCGTGAGTCTTGCTCTGAGTGAGTTCTCTGCCCTCCTTACTCATCAGCAGGTTTCAAGGAGAGCCTGCTTTCCTGTCTTTCTCTAATTCAGCTCCCTGTGTGAGGCTTGAGTAGCCCTGCCAAGAGTCAACCTCCTCCACTGACATAACTCCCGGGGTCTCCAAAATACACAAGCTTTCCCACAATCTCTAGATGCCCTCCCTTGGGAAGTATCATCCTACACATTTATGTATATATAGTATAAACATATAAAACTTGGGAACTCTGGGAAGGCAACAGCCTCCATGACCTTACAGGCACAAGGCATGTGATGTAAGTGGGAACTTCCCCTGAAAGATCACCGCAAGACTTGTCCCATGTGTATTACATGTCGTGATTATATACATTAAAGTGTTTAAAGTTTTAAATACACTCCAGATGCTTTTTCCTGCCTTTTCCTCCCACTCAGCTTGACTTTCCCCTAGCTGACTGATTCTCATACTTTATGTTTAGGGGTTCAGTATTTTGCTTACTTGCCAGATTAGCTGTTTTCGGCACACCAAAAACTGCCCAGTAAGCCTGGGGAAATGCAATATCATATGCTGAGAAGCTGCAGTGTATCAGAATGAGATGAGCAATCAGAGTGTGAGTGTTCAGCTGTACTCAGCACCAGACAAACTCTGGGTTTTGTGAAGTCAGCAGGAGTTTTCCCAACAATTCTAAAAATCCAGAATCAGTCCAGTGTTGGGAAGCACTGACAAATGCAATCTATCAAACAACTGAGAATTATTCCTCCTGCAATGATCCCGACTTCTTTTCATATTTTTCTTTTTGTGTGTTTCCTAAAACATGAAAATTGTAGTCTGGCTTTTGTCCCAGGTCATCTGCTGCACATACCTTATAATCCTCCATTTCTTCGACTGTTTAGTGATAGGCAAACACTACAAATATGCAGAAATGCCCCCATCATTTTTCATTGTCCGCCTTCGTACTGCAACTCATGCCTTCCCTTCTCCCCAGAGGAGGAAGCAGCATGGTCTTGTTCTATTAGAGGAGCACTCACAAATACTGCTCTCTAGGCACCAATTCTGTGTGTAGCATGTAAATATGAAAGGAAGGTGCAAACACACCTGGGATATGACCCAAAGAGGAGTAGTAGCCAAGAACAGCCTTGGATGCAGAACAAACTGTGATCCCATGAGTTACAGAGTTTTGGTTTCCTTCCCTGGCAGCTATCAGTGCCAGTGAGGTCCCAAGCGAGTTTGAGTATCTCTCAGCCCCCTTTAGCCCTGGAAGCTAAAACCTCTGGGAAGTTTTTGGGACATGCTTTACACATTCAGGATGGGGGGAGAAAGCAATACATCAACTACTCATGAGGATATGCAGGGAAATACTGACATAAAGAAGGAGGAGGGTGAACAGACAGGCCCCTTTTCAGGGTGATTGCGCAAAACCTCAACAGCCTCCATTTCTGTTTAATTAATTCAATAATTTCTCTTATATCTAGTTATTTACCTATTAAGGAGAATAATATTACTCATATCTGTGATGATCATGATTACCCAACAGATGTACTAAGATAAAAGAGTGTTTCTTCTGATGGTTTAAAGTAAGAACAATATGTATATATTCTTAGCCTTAAATATATCAGACTGTAGACAACACACATACAGAAAGTATCACCTGTCATGGATGGAAGAACATGAGAGAGATGGATTTTCCTGCCTTGTCCTGCCTTACCAAGCCTGTCCTGGCCTTTCATCAGTCAGCAGAGACCAGTCCTATAAGCTCTGTGGCAACATCAGCTGCTGAAATTTGTTCTCCACAGCTCTGTCAGTGGGGAGGTCTGTTTATTGCTGTACTGGGTCACTGATGATAACAAAACTCAAGATCCTTTGAGGTCTGCTCAGGATGTCTTGGTTGGTACCCCATGTCAGCTCACTCCATCTTACCTACAGGAGTCCCTTGTTTGGTTCCTCAGCAGAGAGCAGTCACATCCATTTGTCCATATATCCCCTAGAATCGACATTTTAGTGAACTTCATGCACTAATGCTGTTCTTCCTTGGTTTTGTGATATCTACCTTTTTTTTTCTTTTTCTAATGTGAAAGAACAGATTTGATTGCTTATGAACCAGAAGAAGTAGCACAACAGCACTGAATGTGGGCAATTCACTGGCACAATAGACCAAAGTAAATGCAACCTGCAGTTCATAGGTCAAAGGGAATTCCAAAATCATCGTAGGCCCCATGATTTTGCTTGCCACCTCATTGTGGCAGTTTATTGTCATTATATTTGTTGCTGTTATTGCAGCAACATTATTTTTCTACTCTCTTTGACTCAATTCTTCGCTATTATACAGACAGTATGTACCCCAGCTTTGTCTTCTTTAGACAGAGAAAAACATGGTGCTAACTACTCTGCTTATATTCTTTGTATGTATATTCTTAATATATTCTTTATACATAACATTCCCAACAGCCTTTCGCTCTTTCAGCTCACATTCATTTTTCTTGAACTGGTATCTCCTACTGTATGCAGTAGCACAGATGATATCTCATTGCTGCCTAATGCAGTGGTATTAATACTTCTCCATTTCTGCTAAACAAACTAATGCTTAAGGATTGCATTTGCACTTTTCACAGTCAGACTGGTAACCTATCATAATCAAGATGATAACTAATACCCTTCTTCCTTTGTCCTTTTGCATAGTCACCCTGGTTTATAGCAGAAAATCTTGTTATTTGGCTGGTTTTACGTGATTCCTGCCTTTCATGCTTTTGCACGTAATTTCATTTCTATTATGGGAGCCTGCAAAACCATTTATTTTTTCACTCATGATATTTAAACCCTTGTAGCTAAATGTCTTTAACACATTTCAATAGCATATTCTCACTTTGCATCAAATTTATTTGTGCAAACATTAAATAAGATCAGCCCCAAGACGAAGACTTGAAAAAACTCTAGTCATAACCTCCCACCAGGCAACAGCTCTTTTTTCTCACTAATCTGGTCTTCTGTTCATCTGGTCCCTTCTCCCTTACATTTCCTGTCCCAATGCTAGTTTGTACTGATGGTTTCCAATGCAACAAAGTACCATAAGCTCTATAGAATCAATACATGTATCTCCTTTGTCTGAAAAATCAATCCCATCAAAAAAAAGGTACCACATAAAATATATCTTTAATAAACTTGTGGCATTTTTAATAGAAGAATTTTTCATTCTTCTCCATATTCTTGATTTTTCTTACCTTTAAAGTCTATTCTAAGGCTCTTGTCTGTCAGAGACCAGAACAGTCATCCACCACAGTTACTGAGACCAGAATGATGATCCACCATAGCACAGACTACATTCCCAGTTTTTTAGGCCCCACTTGCTACTCTCTGTTCCAATAACACCATATCTGAGATATGAAAAAGTACTGAAGATCCTTGCTACTGGCCCTACAGTTGTACATCCATATTCTTTCTGGAAGATGGGCTCTAGCCAAAGTGCTCTGTCGTTTTTGACCTCAGCACTGAATTATGCTTTCCTTGTCCTTGTTGTGGCACTCAATTTAATTGATGGTGCTGCCTCTACCTCCTTGTATTGAAGGTACATTAAGAATGGTCACTGAGTTTGTGCATGGTATCCACAGTGTCATTGACTCTTGCTCGTTGCCTCCCCTTCCAGCTGAACAGATACCATCAGAATCCCCCCAGTCAATTCCCTTTGCAGGACTTGGCTCCTGGCCCTCCACACCACTTTCTTGGAGAGGTCACTGACTCTTGAGGGTGCTTTTCCATACTTTGGATATCTTTATAATGTTGCACTGAGTCAGACGTGTTTGCTGTTCTGATAGAAATACCCCATTCCACCAGATAAAGAGCTCAATTTCTCCACAGAGTCAGTCAGATTGCCCTAGACATGATCCGTGCCTCTTCTCAGATAAGCCATGTGCTTATCCACATGTTTATACCTCTGTTCAGAAGCCCCCATACCTCTTTTCACCTCGAGAAAAACTGACCTGCAAAGCCCTGCCATCCTGATTCCAGCTGGGCATTGCCATCTTTGAACACCTTAATTTAGGTAGTAAAGTGTTAGTGCCTGCTCTCCACTGAGAGCAGTGGAGATCTGACAACACAGACAATGTCTTCAGATCCTTTTAATGGTAATGCTTAGGGCACAGCTGAGTTGCCTTGACACAGGTCTCTAGTGACATTTGAGATACCCAAAGTGTCTCACATGGTCTCCAACTACCAGTCCATCAGTAAACAACACTGAACTATGACAGATGTTGCACAACTCAAAGGAAAAAAAGTGGGAGAAAAGAGTAAACAGGGTGCAAGTACTCAAATATTAGAATTTGCAAAATATTTTTCTACTAACAAGTAAAATAAACTCTTATCTTTGTTCTTCAGATAATGTGGATGTTTCTTTGAAAGCCCTAAAGTGACTATTCCTGTTGATTAATAGATCCCTCAGGATCTTTCAGGATGTTGCAGGGAATTGGGATGGCTTGTGAAGCTTCCAGGCAGTTGTGCTGCAATAGGTTTATGTGCTCCCTTACTGAGAAGCAACTGTTCAGAGCCCTGTGCATTTTACCACTGGAATGCTCAGAGTTGCACATACTTTATCTCCTACCCACACAGTGTTAGGGAATGACAAAATAGAAGTCCTGAAATGTACCTAACTGTGCTTCTTTGTCTTCCACATTTTAAAATTAATTTCTTTTTTTTTTTTTGTTGCTGCCTCTGTTTTTGCAATTTGTTTTTGTCTTGGATTTCTACATAGGTCTGTGCATTGTTCCTTTTGGCCACATCAGAACAATATTAAGGTTTGTAGAAGTAAAATTATGTACTACTGACTAAAAAAGCTGTCAAGTTTTGACAAATATGTATTCTGGTCCAAAGAACAAGGATCTGCTCCACCAGAACTCTTGTGCTAAGCTGTGATAGCACATCCTACTCCCTTCACAAGGGATGCTGGGTCTCTCTCAGACTTCTGGCAGGGGTGTTGATGTGTATTTGCATTGGCCATTCTCTTTTGGGGAAGGAGGCAGAAGTGCCAGAGGTTAGGAGGGGTTTTGTGACTACAGAAGAAATAGTGGGATGTGGAGAAAATAGTAAAGTCTATAGATCTATCGTGCCATACAGAGTGTTTCTGGGTTTTTTTGGCTTTAGAGTAGGCTTTGAGCTGGCCAGAGGCCAGACCAGAGTGATTTCTCCATACCTGAAGCTGATCTGTTCTGGACCACTGCCATAAATGCAGAGGACTCAGTAACTGAAAATGCAAGGGCTTCTTGCCTCTACCAACTGTTAAGGCAGCCAAGTGCTAACTCTGCCCTTGCAGCATGTAATATGTTGAGTAAGGATTATTTTGGCATGAAGACAGTCTGAGGAAATGCAGTAGGCCTATCTAGTTGCAAAACAAAGATAGTATTATGTTGTTCTTGCATTTTAACCAGAAAATGGCAAGATTTCCTTTCAGATGATATGTACATTTTCACTTTAGGCATAAATATGTGTTAAAATTAGTGATTAAGAAAAACAGAAAATAATATCAAGGTAACCTTTTGTAGGTAGATGTCATACTTTATACCAGTGTATACTTAAAAAGTAATATTTAACAAGTATTCGTTCTACCTGCCAGCCTTGCCTTACCCATGTCCTCAGACAACTGCTGCTACCAGAACACCTCTAATGTAGTCATACATTTGTTAACACAGTTTATTAGGGTTTCTTTTCTGTTTATTTTGTAGATGGGGAAAAATAAGTTTTTTCTCCAGCTTTGGTTTGGAGGAAATTTGCAACAGAGATCCCATATAGTAATTCTGGTTTGTTTTTTTTTTTTTCTTTTTGTGTGACTAAAACTGACTAAATCTTCTTAAAAGCATTTATTTTGGTATCTTTTCAAGTTGGAAACCATTCTGTTTCTGATTAATTCATACTGCCACACGAGTCCTAGAGCTACGCAGACGAGCTGAATGTACCACACTACAGTATCTGTGTTGTAAACCTAAGGGTATTCATGGGCTTTTCAAGTGAATGCACATTCATACGTGAAGTAGGCAACACACAGTGAATGAGCTACATTATGTGAATGTGCTCAACAGCTGAAAAATGAACTATGTCATGGATTTCAGCTTCATGGAGTGAGCAGCTGAATTTGTCAGTGACACTGAAAGATTGTTCTTCTGTATGACTCAGATTGATTCACTGGCCTGACAATTCCCCCTTCTTTGTGAATCCTTCGCACCTGTAGATGCCCAACACTAACAAAGGTCTAATTCTGGCAGTTAGCAAAATCCCAACTCTTAGCATGTTGAAATAAGTGCAGCAATTTTTCTGATGTCAATGGTGATTGCAGCACTCATTCTATGTTGAAGAATAGCATTAGACTGATGCATTTTTTGAAAGCTCAGTTTGAAGATTTTATGTCAGAAAAAAATCCATGCTGAGTTCAAAAGACTTTCAAGAAAATGATAGAAAATACACAGTTCCTAGACTGTAACACTGCAAACTTGAAGCTAAATAGCAAAGCAACTGTCTTCTCTCTTAGGCCACTTTGAACTAAATTCTTTTCAGGATAAATAGCACCAAGCCACTAAATAAATAGCATAGATTTCTCAGGAAATCTAAGGTGACATTCCAATGTCAAACCACAGGAAATCCCTACAGACTTTAAACATAGATTTTCCAATCGATATACCCCCAAATAAATATGAAAACCAAAACCACAAATGGCATTCTCCTTGTTGCTTGAGATATACACTGAGCTGTCAGAATATTAAAACTATCTGTACCCAGGTTGTTTATAAAGACCATAGTGGCTGTAACAGAGCTAGAAATAAGGAAAAAAAGAGGCTTGCTTCTGGCTGGCCAACTTCTGATGCGATCTCCAGTTTAGTTGTGAATCAGGGTTTCAAAAGAGAAAGGGAAGTAAATCATTTCATGTGCAAGAAAAACTTGCCCAAGTTTTTATTGCAGTAGAAATGCCAACACCTAATTTTTAGCAATAATTTTATGAAAATGTCACTGAGAAACCATAAATCTTCAAACACTCCTGCACACCACAGAAATATGCAAGAACCTCTTGAAAGCACCTAGAAGTGAACTACAGGGACAAAATACAAATTCAGAGGAGATGCTGAAGAGTATTGCTGGTTGTATGATGATAAATGATGTGTTCAAGGTTCTTCTTTGGGATTGTAGTTCAAACACAGGAAAAAATAGAGAAGTGTTTGATTCAGGGTACAGCAGTCACCTCAGGTAACTGCAGCCTAGCCTGGAAGCCAGGCCGTTGAATCCCTCTCTGTGTGATCAGTGACGCAGCCCAAGACCCAAAATGTCAAATGCAATAACACATGATTCAGAAAGCTTCAGGAAGAGCCCAGACAAAAAGAGCGGAGAGGATGGAAGAGGCCATGCAAGGACAAAAGAGGAGGAAAGGGAGGTTTTTCCGACTGCTGCCTATTCAGGCAAATCTAATTTTAAGGGCTGTGAGTTTCTTGAAGTATTATGGATGGGGTTTTTTGGGTTTTTTTTTTGGTTTTTTTTAATCAACGTTTTCCTTTAAGCACACTAAGTCATAGAGAAGGAGCATTGGTTAAATCAAATGCAGAGAATGGATCATGCTCTGGATGGCTGTTTAAATACATCATTAAAAGAGATTTAAGTGCAGCAGTGGTGGCAATTTACATAACTAAAGAATCCCTTCCTTCAGGAGAAGTGGTTTTGGAGGTACCAATACTTAAAATGCCTGTGCCAGCTGGCCAGCACACCATCCCAGATGAGCTGGACACATCTAAAGGGGCAATTCCATTTGGGAATAGCCTTATCTGTGTAAAACTTGCTCCCATTCCCTGAGCTGTGCTATTGCACTGTGGGCTGAGAAACATATCTGTGAAATGCCTCTTCTCCACTTCCAGAATGGACCCCAAGGCAAATGCTTAATTTGTCTCTTCAAACTGCTAAGTTTTAGTTTAAAATAGTAATTTTCAGGAGTAGAGAGACATGGAAATCATTGTGTCAGCTTTTAAAGCTGTCTGAAGGACAAGGTGCTGCCATTTTTCTCTTTCCTCCCCTAAGTGCCAGTCACCAAGTAAAACCCTTTTATTTGGCAGAGAAGTATCTGTACTGTATTGGAAGAGACTTTGAACTAAAATTAGAAGGAGTAAAAGCAAGGACAGCCCAGTAGTGTCATTTCCTTAATACAAATTGAGTCTTTTCATATCTCAATATCTGTGACCATGGCACTTTGCAATGTCATTAAGGAAAGACGAAGTGCTCCACATAATTTAAAAGTTTGCTCTCTCAAAAATCACAGCAGTGCCTACTCAGTATGGGACAGCAGGTAATGAAGATGGTAAGGGAGGGAAAGATACGAAGGATTAGTGCTGAGAGCATAATAAAAGACATCATTAACACAGATGTAAACATTAGTTTTGTGATTCTTAAAAGCAGTCTGCAGACCTCTGAAAGGCGGACACACACAGAGGCAGAGTGAAAAGGTTCTGGAAAACTGAGAGGCTCCTGTTAGCAATTCTACCCTAAATAAGGAGAGTAGGGGGGAAGGCATGAGCCCAGGAGATGTTCAGTCTTCTGCTCTCTGTCTATCTGAGACAGAACATGAGTTACCTCACTCAGTAGGACCTTTGCTAAGCTCCTTCTTAAATATGCTGTTACGCTGCTCCTGGGCAGCAGGCCATCTCTTTCCAAGTGTAGCTGTTAAAAATAGAGATGAAAAGGTCTGCTGAGTCCTGGGACAGCACAGGGTGACAATAGACCTGATAGGAGAAGCTCATGGTTGCAATGGCAGGCACAGCTCTGGGACACGGTCAGGCTGGCAGCATGTTGCCTCATGAGGGATGCCAATGAACACCATGAAAAAGAAGACATCATCAGGTGTCCAGGAACGTGGTGAAGCTCACAGGAAGATGAAAATGAGAACTGATTTCCTTGTACAAAAAATTGCTCAGAAGCCTTTCTTGCAATTTAAACAGCAAAGATTCCTTTCTTTTGCAGTGTTAAATGAGAGGGAAAGAAGTACACAGCAAACGAGGAGAAAGGAAAGGGGAGAACATTCCTCTCTTTTTAGAACAGAAAAAGTAGAGCAATAATGACAAGACAAGAAGCAAACCCCCCAGCAGCCTAAACCAAAGATATTATAATTTCCACTGTACCCTGAACTAGGAGCTTCATAGGATGAATCTTTGTGAAACCAAGCCTGGTTTGCACTGGAATAGAAGGGAACAAGGCATCATAAACCTGACAATGCCACTGGGCTGCACAGTATGTCAGAGGAGCTACTGCAGCTTCTCTGACCCTCTGCTCCTTCACTCTGCTTCTCCTGCCCTTTTGGCCTGAAAAGTTTTGAGACAGGTGCCCCTGGACTCTATGTTTGAGCAGGATGTGAGACCTGACAGGCACCTGCATTTCCATCCCACCTCTTCCTTCCCTCTGGGTGCAGCTGCACTGTGAGACAAGATGGGCATGGGTGCAGAAGCAGACCTGCAAAAATTGTGAGAAAAAAATATGGTAACCCAACTTGTTTAAATGCCAGGAGTCTTTAGGTACATTATATATTCAACTTATTGTTTATGGTCAGGAGTCAATTTTACTCTAATGAAAACAAAGGAAAGTGTTGAAGTTCAGAGGCTATGCAAATGGAGATTAATATACACTTTCAAAAGGGTTATTTAACATTTTTACTGCTTTAAAACCATAATGCTTTTTGATTTTGAACATCTTCAGGATTATTAACTTTGCTCAGATTTAATACAAGAAATTTATATATATGAAATGGAAAGACAAACATGTGAAAACTATTACAGGAAGTGAATTGCAAAGTGAGGACTGTATATGGATGCTGAAAGACTCCATATATTTAAAGACAAAAATTTTGGGGATAATGATGACTGAGTCATCATCACATACTGCATGTCTTTATGTGTCAAAAGAAGAGTAATAAATGCAGTCATAAGGTAAATCTGTGTGACTGAGTAATGAAGAGGCTGAGAAAGACCTAATGGCTGGAATAATGATGGCTGGGAGGGTTGCTTGCAATGATAATATGTGGTTTGCCTAATGAAGAATGGGCGCAAAAGAAGATTAAAGACATTGCACCGTATATTATAAACCAAGTGACTGAGGGAAGATGGCCAAAGTCGGCATGCAGGCAGATTTCAAACAGCTTGTGGTACGTACTCAGTGCATCACAGAGAGGCATGTTAGAGCTAGCAGGGTGACAGGGTATCCTTCTTCCCAGAGAGCTTGCATCTGTGGCTTCTGCAGAGCATGGCCACCACACTTGATCTGTGGTGTGAGGAAGGGAAATGGGCCTTGGCGCGCCACGCTTGAGAAGATGATGGTAATTGTCAGAAGCTGCTGGTGGACAAAAGCAAGTTGTCTTGTTCATGGAAAAAAGTGACCATGGAGTGCAGCTGTTGGTGCCTCTGCACTGGGAGAGGGTTTGATGTAAACGACGCTTTTCCGGTTCCGAAATGCAAATGGGTTTGGAAAGTCAGTACCTCATTTGCAGGTATTTCAGTGAGAGTTTTGCTGTTAAGTACAGGAGATCAAACTTTTCTTCTACAGATATCCACAAACAAAAATGGTACAACACTTAGCAGTGGCTTAGCTTGAATAATCTAATATGCCAATTGTGAAACAAATTATCTGCCTTAAACTCTTCAGTTAGCAGGAGCAATGAACCATGCTCAGACTTCATTGGTAATTTTCCCTGTGTAGATAAATAATTTCTCTTTAGATTTCAGTGAAGTCTTTATTTTGGACCTGTGATAAGAGTGTCATGATGATTTAATGATTTTTCTCAGTTGGATATATTAATAACTGATATATTATAGATACATTATATTAACTGAAAGTATTATAATTTAATCAATATGAAATGCAGAAGAATTTCTCAGTAATAGATTAGCACTATCCATTAGTTATCACTTACTGTCAAAACTAACTAGTGAAGAATATTAATGTTTGGGAAAAACCCGCTTTGTCCACAGTGAATATACCCAAGTTTTGCACGCTATGCAAGTCAAATATGACATTAGAGATCATTTTGAACATTGCTGGACCATTCACAGGGTCAAATCATGGAGCATCTGCTTTTAGTTCCCCTCATTTCTCAGAGACTGGGTTCTCAGCTGAGAACTGTGGCAGACAACTGTGATGGGGCATCCCTCTCACTCTATCCCCCATCCTTCATCTGTCTGAGCTATGAATGGAAAATCACAGACGAGAGCCTGGGTTTGTGTGTGCTTACGCCAAACACCCTTTGGTTGCCGTGTTTGCTTCAATGGGGCTGTTAATGAAAATGAAGCTTTGCTGAGCTATCTGCAGGGTTGGGTGCCTAAGGGACAGGACTTTTAATGGGACATAAATCCAATCAAGATTTTCATACCGTGTAAGGAAGCTGTGAAGTTTGTGGAAAACAAGGGCCTCTCTGAAAGCTACTGTTATGCAAATGTCAAGACACTCGGGGCATACATTAAAGCAGCCCTCAAATTGCAGGTTTTTGGCTTGACACAGGAAATAAATCGAGAGCAAAACAGGAGGGAATAGTAACGGTCAATTTGCAAGATAAAGATTAATAAAAAGAACTTACTGCATGATTTACATGGAAGTTTTATGGTTAACTCATCGTACGTTTTTTTAAAGGACCTCTTTTTACTTTCTGTACCAGAACTATGATTCATTCACACACAAAGGTTATATGAGAGGCACAATTTCTTAGTTCATTCAGGCTTTCCTGTTCAAAGGCAAGAGGCTTTTGTGAGATCCACTGTTGTTCAGAGGGGGAATTAGTTTTATTAGCAGTGTGTCATTCACAGGGTGCCTTACACATATACCAGCTTCCTCATTTCTTTTTTTTTTTTTCCAGTTTGTTAGTACTGGCATGGTTTGGGATTCTCAGTATGAATAAAACCCATTTTCTGCTTCCCATATTCTCACCCCGGGATGGTATTTCCTTCTAACCAAGGACACAGGACTCTTAAAAAAGAAAGGGAGCACAAAGAATCCCCCAACAATGCTGTGCTTCCAGGATGTCGATGTTACCAACTGATTTAACCACAAAAATCTTCCTGTCTCATCCTTTCCTGTACCTTTATGTGTTGTTTTTTGCATTGAACTAGCTCAGGAGCTTTTGCAAGACCTTTTGTTCTCTTTGCTAAAAGCTGCATGGATGGTGCTAGAATTAATTCCTGCATTTGGGAGAGCACCGAGGCAGTTCTCTACAAAGTGAGCCTTTATTATTCGCAAATCCTGGTAGGATCACATGGGGCGTGGGATGTCTCCCTGGTCCCTGGCAGGCAGACACGAGCAGCCGCAGCCAGCCTGCCCTGCCCCAGCTCCCAGACAGCTGGAGTGGCAGCACAAGAGGCCTGTGTCCCCTCGCTAGGGATGCTGCTCTCATGTAACTGGTGCCCAAAAGGGGCTCTAAGCAAAATGTAGGTGTCTCAGTTCAAGTAAACAAGCAAGCCAGCCCTTCTTGGACCAGGGCATGATTATAACAGCTCTCACAGATAGGTGACAGAGCTCTGTACTGCACCAGATATGTATCAAGCCTGTGTAATAATTAGGGGTTTATTCTCATAAATTAGAAGTCCAGGGGGAATTGCTAGTGACCATCTCTCTAACTGTCTGCATATGGCAGATGATGAGCTTTCTTCAAATTAATTGGAACAAGAGCATCTGTTCTAGAAAATACACAATTAATTTTAAAATTTCCAGTACTGTAGAAAACAACAAGCTAAGCAGACTCAGAGAACTCACATACTTAATGATTTGTGCCGTGTTTCTCATCTGAAGTTTTCTGTTTTCAACACCTAGGCACTGCCTGTTGTTGCACTATTCTTTGCAGAATAAAGAACCTTCAGACTTCTGTTCCTTACATTAGCAGTGGTAGACTGATCATATTTCTATATTTCTTCCTTCTTCTTAAGTAAAACTGATGGAGTTCCTGGATTATTTAATTATTTAGCATATTTTCCAGGTCACGTTCCTTGTCTTTTGGCTTTTTCCCCTGAACACTCCTCATATTCTCAATGTCCTGCTTGACCAAGGCACAGATAATGGGTAGTCCACTGTGGCAATAATCATGTTTGCTGCATCCTCCTCCTCCTCCTTTTTCTGCTCTCTCTCCTGGAGCCTGTCCTGTTTCTACAGCCTCTGATCAAGGTTTGTTCAGACCTGCTGGTACAGCGTGGGCTATTGAATAGCATTGGGCATATTTTATGATGCTCAGGTCTTTTCCATGATATCTCAATATACCTGCAAGATAGAGTTCTGTAAAGTTCTGTAACCTATGTTCTGCAGTTACAGGTTTTCAGTTTCATATTTGGCTGTGTTATAATGCCCCTGGGTTTCTTTTGTTCAAACTAGTGCACGGGGTTTTTTGCCACCTTGAAGTTTCTCTGTTGTGATTTATCTTTTTGTTTCTCTCCCAAAATCACTGATTAAAACATTCAGTAGAAAAAAAGAGATGATAATTGATCTTTATGGGACCTCCTTAGAAAGAAATCTACTCCTGAATAATTCCCCATTTAGTCGTGCCTTTAGGGAACTGTCAAACAGCTTTTAATCCATACTGCTAAGAGAATAGCATTAATTTTGACACTATTCATGCCCCAGTGTAAAGGAGCACATTCCAGGACTGCCATACTTGACCAGAACAAAGTAGAACCTGCAGCTGTATTTGAGTTTTCATGGAATTCAAATAGCAGACAGCTGGCTGACCATCTCAGGCTGTTCCAGCTTGATATTTCCATGGTTTTTTGAAAAGGAAAGGCAGACCTCTGCAGTGATGTGTTGCCAATGTTTTAAGTCAGAGGTCCCATAAAATGTTCCTAGCTCGGTGTCATAAATCTAAATTAGCTTCTGAAAAAAAAAAAAAAAAGAAAAAGGCTGTAGAATCTATTATTATACCTTAACTCTTTGTGCGCTTTCCTGTGATACAAGACAAAGAATGACAAAAAACTGCCTTAGTTAGATGTAATGCAAACAGCTATGGACTGCTGCTGGTAAATATGCTGGGGATATTTGCAGAGCCCAGTTTGTGCACTGGTACATGGGCTTCTGCGGAGAAGAGATGCCAAATATTTTCTGCAGAGAGGCTTTGCTTTCAGTCTGCCAGATCCTCTGAATGCCCTGAGCCATTCCAGCTACAAATTCTCCGCTCTTTGAAAGCAACCACGATGCACTCCAGAAACCATCTTTTCTTAGATGGCAGAGAACTATTACAAGGAATTGTATGCTATATACTTACAAAACCTCGCTCGGGTTTGAGGTAACGCATGAACAGCTCACAGTCCCACCTCCTTCTATGAAAATGGGCAGTAAGGGAGGGGCAAGGGGAGAAGTTTCTAAGCAGAGCTCTGGCCAGGGCAGCAGGTGATGCCCTGGGTATACCCCTCCGGTCTTCCTTTCTCACCACAGTCTAAAACCAGCTCTATAGTGGTTGTTTTTAGTGCTGTCAGTTGAGATCCTTCATTGCGTCACTGGGTTAGCCACAACCACAGTGAGGGACAAGGGGAAAGATGCTTGGCATGAAAAAAAATCCCTCACACTTTTCAGTCCATATATATCATGACTGGAACTCTCTCTGCTAAAATGAGCAATTTTTTTTCTGATGGGAGATGACACAAATAGGTGCAAGCAGCAGGTAGGCCTGAAAACCCAGCCTGAGGGTTTTGGGAGTCTTAATAGTGTCTTAACACTAACCAGTGTCTCCAAACTGAGTGGAAGAAGATGTCTGTCTTAGGCTGAGATAGTCTTGCTATCATTTATGAGAATTATTCATACCTTGAAGCATAATAATCCATAAATGCTTACATACTGGAAAAGCCCCAGATTTTCACTGAGAATACAGATACTGTAAGGAGGATACAGAGGCACTGTAAACTTCTGGAAAATAAGTAAACAAAATACAGGCAAACCCCATAGCATGCAAAATTCAGCACCTAGACCTAGCTGGTTGAAAGATGAGCGGGCCTTTCCTTCCTTACCCAAATCATATTTAAGATCATCTATCTTAATTCTATAATTGTAAGACCAGCAGCCACTAACCTTGGCACTACAGAATAATTATGTAAGAGGCAAACGCATCCCCTATAAATCTGAGGGAAGCAATGACAGGAGTTTCCTATCAAGTGTCCATCTTTCAGGAAAGACAGAGAAGTCAAATCCATGAACCAGAATAGCTAAACATGCCTCATTTATCTTGGTCTTTCTAAAAAATAATTTTTTTTCCCCTGTAAGAATACAGACTGGCTCACTTGTGGAACATATTACTATAAAATTGCAGCTAACAAAAAAACTATCAAAAATTGCTGGTAGCTCACTGATAATGGACACAATTTTTCTTTGCAGCAAGTAAAAAGAAATTTGGCACATCAGTCACTCGTACAGCGTTTTTCTGCTGCTCCTATCCCACGCACTAGATACACGTGTGTCAGTTGTGCTTGCGTCACTGTTAAAAGCCATAATGACTGACTCATTTTTCCATGGCATGTGGCAAATGTAGGCTGGACTTCTGTGGGCTCTTGGAGCCAGGGAGCAGGAGGAGGCTGCAGTGAAGGAATGTCTGTGGGGAAGCAGGCACCGGGAGGGCAGCGCAACGGGCAAGGCTTGCCCCACCAAGCTCTGTCTCTCATTTCCCTGCCTTGTTTTGGCCTCTCTGTGAGACTTGCTTGTAGCCAAGCATTTGCTTTGCAAACTGATCAGCTGATGGAAAAACATGCTGACTACAGCTAGATGCCATGACTTCTCCAAGGAAAGCTACCACCTCCCCCTCATGCTTCTGTTGGCAAAGGGGGTGGCACAGGCACATCTTGAGGGACTTCAGGAGAGTTCTGTGGTTGCTGAGCTCCAGTTGGTTGCACCAATCCAGCTCATCTAAGCCAAGGAAGGGGCAGGATTGTGTACAGAAGAGATGCTCACATCTGCAGAAGAACCTTGGTCAATGTCACCATTCTCCGATATCTCCTCACACAGAAAGTAGCTTGATTGTTTTGGGGAGTGTAGCATCAGCCATCACAGTGTCCCAAGAGAGCAGCACCCTGGTTTTTGTCCCAGGCTTCCTTAGTATCATTATCACTTTTGGAGTTAGTAAGTGATAAGGTAATCATTCTTTTTACTCAGATATCCTTGAAAAATTAGACAAGTTGTGCCAGAGTCAGCATGTCCCAAAGCCAACCTCTTATTTGTACAAAATGGGGTACTTGGATGGATAGGCAGCTACAGCAACGTTGTTTAACAATAGCTGTAAAGTCAGATGCATCAAATGTCTTCATTTTACATGTCTTTGAAATAACAGCAGTTGGCTTGTCCATGATGAGCTCTAAAATCATTAAAACTTTCTGACTCTTCCATGCATCTGTTGCACATCTGCTGTGGCATTGTGGCACAGTTACCTTGCTTTGGTGGCCAGAGGGCAAGGCTTTCACAAACCTGCTCTGTGTGACTCTCGTGCTCCATGAGACTGGCATTCCCTGTGGGACTGGCATCCTCCATACAGCAGGTGCCATCTGGGCAGCGGCTGGGCACAGCTTCTTCTCACCTCTCAGCCCATGTTGCAAGAAGCTCACTTTCAGAAGGAGGAGACAGACATCCCTGCTTGGTTTCTGGCTTCTCTCCTGCAGCAGCAAGAGTATCAATTAATATCAGCAATGATGCCAGTTAATTAGTGGTGGTAGGCTGGAGGACACTGACACCTTTCCCTTGTATGTCCTCTCTAGAACAGATTAATCCCAAGCGGGTCAACCAACTGTGTGGCAGATGGCTGCATCCCTTCCTGCTGCTCACTTTGGCTGGGACTGATCTGGATGCTCAGCACTGCCCACCTTGGTGTTCAACATAACCTTCCCAGGCTTTTGTTCAGCCACACAGAATTTGGGGCGAGATGGTAATTTATCAGCTTATTTTTGGAGATGTAGATAGCAACCATAAACACTCACCCCACAGCTACATTTTGTCAAAAGCCTATCTGCTAAGGAGTGAATCCTTTCAAGTGAAATTTCTATACAGTTGAATACATTGATTCCAAGCCATTACATACTGGTGCTGCTGCAATAACCTGTGTGCCATTCTGCTTTGTGAGACTCAAATATTATTTCAAATAAAGCTAATCTAAGACCTCATTCATCTGCATTAATTACACAGTAAAACCACTAAAGGCAGCCTGGGAACACCTAGGATCAGCTCCAGGCTTTACAATGGACTTTGCCCATGTCACTCTTGTTGCACATTCATGTTACCTCTAGACTTAGCTGTCTTTTCCTCAAAGTCAGTTGTGTTGGCTCCTCCTAAGATACCAGAGAGGGTGATAGTCTCATCTTGCTCAGGTGACCAGACGTGAGAGGACAAATTACCCCGTGGTTGTATGAGGTCCCTTTAACTGGTATTTTTCTTTTGTCCAGAGACTTGTTTCAATTATTTTTTAAATTGTGCATTCTTGGTGGTATATGGGAGGTAGACAAAGGCTTGTGCAGCAGAGTTCTGCACATCTAGAGCTACTCTGTGCATCTTTATGACAGCAGCAAGGATCAAACTCAAAGTGTGCTGTACAACTGCTGGTGAAATACTAGGTCTGAAATGATCTTAACTACTTCTTTCCATAAGACTTTTGACTACACTTTACATGCAGCTGGTTACAGAGAAAAACACATTTCCTTCATTGTCAATAGGCTGCTCTGGCTCTGGTGCATGTACCACCATGGAGGGGTCAGTGGTCTTGGAGCAGCTGACCAAAGACTGGTGTTATTTGCACTTTCCTACCTTATCGTGCCCAAACACGGCTCTTTGAAGGACAGTGATCTCATCCTTCAACTGTTTTGAAACTTCTCGAGTCTAACAAGCTTTTACTGCTGCAACTCTAATTCTCAGAGCAGGAAACCATGAAACTTATTTTATATGTGTGTCTAAGACCAAGGATTTATTATAATGCAGAATTTTATATTTTTGTAATATCTTGCCACCCATCTTTTCCCACAGATGAGGGTTGCATTTCTGTGTGTTTTGTTTCTACATTCTGCTTGAAAAGAGGCTTGAATGCTGGAACACAGGTGGGTGCTGTGGGGGCACAACACTTTCCAGCAGGGTTTGGCACATAGATCTCACCAGGGTGGTGGGTTTCATGGCTTTAAAAACCCAAGAGAAGGAGAAACCCAGCTAATGATATGCTAGAAGCATAGGCTTAAAATCAGGCACCAGTTATAACTTGCTTGTTAATTCATGTTCTCAGAAGGAAAGCCCTTTTATCTGGATTAGTTGTACTTAAGTGCTCCACTTCATAGAACTGGGAATTGAGAAGCTCTCCCAGTTTGGGAGGCACTGATGTGGGCTCACCAGCTTTCATGTGCTTCTCATTTGGCTGGTCTGAGCTACCTGCTCCAGGTGAGGGCCAAGAGTAAGGCAAGCATTTGACAATCTACTTCCCACATGGAGAGGCTGCTTCTCTTTCAGCAGGCTTGCTTCTTCAAAGGTACAAACTGCTCAGAGCAGCAAAGACAAAATGAAACAAGCACTGTAGAAACTTTGCTTTCCTTTGCCTTTGCTCTTCAATGTGCCTAGATTTTCCAATTTTTAATGACCTCTTGAAAAAGTGGTCCAGCCCTCAGAGATGAAAGTCAGCAGTGCCAATTATCACTCCTGACAGAGTGGCAGAAAACCAGTCTCTATGGTCTTAATACAGTCATCTGGACATCATACCCCATGGGGGTAAAGCATCCCCAGGCTCTTGTGGCCATCAGTAAGGGAAATAGTGAGCTTTGCTTCCTCAACTTGTCTCAGTCCTGATCAAGCCAAGCTTGAGAAACAAACTGAGAGGTCAGCAGAAGAGATGGAATGCAAGGAAATGAGTAAGAAGCCCTCTGTTGGCTGTAACCAACAATAAAAGATGTTTCTGTTGGGATAGCCTTACACAAAATTAGAAGGAGGAGCTTAAGATAGGTTCAAAATTATAAGGAAGGAACTGTAATTGTCCAAACAGAGCTGCACCTGTGGGGAGTTGTAAGACGTTTGCTGCTTCTGCTCTTCACTCACTTTTGAGTGTGGTGAAAGCAGGAATTGCATACTGGGAATAAAGAGCAAGTATTTTTAAGAATGCCTGTCTGAGTCTGTATCCAACCACTTCTCTCTGTCCCAAGGCCTCCTAATTACCAATTTTTTTTCCTGTGGCTGGAAAGCTGATACAGTCGAACTGCTGCTGAGTGGATAATAGCAGATGTGTTTGCCCCTGAGCTATTGGCAGCCAAATTATGACTTGACCCGAAGTTCCTTAAAAGATCACGCCAAGTTTTTCTCTTTCTTGCATATGGATGCAACTACTTGGTTGCAGAAAAATTTAATCAATGAAGGCAGCAGCAGCACAATATGTGCCATGTGAGATCAGCTTCAATTGCTGTCAGGAAGAAGAGGCTGTGGGAATCACTGCTTTTACAATATTGTGATTACACCAAATGCAAAATTTCATTCTGGATCCATCCCAAATCAAACTATTTCTGAATTCTGAACAAATATAAAGGACTTCTTGAATCAATTTAAATATTATATTTAACCCCCAAATGTTTTTAAAATACTTTCTTTTCATCTGGGCAATGGGTTGGGCTTGGACACACTAGCAAATGGGGTGATGGAATGTTCTATTCAGCAGTGTGGTGGAAATAGGAGGAGGATGCAGATAGACCAAGGTTCTGACCTGGGGTAGAAAATAAATGAAAGAAGGAAATCTGAGTCATGTCACACCTCAGAAGCATGTCCTGACTTCTGGGAGTGCCTCCCCATCCTGTGTAGTTTTCTGACTGGTGGTTGAACAAATTTTCCCAAGTTGTCTCTCAAGCAGCAGGTATTCCTCAGAATCCATAGATAATTAAGTCTGGCTGAAATAGAATTTTTCCCTGCCAAGATCTTTTTCCAGGCAAGGCATAATTCAGAATCGATATCAGGTATGTAGCAGAAGCCTGCCTGACTGTGCCATACAGTCAATAGAGCCTGCAAAATGACCCCAGAGGGATGGGATTTGTGCCTTCCCTGAGCCTTTGGACATGATTAGCCATTGTTAGTTCTATAGTGTGTTCATCTCAGAGCTGCAGAACCTCTTTGTAACAAAGACAAATGTATATTGTATTTCTCCAGCTAAAAAGAGATGAAGTTGGCAATTTATAATGTTGAATTGCAGGTTCAGCCGAGTTTAGTGGTTTGCAGAGCTTAATTCTCTTTATTTAAAGTTTTATTCAATGTGGCTGCTTCATTTTGAGCAAATTTTTCAACTGACCCTCAGAAGATGGGAAATCATTTACAGCCTTTGACGAATTTGATCTCTTATCATTTTTAACTAGGGATTTGGAGATGTAATTATTTTAATGCTTTTTTAATTTGAAAATTAAACTTGCATTTATTTTATGAATAAAAGGACTAATGAGTTCCTCAGAGGGAATGCCCTGCAATGAAATAAGGGAAATGTACAGTAAAAACACAGCCTTAGAGTCGGTTTGGGAGGAGCTGTCTTTGAGCCAACTCTAAGATCAAGATTGTTGCCATGTTCATTTTTGGAAGCCTCCTCCATTGATTTTTCATTTGTGTATTCATTAGACTGAAAGCCCACAAAGTGCAGTTGATAATTACCGTCAATGGTCTGGTTTTGAATTCTTTTCAGACGAAGTTGATAATTCAGCTAAGTATCTGAACGGCTGAGGCTGCTTAATACCAGCCTGCTACGTTGCCTTTCATTTCTTCTCTTGAAGGCCTTTGTGAAGGGAACCAAGGGCACAGGCACAGATTATCCTCAGCTTTTCTTGGTGGTGAGATGCCAGCTTCCCCATTGATGTCTATCGTATTTTTGCTGCAGGGTGTTGGAGCACAACAGCCTCGTTTTAACAGAAATTAACATCCTTCTATTTTACAACAATGCAGATTGAAAGCTGTTGTATCAAGCAGCAGATTAAAAAGGTCTCTCCTACCTGTGATTTAGGCAAATTTTTGACCATTCACTCTTCAAGAACAGGGATGTACTGCTCTACTGTGAGGTTTCCCATTCTTTAAAAGATATGGAAAATGTAGGGTGACAAAAGTCCCTCCACTACAAAAAGAAGGTGGAAGATCATACGAAGTTATTTTAATATCACAGCTTGCAAGTTTTTGACGGCTGTTCAAGGCCAGTAATAGCTTGTGCTAAGAGTTACTTTTTTTTTTAACTTTAAAGATAGAGACATCAAAACGTGTAACAAAGGGTTTCATGAGAAAAATGACATGAACACAGCCCAGTCAACCCCCAAGACAAGACTACACAAATAAGGACAGGGAGTGAGAGAGATTGAACACCCCAAAAGCTTCAGATGCAGCATCCAGACGGTAACTAGGCTCTCATCTTCTCCCTGCCATGGTGGCTGCTTTGTGGGGGTGGCAGAAATTGTTGCTGAACATGCAGAGCACTGAAGGATGCTCCTGGCTGAGACTTCTGATAAGCCTGCTGTTAGTGTGTTCTCCCATGTAATTATCCATATTTGGTATTTTTTAAATGACTACTTGAAAGTTTCCCAAAATTTAAATAAAATTGGCTTGCTAATGAAAATCAGAAACATGTGAGATCCGTGACCTTGATAAAATTTTCCATTTTTAAGTATTTCTGGCACAGTGTACTTATGCTATTTTGCAAGCAGTGCCTAAGAAAGGGTGCTATGAAACTGCCAGGCATCAGCAAACAGATAACTCAACATTTTGATATTTTTTGCTTATGTAGATCACAACACCCAGAGATCATGAAACACCTCAAACTTCAGACTACTCTGGCTTTGTGGATTAGGAGAGAAAGGGGACAGTTCTCGGTCCTCCAGTAATGTGCCAAAAATTATAGAAAATCTTTCCTTTGCATTATTTTATTACACTTTAAATCTGTGTGGCTTTTATTCCCCAAACAATGCGATAATTTAGGTAGATTTTTGTACTGGCAGCCACAACACAGAAGGTATGGTGAAATTCACAGTACTTCATTCGTATGAGAGCTGTCGTGCCTGAACACATCGATGGTTATTTTTAATGTCTCAGCTCCGAGACAGCTCTCGTTGAAAGACAACTCCTGCAGCTTGCTCAGCACCCACGCTCCCTGCTCTGGCTCCAGATGCTGGGGAAGGTGGTGTCAATGGAGGTGAGGATGCTGTGGCAGCTGGTCTCAGGTCACCTGTGGATCCTGGTGGCTCCCCCTGCAGCTGTGCCAGCCCCAGTGCTGCTGCCACAGAAGCTGGCTGGGGTAGGGGGACGAATGGAGTTTGGGGTGGTTTGCCAGAGCAGATGACACTGGGGTCTGTCACAGCAGGTTAAATGAAAGCATGCCTTTTGATTTACAGTACTGTCCAGATTTGCTAATATTGAGAGCTTCAGGCTTGTGTTGAGGGGCACATTATAATCAGATTCTTATTTTATTTTTCTTCTGAATAGAAATGAAATGTTGTCAAACATTTTATTTTCCTAGCATGTTCGTTTTTTCAGCATGGGTCATTACCAAATCACTGCATCTCCATCGACATGCCTGAAATACTTAGCTTGCTTCAGTTACATTTCTCCCGAGCCCTGGCTGGCTGTGTCTGCCAGATAACCGAGGATGTGCCTGGAGCTTTGCTTTAGGAGTGGAGGTAAGTCATATTGTGTAGGCTGAGGTGTTCTAGCTTCTGCATACTATTGCTCGTGCCTTGCAGTCCTTGGAGTCACCTTGCTGCCTTACTCTACAGACTTTTTTAAGTGCTGCAGTGCTGTATGTTTCTAAGTGGAGAGCAAGACTGAAGACTGCTTTGAGGAGGAGGCTGTTTCAGCTCTGGAGTGGCAGCATCCAGACCTTATTTACATTGTTCTTCTGGTCTTCTGTTTTCAACTGTAGTTATGCAGAGAGAAGCTGTTTACTTGCTTTGCTTGGCTCCCAAATGTCATTTAAGCATTATTAACAGGAGGGTTACTACCTCCAAGATTTCTAATTAAGGTCTTCCCTTCAGTCTATTAGCAGTGCTTTTGTGGACATATTCTTTAATTAGTTCTGACTTTCTGACTCCAGTGCAAAGTAGTTTTTAACTACTGTCTGCAATGCCCACGAGTGGTGAGTCAACCTATTAAAAATTAAAAATCAATTTTAGTTTCACCAGCTGAACCAAGTGCTATTTCATCTTATTTTCATTTTCACAGTCTGAGAATCCAGGTGTTGGTGAGAGCTTTACAAATGGAGAGCAAAGACAGCCACCTGAACAGGCCCTGGGAGAGGGAGGGGTTTTGCCCCCGTGACCCTACAGGACCCTCATTCCAAGACAAGGAGGTGATGTGTAGTAGGAGATGCAAGGTGCTTAGTAGGATGGGGATGCTGAAAACCCTGGGTTTTGATGTCTGCCCTGGTGTGGGTGCTGACCTGGGCCCACCTGCCAGCAGCTCTGGGGGAAAGAGACCCCACAGATGCTTCCCTTCCTGGTTTTACCACTCTGAAAAAGCATCCTGTTTTTTCACAGCCCTGGGGAAACCATCTTAGAGACTTCAGGCAGCAAAACCCTCAAGATAATGGCTCATCATAAGCTCAGCCTGTGTTCATCTGGGTCCACATCTGCCTTTTGAAATCTCACCTATGCCCTCAGGGCACAGACATCCAACCTGGATCCAGTGCGTGCTATGGTGTTCCTATCCTGGGTGTGACAGGGGTAACATACATCAACTCCCTCCTAAAACCTACTAGCCACAAAAAGCCATTCCCACTCTTCCCTCCACCTCCCACTAATGCCCTTGTACCCCTTCAGGGAGCTGAACTGACAGAGAAGTCCCCTTCTTCTGGGTGGGGATTGGGGCAGGGACATGGCTGAGCCTGGGCCAGGGCAAGAAGAGGAAGCCGGGACTAGGGAGACCCACCATCATCCCATACAGTGGCTGCTAGTATTTCATTGACTGCAATGTGTGAACATCAGGGTGTCCACAGGGATCAGAGGGGGAAGGACACCCACCTGGAACGAGGAAGAGTATGACTACCCTAGAACATACATGAGGATTCATGTCTAGATTTGCAGCCCGCAAAAAAGGAAAAATTTGAGGCAAAGAGTCATGATTGTTCAGGCTGCCATGGTAGGATGCACACTGGTTCAGAAATCTGCTCAAAGCCACTAGCAAGATCAAGGCCTTTCTTTGTAGCCTCTTTGGACCAAAGACGGTCTCTTTTTCTAAAATGCTTCACATCCCTGCAGCCTTTGCAAATGGAAGAAATGATGCCACACTGCTGAAACATTTATGTGAAAACTTTGTTGGCTCAGACTTGGTGTTCACCTTTGTGCTTAGGCTTTATTTTTTTAAATGTGTGCATAGTTATTAATGTATTCATTAAGAGTATTTCCCATGGTGTCAAGCAACTCTAAATAGATACTAGAACAGAGGGCCAATCCAACTACTGTGCATAAAATGTGAAAAAAAAAAAATCTGTAAAGAACAGGTCAAGAGGAGTCTAATTATGGAGCAGCTTTTGAAAAAGATTCATATATAATTTTGGGGATGTATTTTAAAACTAAAAAACCCACAGACCTTACTGATTCTCTGTTAACTAGAATTAAGGAAAAATTATTTTCACAGATCAAAATGTAAAGATTCTGTTGTGCATGTCATTTAAAACACAGTAGAGCACATCAAATGCTCTTTGAAAATAGTAAGTAATTCACAAATATTGACATTTTTTGTCAAAATTTTATACTTGATGAGACAGTTCTCCACAAGTAGAAGAAAACCAGTATGTCTAAAGAGTTTTCTGGACCATGGCAATATTCCCCAAGTGTCTTTGTTTTAAACAAGTAGCATCTTAGTGGTAAAAATTATGCAGTACTAAATTATGAGGTACAGGGAAAGAAGGCTTCATTCCAGAGCCTCTACTGTAATTTTGGTTGAATTATTTTTCTAGGATCAGGGCCAGCAGGAAGGGAGGACCTTCAGAGCTTGATTAGTAGATTGAAAGAGGGTATAAAGAGGAAGAGTTTAAATACATTGGGGAATGTTTTGGATGAAAGAATCTGGAGCTGGGATTGACTGAGTGTAGGAAACAAAAACATAATGCAAGGATAATTGAACAATGGGTCATGTTGCCCTGACAAGTTGTGCAGTGTCTGTCCATGGAGGCTTCTAGCATCCAAAAGGACAAAGTAACGTGGTCTGAGGCCAATGCTGACCTAGTTCTGAGCCACAGGTTGGATCTGAGATCTGATGTCCCTTCCTGCCTGAGTGACTTTGGCACTTCAGAGTAAATGGGTCTACCACTGCATAAATGAAGTGGCCTCACAGCAAAACCACCAGTCCCAAACACCTGGCAATGCCTGTTTGAAGTTCACCAAGCCTGACAACCCAGAGCTCATAACCAGGGTGAGGGAACTTCATCCCTCACCAAGTCAAGATCTGTGCATGGCAATAGGAGCATGATCTGCCCAGCTATTAGACCTGAATGATCCGTTGCTCCTGTTCCCCTGTCTAAAATGCCTCTGATCTATTTAAGTCAGACACATAACCTAAAGGGATACTCATGGAAACCATTTCCCTCCCACCAGTGATGGGGAGGAGCCTCCAGGAGAGATAAGAAGCAGGGAGGCTGACAGGACTGTGTTGGCATCTCCACCTCTCTGGGGGCCCTTGGATGGAGGACCCATCCGCTGGGTTCAGGGCCCCTCACTCTGGTTCTGACTCTGCCCCATTTTGCCTTGGTTTGCTTTCATGGTCCAGCACCTGCACTTCTGGGGTCTCACCTAAGATTTATTGGCATGAAGGGGTCCACACAGCAGACAGAAGCTGGAGATCACCCATGATGCCCAGGTCTTCAAGGCCCTGCCTCTTTCTCAGCTCAAAAGGGCAATGTCTTCACGTGCTGGCATGTGAACTCAATGACACATGCATGGCCCAGAGATGCCTGAAATAGCCAGTCACCAGGAGGATTTTTGGAGACCACCACCCACTCCCAGCTTCTCAGCATCCCAAGGTGGCTGCCAGGGATGGGGCTGTTTGGAGCTCTGGTCAGGCTCCATGAAACTCTTCTGCTCTTTGACACTGGGGGAAAACCACAAGGCATGCTAGGCAGCTGGACCCAGAGGTGTTGTGTTGCCTGGTACGTGTGAGGGATGATCCCCAGCATCCCAATAAGCACCAGGATCTCTGCAGCCAGGACTTGGCTCAGCACACATTAAACCAGCCCCTGTGAGGAAGGGGAAACACCTACCTACAATGTCCTTTGCCTCCCACCAGCTGATCAGCTCAGCACTGCAGCTGGATCCTCAAGCATGGGTTGCAGGAGGCTTTTATTGCATCTCAAAAGAGAAAGCCTAATTTCCTCACATCTCCAGCAGAACATCCCACCCATTTTGCAAATCCTTTGGCAGTATTAGTCATTTATGACTATCAGTAATGCTTTTCCAGGTCTCCCTTCACAGCCAGTAACTAGGAGAAAAAAAATAAGCCATAGCAGAAATTGTTTGTGTTTCTAAATCATAAACATCAGCATTGTGTTATCCTAACAGCTATCATCTTTATTTTTAGGATATTTAATTAATTTGGATGCTGTCAGGTATATTTTAGTCAGACCACTTTGCTCTAGCTTGCCTCCCAATTCTGGTTGCCATGGCATAACAATGATTTCTGTTTTAGCTAAAAATAAACCTTCAGCAACAAATGTATTAGCCATTAAAAAAAAAAAACAACAAAACAACAAAATACCAAAAAACTCAAACCAACAAAAACCCAAATGTGATGAAAACAAAGAACCTCCCCATGCACCAGTTCATGTTACCCCACACACCTGCTGCTTTGGCATCAGTTGTACAAGGCCCTGAATGGACTGTCCCTGCCTCCCCTTTTTACACATTTTTACATTCTGGTTAATGAAAGACAGCCAAATGCCAAAAAAAATGCTTACATTTAAAAAATGGTATTAAAATCAAGAGCTATAACAGAGACCACTGGTCCTCAGTGAGGCAGAACAGCCTGTCCTCAAAGCCTCTGTAGTTCCTGGGCTCTGTTCAAGAAATCTTTTCTTTCTTTAGCATGAATCCAAGCAAGGGAAACAATCTTCCCTCCCCAAAGAGGCTGATAGGAGGCGTGGGGCCCCAACCCCACACCTGCTCAGTGACCTGTGCCCTTGGCAGGGTGATAGGGAATGGGTGAAGTCCTACTTCCATCTGGTACAAGGCACTTCATCCCTCCTGGTGAAAGATTCTCTCCTTTGCAGCTATGTATGTTGGTGAAAAATAAAGTGGTATGCCACATATTTAACAATAAAATTAAATTAATGGAAACCAAAAAAACAAACAAGTGACCTACAAGCAGCTCCACATGATTTGCAAGTGTTAATTTAGAGGTGCAGAAGGCTACAGCAATGCTACAGATCATAAAAAATAATGTTGGTAGGTTCAGCGATGTGTTTTCTTTCAGTTTTGATTACCAAAACCTCTTCCTTTCTCTTGCAGTCCTCTGTGAGTGCAGTGCAAAAGGAAGAGGGCAAGTCTGGCCAGGTTTGTCCTGCCCTGCCCTTGTGCCTCTCAGCACAAATGACTTGGTAACCTCCCCACTGAGCCCTTGAAGGAAATGCTTCAGCCACGCAGATCCCAGCACGCCTGTACAAGGGTGTGGAGGAGAACACGCAGCTTGTTCTGTTCCTTGCTACCAAAACAGTTGTTGGCCAGCCCAGTGAACACAGGGCAAAATGGTAATGTGGATGCTTCTGGAGCTCACTTAGAGGAACGAGACTGAAGCAAAGAAACGAGTACTCCCTGTGAGTTTGTGGAAGATGACCAGCTCTTTCCCAAACTCTCCATATTTGGCACGTTCCTACGTTTGCCAGTCCTCATGCTCCTATTTTAGCCTGCGAGACTGATCCTTGTCTGTTTTTGTAAACACAGTAGCTAGATAAAGGAAGGACAGGAGAAACTCCTGTCCTCAGGGACTGCCTGGCTCCTGTCCATGCAGCAAAACTCCCTGTCCTTGATTTCATTAGCACCCTGCAAATAACAACATACCTACATACATACATGCACACATATATATGTATACACACACACTCATATATATACATATATATAATACACCTATAATGTTTCTGTCCTCCTGTAGCTATTCTAAGAGCAGAAAGGTTGGTGGCTTTGACAGTGCTTCCTTGTGAACCTGTTTCCTGAGCTCCTGCAGTGAGGCAGGGTAATTCTGATGGTTCCATGGTTAAAGCCTGGCAGGTCTGGGGCAAGGAGAGCTCTGTCCTCCAAGGCCTGTGTGTTGAGGCTGGGAAGCTCAGTGGCTGTTTCCCAGCCTGCAGCAGAGGCGTATGCTTTCAACATGCTTGCAATGGGTGCCCAGTCCCCCTCCAACAAAAGCAGATAACTGGCAGCTCTTTCGGTCCAGGAGACGCCCTGGGGCTCAGAATTGCTGTGAATGCCAGTGCAGTGGCTAACCAACCCAGCGGGCTCACCAGCTGAACTCCTTATTTTACCTGTTGCTAATGCCAGCATTTTAATAAAAAAATCACCCTCACCAGTGAGAAGAGTAAAGCACTACCTGAATAGAGCTGGCCTGAGATCCCATCCCAAATTTGCACCTACATGCATACAAGCCAGGACATTACTCTCCTACTTTTCTTCACAAAACATGGCCCTCAGGCTTGGAGCTTGTATTTGGGTAAGAGAACAGCCCTGTGCTTTGTTGTAGGATGGATCAAGGTCTCAGGCACAAGTTACCATGGCTGGACCAGCACTTACAGTTGTGACCTGAGAAGCTGTGGGTCTGGAGAAGCTCTCCAAAGACACACTTGATGTTTCTTCTTCTCTGGCCCTCAGGCTTTGATGAACAGACAAGGTTCATCCCATCCCCTGTCCTCACTACTGACAGCAACCACAGCAAAGAAACCAATCTCATTAATGCTACTGATGGTCTTTTTGAACATTGTTTTTCCATAGTTACACTGTCCAGCCTCCTCCTCTCATGTTTTACCAGCACAGGTTTGAAGGAGCAGAAGGGTGTGTTCCACACAAGCCATGCTGCTGAGCTCACAGTGGAGAGACTCACAAGCTGAGTGAGGATGACGGGAAGTTGGAATGAGGGCTTGAGGAGCCTGACTGTGTTTCTTGTGCCAGACCCATACCAGTGCCACCAACTCTTGGAGGAACGTGGTCTTCCACTCATTCTCTTTCTCATCTGTGGGAAGAGTGAGAAGATGGTGGGTCTGTCTGCAGGTCCCAGGTCATGGTGGAGGGGCTGTGGGGCTTTGGCTGCCTTTTCCCCAAGGCCTGGCTCCTGATGAGGATGTGCAACAGCCCATGTGTGCAGAAATTTCTGGAAGGGCTGTTCAATCTTGAAATTGTTTTTGGGAGAGACAATGAAGAAAAGCAGATCCATTTTCTGCCCAAACTCAGCAAAGCTGTCCCTGCTGGCCTTACAGAAACACTCCTCTGCCTCTCCACTTGAGTTTCTGTTTTCCTTTAGAGCTCACATTTTTTCCTTTCTGCTGCATGAGGTCAGCTGAAAATTTTAAAGAGATTTTAAATCCCCCTTGTGGTATTTAATGGTTTTCCCAGAGAATCTTCCCAGAGCATGTTTTATTCTGCTCCTCTCTTTGCTCATTGTGTCCATATTTTCTTCTGGAATATGGGTCTCCAATCAGTTACAGAAGACCCTTCCCTCCTGAAATTATTTACTCCTAGTTCATCATCTTGGAAACTGTTTTCCAGTTCTGCTTTCAATAGATGAGGTAACTTCTCTTCACAAAGACCTAAACCCGAGTTTCTGAGAACAAAAATCCCTCTGTTGATTATCAGCGTTGTCATTGTTTGGGCTTTATTTATATTGTTTCTTTCTACCTTTCCTCACAAAGAGAGGCTAAACTCACCCTGATGCACTGCCTATCATGACTGTCAATTTTCTGACACTGTCATTAGTCTCACTGAAGCCAGAGGGATTTTTCTACATTCAGCTAAATGTGATTGTGTGTGTTTGCAGACCTAAGAACAAAAAAGAAATTACAATATCTGAAAACTTTTGATAATTTATGGATGGAGACTTCCAACCCACTAATGGAATCCCTGTGGAGGGTGAAACAAATTGCCACTGGTCTGAAATGGGATCATGTAACCTAAAATAGCCCTATGCTTCCTCACTCCAAACTGCTTGGCATTTTTTGCTGTCATCTGTCTGGCAGACCTAAAACAGCAAGGGTGCCTCAAAATGCAGCATGCTTATGGCCAAGAGAGCTCCCTGGGCTGCTTAGCAAATGCAAAGAGAATAAGGGGTTAAAAGCCAAGAAATGCTTTTATTTTAATTTATCTGAAAAACCCGTCCTGCAGGCTTCTTCAGGAAACACGGCAGTGTGCAAAAAGATTCCATATACTGGTGCAGTCTCGGTGCTTCCAGCACAAAGTACATTATAAACATACTGCTTTAAGGTCAAAGAGGCAGCAAATATGTGGGTGAATCTCACATCAGATTCATAAGGGCTTAAAAAATCATAGGATTTTAATGACCTCCTCCTCCTCCTGTGAGCCACTCGTCTAGTCACTAAATTCTTTTCCTGCTGCTCGGACGTCATCCAGGAATGGAAGTGCCCCAAGACTGTGTGCTGGTCTCTGAACAGGCAGCATGTGCTGTTGCTCCTTCACGGGAGAAGGGGCACTTTTAGGTGACAGATAAGTGTTTTAACACCACCAGCAAGGCTGAGAGCCCGGTTCGCCCCCAGGCACATCGAACATCTGCACAGCTGTGTCTTTGGGCACCTCTGAGTCAGCTCACTGCATGGCACTGCTGCCAAACCATTGCCTGAGGGATGCGTAGCAGACAGGGAGGGGAAGGTAAAGGTGGTTTCCATATGGACTTCAAGGGATGACATTGCCCCCTTGGTCAGTTGAGTGCTAAGGACACTCTTAGGAGGGGACTGGTCATCACTCTAGGGCAGTCAGTCTGCCAAGCAGACACCATACCTGTGTGAAATGACAAATTTTGGGCTATTTTCCAGTGGCCTGAGTCACTCACCGAGTTTTTTCTGGTTTTCAGTGCTGTTCTTCTCGCTCTGGTTTCATTCAAAGGCCTCCACTTCTGTTTAACACTTAAGGGAGATGCTTTCTTTAGCTTAGCACTGTCCTTTGTAAAATCATATCCAGAATAGGTATCTAATGAGGTCAGGCAAAACACAAGTGTATTCATGTGCTTAGATGTCTATGACTCACCCTGACCATTCCTGATACAGCCCTTGCTAAGGGTGTGACTGTGCTTAAAACGACATTGTACCTATGTATAGATAAATATAAGTTTGTGTGTGTGTAGACACACATATAAAGAGTGAATAAATCTATAAATCTGTATTTACATAAAAAATACTCATGAAGCTAAAATAAATATGTATGTAGTTAGATTTTGATAGTGCTCCAGCCAAATGGATTATAATTCACCTTCAAATGTACAGTTGCTCTCTGCTGGTACTGTGAGGAGTTTAACTGTTGGGTTAGGTCTGTTTCCGTGTGCACATATCTGCTGAATTAAGAAAATTGCTGATTTCCCTGTGTAAAAGTCTAAGTAAAAAATGCATAATGGAGGATGCTCTAATGAGCTTGCTGAGGAGACCCGGTACTGAGCACCTGCCTCAGCCACATTTGCTCCTCAATCAATTCAGAAATCTTGGTGAGAGCACCCAGTATGTTAGGGAAAACTCTTAGCTGTTACTAATTTGTGATATGACGTCCTGGGTCCTGGTATGAGGAGGTGGGCACAGCTCCCCCAAAACCTACACCAGGGTCTGCTTTTCCACCTCATACACTGTGGGAATCTGCATGGGGCAGAGCGGCCCTCCTTTCCCAGCCTGCTCACAAGGGATAGAAGACTCCAAACTTGTCTGGTGGGATTCCAGATTTCCAAATTGTTACAGATTCAAGATTTTTGATATTGTGTTCCAGATTGAAGCAAGAAGGAAGTTTCCCCATAGACCATGTTGCTAGTGGAAAAAAGAATATCTTCTGGGTCAGAAAAAAACTAATTTTAATTCAGAACTGGGATATTTTTCATCAGGAAAAGATTTTGGAACATTTATCTAGAACCACATATCAGAACATGTCTGTATCTCTACATATCCACATACTAAAAGAAAATATGATAGGTGGAAAGACCTCAAGCTGCTCCAAATGTTTAGGGTTTTCTTTTCTTCTCACATTTAAAAACAAATAAACAAACAAACAAAAACAGCAAAACAAATTCCCCCAATATGTTCTAAGAGGCTATTCTGGATTTAGCAAAATGCTTCTGGGCATAAAAGACCCAGCCAGAATGACCTGCACTTGGTTTCAGTTCCTTGTGTCCTCCTTTCTCCCATGGGACACTCTGGTCATTCCTGTGGCAGCCAGAGCTACCTCCTGCAGCTCCAGGCAGAGCAGACAACTGTGGGAACATCCAAGTCCCAGCTCAAAGCCCGGCTGCTCTTGTAGCAGCAAGGGAAGTAAATGCTGGCCTTGGTGCTCTCTGGGGTGCTGGAGCTGGCCAGGCATGGAGCGGGGAGTCACATTTTACAGGTCAAAAGTTAATAGAACTGTTCTTGTGACAGAGGCACCTTGACAACCAGCTTTAACAAGCAGTTCAGGAAAGCTCATGTGTACTCCTTCAAGCTCCTTGAGCTTTGGTATAACAGGGGCTCTGCTGTTAAATTAAAGTAGCAGAAGCACAAAAAGCATTGAAGAATTGGGGCAAGTCAGAGAAAAGCTGTGTCTGGAGCAAGGGAAGGAAGTGAGGAGATACAGGAAGACAATTCCTCTGAGTGCCTCTGAGTACTGCTGTCCAAATCTTATGTTTATGGAGCTGCAACTGTCTGCATCATGTTGGGTTTTTTCTGAGTTCCAAGTTTGTGGGTCAATGCAGAGAAAAGGGGGTCTGGTAAAACAACTACAGCAATATTTTCTTGATTTTTTCCTACTTCTTTGTCCTTAATCTTATCCTAACTTGTCTTTATTAGTAGAATTAATGCAGGACTAAACCCCTAATCCTCTACATACCTACTGGCCACAGTACTGCTGTCCATGGGGGCATTATGGCAGAGCTCAGACTGAGTCATGGAGCTCAGGGATAATTGACTAATGTAGCAGCAGAAGATTGCACAGCTCATTTTGATCTGCACTTTCTTGAACAAGGGCCGAAGTTCCAGCACTCATGTGCAATTTGATGTGAGACACTTGGGAGGATCAGCCCCACAGCAGTGCTGGGACACAGTCTCTGTACATTTATGTCACTCTGTAAATAACATTTTCAGCCAAAACTTTCCTGTAAATAGTTATAAGACCTGGTAAATCTTTTGTTCAGACTGGGACTGACTTGGGCAATGGCAAGAAAAAACCCTGAAATGCCTCCTGTCACTCTGTGTAGTGCTGGAGGGATTTGGGATCTGAGGGTCCAGACAGTGGACACCTTGCAGGAACAGTGTAGCTTGTCAGTATTTCATGTCCTGCCTCCATCCTGTCCCTCCTGTCTGCCATGTCCCAGCACTGATATCCGTATGGCCTTGCAGTGACATTGGTCTCATGGGAGACCAACCAGGGAAAGATTTTATAGAACTCCTGTGTTGTGTTTGCATGGTCAGGTTTTGGTAGCAGGGATGCTACAGGGGTGTCCTCTGTGAGAAGCTGCCAGAAGCTTCCCCCATGTCCAGCAGAGCCAATGCCATCCAGCTCCAGGACAAACGTGCCACTGGCCAAGGCTGGGCCCATCAGCAGCGGTGCTTCCTTGGAGGGGACAAAACTGACCCAAATTAACCAAAGGGATATTCCACACCACGTGATCTCAACTCAGATATAAAAGCTAAGGAGAGAAGGAGGAAAGGAGGCATTCATTATTTGCAATGTTTGCCTTCCAGAGCAACCACTAAGGATGCTGGAGCTGTGCTTCCCAGGAAGTGCATGGGTGTTGCTCACTAATGGGAAGTAGAGAGTAAGCCTATGGGGTTTTTTCTTTGCTTGTGTACATGCAAACTTTCTCTTTTGCTTTAGCAAACTGTCTTATCTCAACCTGTGAGTCATTTTCCATCTTATTTTCTCTCTCCTGTCCAGCTGGGAAAAGGAGTGATAGAGCAGCTTGGTGGGGACCTGGCATCCAGCCAAGGTCAACCCACCACAACTACAAATCTAAGTTAAGCAAAATTTCCATGTTAAAACTGTAAGTCTCATAGGCTGTCTGCCAGAATCCTCTCCAACAAAAAGGAAAAATCACTCCTTAGAGTGAAAAGAGGGAAAGAGCTGTGAAAATTTATGCCAGGCTTGCATACAAAACCCATCGAATTTTCATGCTGGCAAACATGAGGACTGGGTGTATCAACAAAGCTGTTAGAAATTGAGTTGCTGAGCACCAAAAATAAAGAAAGGCTCATGACTGTAGAGCAGGGCCCAGCCCCTCCTCCATGAACTTGAGACTCTACAGTTGCCTGCTTGCTACAAATGTAAGTCTAAGTTCCAAGTGCCTTTGCTCTTTGAGAAGAGGAATTGCTTTTAGATGGATGTTCTTACAGAGTTTGAAGCAATGACTGGACATTCACCCACTAGCTCAAGACACCTATGGGCATTCTGATCAAATTCCTTTGGTTTTTTGGATACTGTTTTTCCAGAGTTACAGGGGCAAGCGTGCTGCTCGTTTTCACAAGGTGACATACGTGAAACACAGTGAAGGTGGTCAAAGTGGCCTCAGTTACTCAGTCACCAGCCTCATACTTCTCAGTTACCAGTGTCCAGCCTCCCTGGTAGTGTGTGCTACCAGCACCCTCCTGCCTTGCCACCAAGGCTTAGGAGTCCAAGAACGGGCAACAAGTTCACTCTTGGATTTGCAACAAGTAAGCTGCAGCTATCCCACAGATCTGTGCATCCTGAGCCAGTAAGCTTCCCATCTCACTGACCTTTGGTTGGTCTATGCTACATTTTAGCTTCACTTTCTACCATGTCTTCAATTTGTTCACTCAAAATTTGTTTTATAGGGTTGTAAACCAATGAGTTTGGATTAATGAGTGTGTAAACAGCTTGGATCATACTGTCCTTCCCATTTCTCACACTAACTGGATTCCTGTGTTATGGTATCTCTCTCTGATTTGATAGATCAGAAATCCTTACTATCAGACTGCCAATTTCACGGGCCAGTTCCCTCAGCACTGGGGATGGAGATTATCTGGTCTTTTTAGCTGGAATATATTAAACTTGGAATTTAGCTTCCATCTGTAGCAGGGTAATTTCCATTTCTCTGAACATTTCCATTAGTCATCCTGGCTCTGACCCTGCAGTCTAGATAATTATTCTTATTGAATTGCAGCTCCAAGCTAGTCTCTTATTTTTGAGACCTAAATAAATTGTTACTCCTTTTAACCTGAGCAGGAAGCTGAATGTTAGAATCTCACACATAATTTCATTTGGGAAGGTAAATCAACAGGAGGAATTGAGTAGTTCTGAAGAAGTTTTGTTGGTTTGCTCACAAGGAGGTGCAAAGTCCAGAAGAAAATGCTCTAATGGGTTCCCAGCTGCCTGTGACAAACCCGTATGGATGGTGCTGGAGCAGCCAAGCCCAGGCAGGGCTTCCCAAAGAGCTGGGACTACTGTCACTGTAGCCACCCTAACCAGCCAGCAGTCAACTGCAATGCCTCTTGTACCAAGCATGCAACATTTTGTTCATCTTTGAGAAAATATTCTCATTGGCATCTTTGTTCAAGCCTCTTATTTGAAAGGTTTAGCTGCTGATTTCCACATGGGTTAAGCAGTCCGATGCTCAGTTGTTGTCTGATCCCTCCCTCACTAAAAGAGGTCGGCTACTTCTTTTTGGTTTTTTCAAGGTCTAAACAGACCCAGCTGGGGTTACTTCTCACATTTACAACAGACAGTCTGATCTCAAATGTATGTTTTCTTTCTTTTCCCTTCCATTTTTCTTTCTTGGTCTCCACTCACAAGAACATTTATGAGACAGATATTATGTACCCTGTTATTAAGCTTGGAGTCTTTCCATGCCCCTTTCCCTTCCAGTCTGGGCTACCATTTTCTGGTGGTCTCTGATAGTCTGGTCAGGATGGAGTGCAGAGGGACAGCAGCAGTGGTGGTGATGCCTTCTCCAGCCTCCACGTGCCATACCTCAACCAATTCTGCCTGCCACAGCCAAGCCAGCCCCAGCAGACTCTCCCTCTCTGCTGAGCACTCTTCACTGTGCTGTCTGCCTGGTCCAGGGAAGAGATGTGACCATGCAAACCCCTGCATCAATGTGATGAGAGAGGTGGCACACAGCGGGAGTGAAAGACTTGGAAGGATTCAACAGCTATGACACAGAAAGTCAAAGCCCCCTCTTCCATATTATCTTGTTGTAATTTACTTTTGTTATCTTTCTGTTAATTTAAACCAAATCTGCTCCTGCCCACTTGGGTCCAAGGTCATCTTCTGCAGTGAGATTTTCTATAACCAGTTCTATGGATAACAAAATAAGTTGAGGTAATGCCCCCCTTGCTTGGCTCAATGATAAGTGAACTGCTGCATCCAAGAATACCTGGGGCTTATAATTATTAGCAGAACTATCTTCCAGATAGCAACTCTGAACTTCAGGTCTTTTCAACGATGTGATAGAGTGTCTATTTCTGCTGAAATTGCAAAGCATCCTCCCACTTCTAAAGCTGCTGCTAGGAGTGTGTGGCAGAACACACCAAGTCTGCTTCACTATCCCTAGTTCCCCAATCATCTTTTCCAAAATTAACTGATAATATCTTATGTTTCTGTTTACATTGGTTTCTTTGTCTCCTTAGCAGCTCATAGATTGGTCACCGTTCTTTCTGCTTATTTGTTTGTCTATCTATCTATCTATCCATCTGTTATCTTTTATCTTCTGTCATGGTCATTGCTTTTGCTCCACCATGATCTGTAAAATATCCACATTTTCTTCCCTTTACTCCCTCTGACCAGCTCCCTAACAAGTGTGCAAGCACTGCAGTTGTGTGTTTCTGATTTTGTGCACATTGTTGCCTGTATCAGGCCCAGTCACTCACCCTCTGCACTTCAGGCTATATGAAAGCTTTATTCAACAGCAGGATTTTCCCTCTATCCTTCCTTTTCTCATTCCTTTGTCCATTGACATCACTGCTTTTAAACTGTTTTTGTCTCTGTAGTAAAATCAAGCAAATGGTTTTACTGAGTCTCCCTTGACCTCCTTAAGTTTTTTTCTGAAAATTCTTCTATTTCTAGGCTTGTCAGCATTTATCCCACCAGACAGGTAGCTTAGGCATGCGGGTGAACTCCCTTTGCCAAGAGAAGCCCTGTTCCTGGAAATGTCTGTTATTGCAGCAAGAGTGTGATGAATGTTATGCTCATGCTATGATGCCATGAGGGATGTCACATGAGTTTTTTTTGTCCTGGACCTCTGAGTACTTTTCAACATTATTATCAAAAACTCATAAGAATTTGCTGATTATTTGGTGCAAGTTAATCAAGCTGAAAAGTAGATTAACTGTATTAATTCACTTCTATTTAGCTTTTACTGGAGTTTACTTCTTCAGCAGTTATTTGTTGAACTTGGAGATTGCTTACTTCATCTTGTGAACAAACGTTTGTGTCTACCTGCCTCTGTAGGTGCTGGTGGCTTTTATCTTTTAAGGTTATCAAGGCAGGTGTAGATGTACAGCACACAGCATCTTGACCCATCTGCCCTGGCCCCTGGCTGTGGCTGGAAGTCTTGAGATAGCAGTGCCATTGGCTCTGATTGGGATCATGTGGAGGGTTTCACCTCTTGCGTTGGCCAGACATAACCCTGGCAGGAAAGAAGTGATCCAAGGAGAACAGCAGCAAACCCATTGGTGTGATGATAGGAAAACAAGCCTTCAGGCCAAAAAACTTTTGCAGACATAGACTGAGCTTTTTGATAGTCATCATACCCCCTGGTAGTTGACTGTACCCCCTGCTAGCTGGGGCTGTCACTATGAGAGCAGGACCCCATCACGAGCCATGTGAACTCTCTCCTTGCCACTGAGGCAGCCCTTCATTCTGCTACAATCCCTGGGGACTCATGCAATCCCTTACAGGGATGCCTGTGTGGCTGCCCATCAAGGGGAAACAATGAACACCCCGGGTGGGATTTCATCTCAAAGGTGGTCACCCAAACGTGCACATCTAAAACTAAAGGCAAACCAAATACCTACACTCCACTGTGGTTAATGGAGCCTCAGGAGTGACTCAGACACTCAGATTTAGGTATACACAGGAAGGTGAGAGGAATAAATTTAGGAGTCCTCCAAATGAAGATGAATCCTGTCTTTGATGACTGATAAAACCTTAATCTTCTACAAAGGCTGTCTAAATCCCTATAACCATAAACCCAGGTGCTTGGCAAAAAGTTGGAGGCCTTTCTGCAAGGTCAGTCACAGACCCAGCCAAAGATAATGGTTATCCCCCCATCACACTCTTTGCCCATCCATCCTTGGGCTGGAGAAGCTGCTCCAATCCCCACCTCATGCTTCTTGTGCTAGAGCTGGAGCAAGAGCAGTGATTGCTCTCTGCTTCCTTTCTATTACTCATGCCATTCATGAGGGTCTGGGGAGAGAGCCTGTGTTGGATTGGGGGTAACACCTATGTCAATATGTGGTGCCATCCCCCCTCTGTCAGTCATGGCAGAATGGTTGAGTGCTGCTGCTGCTCTGTTTGTCCAGCAGAACTACAAGGGGTGTGTGTGTGTGTGTGTGTGTGTGTGTGTGTGTGTGTGTGTGTGTGCATTTTCTTTGCCATTACTGCCACCTCTAATCTTTGTTTTAAAATCAGCTTACTGAAACTCAGGAGGAAAAACATTTCCCTCCCTTCCCAGCACAGATATGTTTTGCTTGTTGAGGCAAAGGGTTGCAGTGCCTGTCATTCTGCACTGCAGCACCAGCAAATATGTCTCACAGGAACATTCAGGCATCTATTTGCTCCAAGATGGAGCACTGAGACTTTTATTTCCACAGCTTAACCTGTTTAACCCTGCTTGTCTACTAACAAATCCCATTTAAGTACTGTTCTTTTCATTTTTGTTGCTGTTGCACAGAAAAAGGAAGTTCATCAGGAGAAAAACTTCTGTGCTCATGCCAGAGCTTACTGAAGAAAAATAGGCTTGGGTTAGAGTTTCATTTTTTCCCTTGCAGAGACCCCCAAGCCAGTCACAGAGCTCCTCAATTCCTACACTCAGTCTGCAGCTGGTGCCTTCTGGGTGAATCTGTCTGGGAGCACAGGGCTACCTATCCATTTCTTGACCACCTGGCAGTGATGTGGCAGCAGAACTGGGAAAGGATGGCAGTGGGGAGCAGGTTGGTGTCCCCAGGCACACTGATCCATGTGGCAGGTTGTCCTGAGACCACATGGAGACAAGGATAACCAGAAGTGGCCTATGCACCAGCCAGCTCATGCTGCTACACTGGGTGCCATCCAGGGCTGTGTGTCATGCATCCCCATGAGCAAACACCATCCCAAGGGGAAGTGCATGACTGGGATGTTACCATTTGCATGTGTACATTAAACAGCACTGATTGCAGATTAACAATCTTTTAGCTTGCATTAGAGTATTGTCATTGAATAACTGTGCACAGCATGAAAATGACCATTGATGGCAGGGCAATTTGAAGATAAAAATAAATTTCCTTTGAAGCAGGATATGCACAGCTACAGCTTCTGCAAGGTGATGGCTTTCCCAAGGTAGCCCTGCCTGGGGAGATAACTACACTGAGAAACCACAAGTAAAAATGCTTCCAGAAGACCCCAAGGAAAACAAAGAAACATGCTGGACTGTTTAACTGAGCACAGACTCTTGGCAGCCCATTCCAAGCACCAGTTTGATAAATCGTGGAGTTGTGCCACACTGAGATGGAGTGTCCCAACAGCAGGAGCCAGGATTTGCCCCTGGGTGATGGAGGTGATTTTCTAAGTCATGGTGCTTCTGCCAGCTCTGTTCCATGAAACCACTCTGGGCACCTGAGATTGTGCTTCTGGAGGATTGTGGCAGGTTGGGACCACGAGCAGGTCTGCGTCCCCACATGGGCACGGAGTATTTTAGGGGGAAATTTCAGGGACATCTTAGACAGAGCACCTTAGGCGAAAGGGTTTGGGTACAGCGTGTCCCTCAGAGTGCACATCGTGCTCATGCAAGGCAAGAAAAGGGGGTGGAGGGTGGAAGCAGGGGAGAAAGGAAACAGCTGCCTCATGCATGAAAAGATTTGCCTAACTCCCATGGTTAGATTTAATAGCTGGGTGCTACAAGCTCAGGAGAACAATGTAATTTATGTCATTACTGCTAAAAGGCTGGTTTGATGGCAAGGGCTTCATTTGAGTTGCCTAAAACGTTTAACAAAGAGGAGAGTGAAAACAAACATGAAAGCTGTATTAAAAATTATGAGGATTTTGGGGAGACTGCCAGGTACATTTTTCCAGCAGTATGAAGTCCTCTCCTGACAAACAGCTCATTTTGCCTATGTTAACTCTAAGAGATGAAGCTGGAGCTAGAGGTAGAAGGAAATAATTAGGTTTTGCCTTAGTTACACAAGCTTCTGGAACAGCAGTTGGGTCACCCTGTTGTGCTTGAATAGCAGAAGAATAGTGTGCCTTTTTTTCATTCAGTATTAATTGTTTCTTCTTGAAAATTTACTTCTTACCATCTTTTTAAAGTATTTTGGGGATGGGAATGGAAGGAGACAGAATAGATCCAAAGGGAAGAGGTCTGGGTTGTTGCACTAAACCCACCTTTTCTACCAGTGCATTGAACACGACGCTCCTGTTCTCCCAGCAGCAAAAGCAGCGTGCGTGGCCAACCCTGCTGTTCCGCCTGGTTCTGCACACGGTGCTATTTTTAATGCAGCAGCTCGTACAGCGCTGAGCGGAGCGTGGCGGGAAGTCAAGTTAAAAAAGCGCTGCTGCTTCGCGAAGGCACCACCAGGCCGCCCTCTCAGTTCTGCCCGGGATGAGGCCATATGGCGCTGGGTACGTCCAGCCCTCTCCCTGCAGCTCCAAATGCCGCCGAGTGCTGCAGGGGAAGCACGGCTCACAGGCAGCGCATCCACGGGTTCTCTCAGTGCTGTGCTGAAGCTGGGTCAGGGCGCCTTCCTCGGCTCATCCTCTGCCAGCACAGCACTCTGAAGGACTCAGGCAGCCACGCAGGGAAAACTGAGGAAGCGTCAGCCTCTGATCCCCCATTTGGGCTGAAGGGCTTCTCTGGGGCGTTCTTGCCCTGAGCAGACGAGCAGACAGCTGCCAGCAGCTGCCATCCTAGCCAGGGTCCTCCTGCAGCACTGCTTCGGGCAGTAGTGCTTAAATTACTGATATCAGGAATTCACCACAGCGCCCCAGAGCCGGCAGAGGGGTGCGCCTTGCCTGTATTCGCCCACCATTTGGCACTGGTGGGACCACTGGGAACAGCCAGCTGCTGCCAATCAGCCCCTTCCCTGAAGAGACACTTGCTGCTTACGCCAGTTTGCACTCCACTTCCCCCTTGTGCAGCCACAGACAATCACGCAGGGGGACATTTCGACGGCGGTCGGCTCACCTTCATCCAGCGAGGCTGATCTTTGCTTGCTGTTAATCGCAGCCAACTGGGTAGCAATGATTTTGCAACAGAACGGCTGCCAGGCCATTCAGATTATCTGCTCCAGCGCTTTGAGAGACAGCTGGTAAAGCAAATAGTACCAATCCAGAGAAATTATCTTTATTTGCCTGTAAGCACAGCACTGTAATGCGAGGCTCAAATGAGCCTCTTTTGGCACGCAAGGTCACCGTTGCCTTTTGCATATGGCATACATTAGGATAAGTCCCAGCCCCACATAGCATCTCTTAACCAAGAATCTGAATTTCAGAATTAGATGTATTTTGTTGCTCTTGTCAGAGATCAGCTTACAGAATTGGCTGGCAGGGAGGTTTGAAGGTCCATATGTGCAAATACTTGAATACTGTTAGATGAATTTTAAGAATACATTATTATGCTTTTTCTTGCTCTCAGACTTGTTGCTGCACACAGGAGATGGCCACCTATATCCTATCAGCTTTAATAGGACAAAATGCAGGATATGCACTCAAAAAAATCCTGATTTTCATGACGCTGAAGATCCCATTCCCCCTTTCTTCTACCCTTACAAAGTTAATGTTATGAAGCTGGTGGTTTCTTATATGTAAAATATGCCTTTTGTTGAGCAAGCCTGGCCCACAGATCTTCAGACTCTGGAGATCTCTGTAATTTAATTTATTTTTCTGTGCCTTTCTTTGCACAAGTGTGCTTTGCTGCCCCATTCTCTGACTATGAAACCAGGGAAATGTGGCAGGAGAGACACTCAGGCAGTGATGAAGCTTCTGGATCTCAGCATTAGGATCTCAGGCTCTTCACATTGCACTATCATACAGGACTTCCACACTACTGAGGCATTTGTGTCAGGGCTCCAGGAAATCTCTGCCCTCTGTCTCAGCTGCCACTGCCTACAGACCCCCACCTGAGCATTCCTGAGGGTGCTGCTGGGCTTTGAGGGCTGTGTGAGGACAGGCACAGTGCACATGGCCAGCACTGCGCCAGCCTGCTTGCAAGAAACTTCTCTCTTAGCCAGTGGACTTGCAGTCTGTCCTTTGGCTGGCTCTTTCATGGAGGTTTCCAACAAGGAGAAGGTTTTGGTGCTGGAGCCAGCTTGGAGTGGGTGCTACGTGGAGATCTGACTCAGACATGCAGGTTGCCAGATACCCACCAGCTGCCAGAGTATTTCAACCATTAATAATGGCAGGATTAAATGCAAAGCTTCAACAGCATTTCCAGAATAAACTAGGGTTTTCAGCCTTACTGCTTCTTGCTTTTTCTTAAAGGATCCAGATCCAGCATGGATGGTGTTCCTTTGCTCTCCTTCATGTTCTGTTCATCACATTTGTACCAAACTTGCACTGTCAGTGCCACTGAGTGAGGACATCACCAGAAAGAGAAGATGCTATTCCCGGCACCAGCATGTAAGGAACATTTCACTGACTCCACTGGGTCATCCCTTCCAAGGCAGAGCATTTGATGCACTTTGTCTTTTCCCCTGTGTCCAGAGGTGGCTACTGAAATTTCAATATACAAGTTTGGGTAGCTCTGGAGTATTATGGCTGTTGCTGTGCTTTTATTGCTTCCCATCACCGTGACTTTAAGTGTTGTATCAATTTCAGAACTGTCAATTCCTTGACTGTGCTTATCACATGCAATTAATTCCACTGCCTTGTATTTGTGCTGTCTTCAGATATTTTCCCTTTTGGAGTTGTATGAGAAGGTGCATGGACTCTGCTGGATCTGCATGCTCTGTGCTACTCACCAGTTGTCACATCTTCACCTCTTAGTCTCATCATATTCGACTCATCTCTGTCTTGAACAGTTCTCCTTTCTCCACTGCTGACTGCAGAAGTTTTGCGTATCACTAATAGTTTTCATTCTTGACTCTGGCTCTCTTTGCTGTTGCTGATGTATGATGTGAAATGGCATGCTAATAATGCTCTACAATATTTCAAGTGGGAGTACAATAATTTTATAAAGAAGCTCCACAGTTTGTCAGTTTTCAGATTTTGTGTCTATTTTGAGTACGGGTTATTGAACATGATGAAGTGCAATGATGCTTGGATCAAGGTAACTTGAGTTAGCTTAGGACATACGGTCTGTATATAATGAAAACTTCCAAATTATCCCTTTCCACATGGGCCTTGAAAAGGATTTCCACCCACTGCTGTGCTATACATATAGTTTTCCCAGTTAGGACCATAGCCTCCCAGTCTTCCCTGGTATTTATGAAAGTAGCTGTATATTTTGCTACCAGCCTATTCTACTCCCACACTGCCGTTCCAGGTCATTAACAGCTCCATTAATCATTGCTGCTGGTTTGGAAGGAGAGCATACCCAGTTCTTCACCTCTTGTTGTATTAAAATGAATCCTTTTTCCTTCCTCCTTTGTCTCCTGCCTGTTTCAGTTTATATTCAGAAACATCTTTTGCCCACTCTTGCCATTTCTGTGCCTCGAGTACCTTTACTAAGCGAGTAGGAATGACAGATTTGACAGTGCCAGAGAGCTCTTCTGCCAGGGGGTTTTTGCTGACCAAGTCCCAGAATTGTTATGACTGAAGAGGACCCCAACAGGGCACAGCACCCAGCTCTGAGCAGAGTAGGGAGTTGTGGGAAGATAAACTTAGCAGGTCTCTGTGGTGTAAGTAGAGTGGCATTTCATGGAAGCACTTGAGTGTACCCCCTTTTTGGCTCTAACAGTGCTATTTCCTGTGTTTCCAGCTGGGCAAACAGGCAACAGGCAGCCTTGAAGATGTGGCAATCACTTGATCTGAGTTCAAGAACATCCAGGGTAGCTCCAGAAAGAAGTTGCTTGATTCTGCCTTTCCCATGGCCATAAAAGAGGCTCACAGAGAGGAGGGCAGCCTGAAAAGGCTTGTATCACATTTGCTACCCAGAAACCGACCTTTGCAGGAGGGTTTACAAAACAGTGAATTTCAAATGCCTGCAGAACAGGCACTGGAAGTGAATTTCAAATTCATGTCAAGCACTGGAAAAAGGAAGTTTCTTCCAAAAGGCACGCTCCATCAGCGAATAGATACACCCTGTGACCTTGCATCCCATCAACACCGCCTCAGTGCTGAGAATCTCAATTAGCACTGGCAATGCTCACAGCAAACATTAAACGAACACCTCCTGGGCTAGAAGAGCTCATTCAAAAGCTACTGGGTGGAGGAAGGAGAGCATGTTGTCACTAAAACTTACCACCTGTCTAAAGAGGATGGTGACAGGGTCTCTGAGGGCTTCAACAAAAAACTGCTTTTAGCCCAAAAATATGAGGCCAAAAAGAGTGCAGTGAAGTACAAAGCCCAGCTGCTGTCACTCACGTAAGGCTGCCCTCACTGACTGCGTTTGAGGGAGGTCAGGCGGGGGGCCACGCTTTGCTGCTTCCAGTTTCTAATAATTATTGCCTGCATGACAGGTGGTAAGTGTAGGTTTTGCATGTGGCCTCAGAGGAGCTTGTACACACTCTCTCCCTCGAAAAGCAAAGATCTCCCTTCACTGATGAAGAAGAAGAAAGCAAGGACGCACAGGCATGCTTTGCAAAATGAACGTGTGGCTTGTGATGCAGGTCCAAGAGCCTCCGTGACCACAGACTTCATCTGACAGCTTACAAACAAAACTACCCTTGGCAGCCGAGGCTCTCATCCCAAGGAAGTGTTCCAGCATGTGTTGCACAAAGAAAGGAGTGCTGGTGCAGACGGAGGGCAGAGGGCTGCTTATCAGCCTTTTCCCATCAGCAGGGACAAGTGCCCAGTTGTCACAGCTCAGCAAACAGCCAGTCCTGGGAAGCAGGCCCTGGTCCCAGGGCTCTGGTCCATGAGGGATCTGTTGCCAGCAGAGGTGGCCAGCAGCCCCCACAGGGGCACTGGTTCTGCTGTGGTGCTGGCCCAAACCCCCCAGCTGGGACTTTGCAATCCCTTGGGTGTTTCCTTCCCTTTATCTCTCCATCACGGTCTGCTCAGGCCAGGGCCAAACTCTTCCTCAGGAGTGGCAGCCACCTCACACTAGCCCTGACTCGACAGTGCAGAACTCTCTGACAGCTTCATCTGGAAAGACGCTTTGGTGTCTGCATTCCTCCTCCTTGCCCAGCTCTAAGGTGTGAGAGTCTGAAACAAGATTGACTTTCCTTTTGTCTTCCTCCCTTGGAGGACATTTCAGGCAAACTAATTTACTGGGAGATATCAGCTGGCCTCAGCCTAAAAATATGGAGAGGGTTTAAAAATTGTTTTTAGCAGCTCCAGGAAAGCATTTCCCAGTAGGTATGTGCCAGCAGAGATTGCCAGTTCAAATCACCTCACAAGGACCCTTCAGAGCAGCTCTCAGACACAGGCAATTTTGATAGTGAGAACAGGTATTTCTGCTGTTCATTTGCTTTCCTCTTTAGGAAAGAATGACCATTTGGCTTTTTTTTTTTTTAATGGATTTCATTGGATTGGCATTGTTTATGTGGAGGAATTTCACATACTGACTTGTCTTCTGTAGCTGTTTTTATATTGCTCCCTCTCCCCCTGCAAATTTCTCTATCAGTAAAAGCAGTTACTATTGGTACAAACTTTTCTCCTAATTTCTCCTGGGTTTTGCATGACAACAGGAGTCTGTCTGTGGAATCACTCTATTCTCAGTCCATTCAGGGTATCCCATGCACTCATAAGCTGGAGTGCACCATGCTGGTTGCTTAAATATTGGCTGTGGGAAGATCTGCCTCTCTTGGTGGGGGCTGGAGAGTCCCTAGAGGGGCTCGTTACTCACCACACTCCGCCAAACAGACTGGTGAGTTTGTTTTCACACAGGCAGTCTCTGAGATCAGGTTCACAAAGCTTTGCTCTGGATTTTTTCTTCTCCCCCACCACTTTAAGATCAGGAAAAGAATTCAGCATCTAGAATCAAGATGTGTACAAGAGAGTAGTTCCTTCCTCGCTCCCCTCTTGTCTGTCCACTAATCCAGAAAGCACAAACACCCCCCCAAAACCGTATTTTATTCCCTCTGACCATTAAAATTGTGAGCAGAAACATGCTAAAACACAATAATGTGCCCTTCTCAATTTGTAACAGCTCTTTTAAACAATTCCTGCCAATTTACTGAGCCTGACCTCATGTTTCCCCGACATCACAAAGGCTGACTCTATTCAGGCTGTCCCTTTCCAGGAGATTCCCCATTCGAGTGCTTGAAACGCTTTTTGTCTCTTTGGCCACATACAGCACTAAAAGGACTAGAGTAGAATTCATGTTTTCCCAGACCACTTTTGTAAGTACATCAAGATCTACAGAGCCACTTCTTACTTCATCAGGATTTTTAAACACAGGAACAAGAAAGATTGAAGCTCCATGTTTTTTTAACAAACAGAAATAGTGCAAACTTCATTTCCTACCTTGTTGCTTTACATTCATTATATGCTGATGCACTTAGAAGCAGGGGGGGTTTCAAAATCAATGGTCTTTCAAGTTTATTTAGTTTCAGGGTTTAACTTTTTAGTCAGTTATTGTTACTAACTTTAACTCTCAGTGAGGGGAGTTCAGCGATCTGCTGTGCCATGGAGCACTCCTTTGGATGAATATCTGTTTCCACAGCTATCTTTCCACAAGCATGAAATGAGGGTATAATGCATACATTTCACTCAAGAGTTTAAAGCTCATTGCCTGAGAGCATGATATAAACATAGACTGTAAACTCAAAAAAGAGAAGGCAAAATATCTGTTATTTCACCTCAAGAGATTGTTAGACCATTAAAACAAAAGATTGCTGATAAAGCTTACATGCACATTTGGATAAATTACTAGTAAAGGGTCTGTTAAGTATCAGCAGAGGAAAGGATTCCTTATTCCAAGACTTTAACATGGCACATGTGCAAAGGTGTCTCCTTGCTTCAATCGGAAAAAGCTGGGGAGGACAGGTTGTTTGAGACCCTCTGACTCTAAGTTCCTGAGTTTAACTTATCCTTGAGGCACTCAGCTGAGAAAAATGCGACTGCTCATCTTTTCCAAAGTATTTTTAAATAGTTGTGCAAAAAACAGAAGCTGGAAAAATAAGCCCTGGCTGGAAACTTTTCTTTAACTGAATATCAATGGTTACCTCCTCTAAAGCATTCAACAGTCATTACCCAGGGTATTTTAGTTTTTACTGATTTTAAGATAGGCCTTCAAAAGACTGCTTTACCATCAGTGTTGGACTAGTTCTGGCAGAACATTTCAAATGCTATTGTACTGTAATCCCTAGATGAGAAGCCTTGCCAACTTTAATTTGATTTTAATTTAGCTTTTCTGTAGGAGCTTCAAACTTTCCAGTTTCCATGACTATTAAGTTAACTAGAGGAAAAAGTTCTGCCCCGTGCTCTCAGGCTCTTGCTTTGGTCTTTATTAGAAGAGCCACTATTGAGTGTTTTGCCAGTGACAGCAGTGAGTTGTGCTTATTGAGAAGAGGACAGGTAAATGGATAGGTGAGAAATTCCCTGTCCTTTGAAAATCTTCAAGTGTGTTAGTGGTGAAAGGAAAACCACCCTGGGTGCCCTGACACAAGGTGTCCCATCACCTCCTGCACCTTCAGTGACTTGTGGGTGGCCAAATCCTCTCTGCACACCCTGAAAATCTCTGCGCAGAGAACTGAGTTCTGCATCTCACTCGGTGAGTCTCTCTGGATGGGGTCCCCTGGGACTGTGACATAAGGTTTCTAGTCCCAAGCACTTCAGCTCTGGCTCGGAGGCAGGGCAGGTGTGCCAAGGGCCAGGGCGAGCCACCCTGTGTGTGGTGTCTGCAGCTGGACCGAAGGCATCAGCACACGGGTTTTGTTAAAGATGTTGTCGGGGGATGTGCAGGAGGCACATCCTGGAGAAACTGGGATAGTAATGCACCCACAGGGCAGCATACCAGGCATTTCACAGCACTGGAAACCCACACAAGCAGGACATGGCACCTGGGGCATTGAGCTGCTTTGCTCTTGGTGCCACTCAGAGAAATTTATGCATCCAAACGTTCTGACAGCATTGGATGATGAATTACCCCCCCAAATACACCTTTGGCAGAACGTTTATCTCACACACCCTGTGTTTGCTTTGGCAATCAGGCAGTGACCAGAGCTCTTCTGGAGCCTGTCCACACAAAGCCAAGGAAATGGGAAGCCTGCTCTAAGGGGATTAGAGGGGATCTCTGCTTAATTAGTCTAAGAGGGCTGATCTCAGAGATTATTTCTCACACAGAGCAGAAAGAGCTACCAAATGATCTCTGGGTCAGGCAATTGCTGCCCATATTGGGTGATGTGGCAGAAAACTGGTTAAGACTTTTGATCCAGAAATCCGGTAGCAGGGATAGCTGGGACCATAATGACACACAGCTGGTCAGGGGGAAGTAAAGGCCATACCCCTCCCACGGGGTGGCAGAACAGCAACCTCTGAAATCACGGTGGCCTGATTAGCCCAGCTTATCTGGAAACATCCTCCGTGGTGGCTCCTCAAGGCAGAACAAATGTTTGGCATGATCTGGTTGTGCAGTTCCTGACTAACACATGGAAGAGAAAGATGCTCCCCCCACCCTTCCTCTGTGATGGACAGCACCTGAAGGTGGTTTTTCAAGGGAAATGCAGGTTTAGGAGCAATTGAATGATCAGTTAAAGAAGCTGCATGTCTCTAAACACACTAAGTCCCAGCTGTGGTCTGCAGGGAAGCTTTGCTAAAGAAGGTGAATGTAGCAGCTGCTGCAATGCTAATCCAGCTTTCTCGGCACTCACAGCACAATCGCAGGAGGAGGCTGCTCCTCACCCAGCACCCACACACTGTGGCAGACACTGTTCATTCAAGCACTTCCTTACAGGGAGATTTGCACGGGTAGAGAGAACAGAGAACTCTCTTTTTCTTGAACTTTTCTTATCATGGCTGCCATCAAGTCCCAAGTGACCACCAGCTTCCCCCATCTCCCTTTTATAACTGGGAACTTTTTTTTAATGGATTATTTTGATATTGCCATCCAAGCTCAGTGAGCTGTAAGAACTCTTCCCCTCCCCAAGCCTTCCATTTTCTCTCTTTTTAATTTGCATTTATAGGTTTCAGGACATGTAAATGTGACAAATAGTAGCTGAAACTTTTTTTTTGCTGGAGATAGCAAGATGAGGAAACCTGAATTTGGTTTGTATTTTTTTTTTTTGTTTTCTTGTTTTTTACTGGTTGGCACTTTTTGTTCATTGGTGTGTTTTAAAACTTTTGACTAACGTGCCAAAATCTGGAACAAATGAAAAAGTTTCATAAGGAGCAGCATAGTGATCTTTTTGAAAGAGTGGTTTTCATAATTTATCAGAAAACTCTACCACTTATAAACAAGCTAACTAGGTTTATAGCTTCAGTGATGCATAGGCTGTGAACATTTCTGAGTCAGAATGTCTCCTGAGAGCAGGGGAGACGCAGCTTCTGCCATGAACTATTGATTCAAGAGCACAGAGTGGCTGCTTTGCGCAAAACCTATACAAGACTTAAAAAAAACCAGAAACAAACAGACAAAAGAAGGGAATAAAGGAGGAAGAATCTCTCTTGTCTTACATGAAACAAATTGTTTTCCACATAGAAAAAAAGATGAACATGAGAACACAATGTTCACCCAATGGCAGAGGTGACTTGCCTGGAGTGAAGAGCTGTGTACCTTTATGAGCAGTGTATCTTCCCTGTCACTATCCTTCCTCCATACTGACAAATATAAAGTTTTTTATCAGTGTAGGTTTTTGGACAAACCAAAAAGCTCTGAAACTGGGGATACCTCACCTAACGGGGAGAAAGCAATGTTTATGGCTCTTCTGATTTCCTCTAGCCATGAAAAATGACAAGGAAAATGAGCATTTTGCTTTAGATCTGATGCAGAGATGAGAGCCCTCTCCTCACAGTCATCACAGAGAGCTTGTTTGCAGGTGGAAGTTGTCTTGCTGGATTAAGGATATCAACCTGATGGGTTAACTTTAAATGCAGAGATTAGGAATTATCTCAGTAAACTCTCACGCATGTCACGCACAGCATTTCCCGGTTGAAAAGGGGAACAAGTAGACAACACGCTCTGAGAGCCCACCCACTCTTCATGATCTCTGACTGCTTGAATAAGTGCGTTTCTAGAAATAACCACAAATAGCACCTTCATCAAGAAGGGTTGATTGAGTTCCCCTAATAAAGAGGTGCCAACTCCTGTGAATACTTCTCACATCTTCACAGTGTATCTTTATCAAAAAAATTAGGCTGAACTAGATATCTTTGGTGTTCTCCCTCCATCTTAACACACAAAAATAAATGTTATATCAATACTGCATCTGACTTTAGGTGTTGTCTTCTCCCAAAAATTTTTTCAATAGAATCACACAGGAAGAAAAACCCTTAACCTAAAAACCAGTTAGAGAAATACACAGGCCTAGAAGAAATCCTGCCCTGTTAGAGCAACACCTGTTACAAGTATTGAGGCTTCATGGAGAATTTGAGAAGCGCTTGAATTCACATAGCATTGAGTGTCCTCATCCATTTACTCTCTATTAACAGGACACTTATGTATCATCTATTTTGCTTTGCAGAATCTCATCTTCTTCACATTAATCAATTATTTGTGTTCCTTTATTTAAAATCTCATACAGTAAAAATACTACACAGGTTAAATTACTATTGCCTTTCTTAGGCAAGGACTTTTAGCAAAATCACACTAGGACTTTTGGAAAGGTTTTTTTGTGTCCCTGCGTTGGTCACATGCCTTTGGGCAGGTTATGAGGTTCCTGTGTTCAGACCAGTCCTCCACTGCTGAAGGTAATGAAGTCTGCCTCTGAATCTCCTCCTAGATGACTTCACTGCCAGCAAAGCTGATTTCTATTCCTTAAACAAGAAACATTGAGATCTACAGTTGGAAATCCTCCCTGCTGAAGTCTCATCCTACTCTTTCCCACTCTATTTCTCAGCTCTCAGCCAGTGTGTACAGACAAGGACTGTGCCTTGCACCCAGCAGTTACTATATATGAAATACAAAGAGCAGAAGGCATATCCAATCCAGTTGAAGAGTCTGGATGCAGACTTTTATCCCTCATAGTGGGAAAACTATTTTTTCAGAGGCTTATAATTTGGCCAAATTTAGACCCACGTACCAATACTGTGGGGTTTTGGGCAATTTCCCAGTGGTTCAAACCAGAATGATGCTAGGTTTTGACAGAATGTTTTCAAGAACTTAGCACATGCAGAATGGTGCATCTTCCATTGTTTTATCCTTAGAAACAGCTGAACCATTAAACAATAGAGACCAACCAACCACCCCCAAATCTGGGACAGAGAGATCATCCTGAAAAAATGGAGCTTTACTAATTAGTTTGGAAAGCAGCAAAAAAAAAAAAAAAAAAGCCAACAAAAACCAACCAACCAACCAACCAAAAAAAACCCCCAAAAACCCAAACCAAACCAAAAAAAACCCCAAAAAACAAAACAAAACAAAAAAAAAAACCCAAAAAAACCAACCAACCAACCAAAAGATAAAAACAAAACAAACAAAAAAAACCCCAAACCAACTATCACCTTGTCTCATACTGGAAAGTACTAGGCAACCTCAATTCTGATTGTTCCATCTGTAAGAACAAAGGGTGAATAGCAAAAAGAAGCCCATGTAATAACCAAAAGAGTTGTGATCTAGAGTATATTCTTGGCTGTAGGATGAAAGCATGTTTTGTTTTCCTAAAATGTGTTGTACAACTAGAAAGTTAAGGTGCTGTGTCTCAAGTATTTGGGGATGATGTTTGAGGTTGATGTCTTTTTCTTATTAAACTGTACAAGGATTCTAAAGCAAGAAAAAAATTCAGAATCTTTCCTACAACATTTCAAGAAGCAGCTATATACTTATTTCAATGAAAATATCTTGTAGAAGGCTACACTTCAAATCCAGTTCTCTGATCTTCTCTTAATACTTGTATTTCTACCATTCAACATAACACTCAGGCTACCTACATATTTTTCTTCAGCAGTCTTTCAGGTTAATATTTTCACCTCTTTAACCTAGATCCACCCCCATTTTCTTCCACTTAAGCCAGCTCACCAGCTTACTTCTGCATTTTTCAGTGAGACTCCAATGCGGCTGTCTGGCCTTGCAAACACTGCTAAGAAGAGCAGCCAGGTCTGTTATCCAGTTGTCTACGTATGTGGTCACTGCACCGTGAAGAATTTGAAATAAATTCTCAGTGCCCCACAGACTATTTCATATTCCAGTCAGACCAAAAAGCATGTACTTGAAAGTACATAGAAAAACCGTTCCAGCAGAGTGGGATGAAGATGTGCCGTTAGCAGTTCCAGTATCGCGCAGTGCCTGGCTCACATCAACACAGCTTTTTCTTCCACCCACTTGCAATCCAGCCTGTAAATGCAAACCACAGCCTGGAGAAGAGAAGGCTCCAGGGACCCTTCTGGCAGTCTTCCAGTACCTAAAAGGGGCTTGCAAGAGAGCTGGAGAGGAACCTTTGACAGCCTACAGTGACAGGACAAGGGGGAATGGCTTCAAACTGAAACAGGGCAGGTTTAGATTCTAAGGAAGAAATTTTTTCACTGTCAGGGTGGTGAGGCACTGGAATGGGTTGTCCAGAGGAGCTATTAATGCCCCATCCCTGGAAGTGTTCAAGGCCAGGCTTTGAGCAATCGGGTCCAGTGGAAGGCATCCCTGCCCATAGCACAGGGATACTAGAACTAGATGAACTTTAAACATCCCTTTCTATCTGAATGATTCTATGAGCCTATGACTCTTAACTCAGTACTTTTTACTTCCAATGTGAGAAGAAAAACATGCTGTGTTGACCATCAGACAAACAAAGCCCTAAACAACTGGAGTCAAAATCCAGATATATTAACTGACCTCCCTATGAAGAAAAGAAGCCTGCAGTTCCAAACATCTGCAAATTCTGTGCCTGCAATTAGCGCAAAACACAAGAAAAGTTCTTTCTGCAGGTTTTATGGCAAAATAGGAATTATGTTTAAGACAAATTAGTAGGGCACTGGTGCATTCAAACAGAGTAACTGGAAGCTGGAAATTTCTTTCATAAATAAGAATGACCAAGATGGTGACAAAGGGAGACATGACTACAGATTGAGTACACTGCTATGGGCCAGACAGAGCAATAAACACATTTGTCAGCAATTTCAGAATCATTCTTCTGTGCTCAGAAAAAAAGATGTTGCTTGATGGAGAATAAAGCACAAGGTAAACAGCAAGGACACAATACTGCTGAAGGTAACTTGGGATAGAAGATGAAGCCCAGGGATTCTTTGGTCAAGCAACAAAAGTAATGAGCAAAGGTTGGTGATCCAGTTAGACTGATACCTGTGGAAGATTGATACTACATCTAACCAAAATATTTTACAGGGTAAAAAACTTCCAGTGGTAGCTAGAAAGATAAAAAAATGAGGGGGGGGAAGGGTGCAGAAAGACAGAGAGAGCATTCGCTAGGACTGAAAAAATCTAAGTTTTCTAGCTGCTCAGTTATTTGAAAAGAACATGTCACACATTGGCATTTTTTTAACTGTTCAGAACAGCCAAATAAATTCCTGTTGTCCCTCTATAGGTATCTTCTTGGGCAAAACAAAAAGATATTATAAAGCTAATGGGACTGGAAGAAGCTATTAGCAAAAGTTTCGCTGGAACTGATTTACAGAATGAATCAAAAACATGAAATTAGCAGCATGTGTCAGCCTTCTATATGATCCATAGAACTAAAAGCTTTTAAAATGTGCCAGCCCTGGGCTTCTTGCTCCTTAAGGCATGCATGACATGAAAAGAAGACTACCAAGCACCCATCATTAGTGAAAATAGGGTATTTTAGTGATACTGGCATGACTAAAATGCAACTGCTGATCAGTGCCAATTAGCTAGAATAATCCTGTTAGCATTAGCTCAACTGTTCATTTATAAATCTCTGCAACACTAATTGTATTTGAAGTTCTTTCTAACACTAACTCCTTTTGTGTGGTGCTGAAAGCCTTCAAAACACTCATCAATTGAACAGCTGATATAACAAACAATCCTTCTTTAACCCTTTGCTGTGCTAGAATTCTGCATATTAACTATATCTTATATTGACCAAGTTTTTATTTAGTCAATTTATTTTTTTATATATGGACCATTTTATTATATATTTACAATAAGCACTATTCTCTTGCCATAGGAAGAACTGTATCTTATCAAATACTGAGTATTACTGATTGCTGTCAGTGTACATCCCACTAAGAAAAGTGAACAAAAAAGCCCCTCCATTGCTATTGTTTTTTATCAAGCTCGTAACTGAAATCACAACATTCATCCATCCATCCAAAATAAAGTATATTTGATTTTTACTTATTGCTATTTAATTTGTACCAGAAGAGCATTTTGGCAGGAAATACTTAGCTGAACTGAATACAGTTGACAGTGTTGTTTCAAATTACTGGGCACTCGCATCAGCTCTGGATGAACTTTTTGACCAAATCAAAAGGGACAATACAAAAAATGCAAGAAGATTTCATTAAATAAATTTATTTGTTAAAATAATTTAACTCCAAATACAACTGCTGAGTTTGCATTGAGTTCTATGTACAATTCTTGTTTTATTTGAAACATCAAGGTTTAAACAACTGACATTGTTACAAAACAAACTGTTGCCCCATTTTAAGTTGCCAGTTGTATTAGAGCTCAACAGTTAACTGTGAAATACATTAATTCACCCATAGGAAACTCCAAATCAACAGCGTTAAGTCTGACTCCAGAACCCACTTCAGTCTTTCTTCAAACCCTGATCAAGAATTAACAGATGCACAACAATGCAGATAAAAGCCTCCTGCAGTTGTCAAACATTTGCTTTTGTTGCGGAGTTTCACAATTAAAGCCTAACCAGTGCTTTGATGGCACACTGGTAAAAAAAATAAAAAATTAAAAACAAACATGCACAAAACCCCCCAACCAAATGGCTGACATCTTTAGGCAACATTCTATACAGGAAAGCAAATACCAGTAGTTTTCCCACAGAAAAGTAATGGCAACTGTAGCACTGGGGTTAGGGAGAGGCTAGAATCAGAACAGAAAATGTCACCAAATTTTTTTTTTTGATGCTTTGAAGGGGTGGGCAGGGGGACAGACACAACAGAAAAAACCAAACTAAATTCAATGCAAGTTATATTTAATACTCTTGATCAGATTCTGGTTTGTTTGCTTTGAATGGTTTTTGTGTGCATTTTTAAGGGAAAGAGGAAACAGTTGCTCTCACTATCACAGCTTAAAAGAATAAAAGTTGCAACTTTTTTTTTTTTTTTAAAAAAACCAACATAACTGGAGAAATGCTGTCTTTGTAGAAAAGTACAAAGCTCTACAAGAACAGCCAAAGGAAAAGTGGGTCTTTGGAACAAATCATAATATTTTAAGGCATGTTATAAGAAACTTTCAAATACTATAATTGGTAATCTTAACAGGGTACAAATGAAACAGTGACCCAAGAGCAGTGACTCCTGCAGAGTGGCCATGCAGCCGCCGTGTGGCTCACCTACCTCCCTTCTGGCTACCCCTGTAACTTGAAAAATCTGTCGAGTGCAACTGTCATTGATTCAAGCTCCACTATCTTCACATTAGTGGAAATACAAATAGTGCATAACTACTTCCTCAGAACGATACAATGAAAAACAACACTTACGCTTTGCCCCCCCAGCCAAGTTGCATGGTAGCTTACATGTGGCCTATACTTCTGAAAATGTAAGAGTGTAATGAAGAAACCAAACTGGGAGATATTTTCTTCAATATTTTCTGCTAAAAATTTACTGTGCAATTTTTACTATATTTAAGGCCCATCTGCTTTACATTATGAACTTCATGTTAGGCTGTTCATACTCTACTTCATGCCATTTTCTTGGTTTGATGAACAATCTGTGAGGTAAGATTTTTAACATCTTTGTAAATAACCTCGCATAACATGCACTTCCAACTCAGTTTGAAATTTGGCTTTGGTTTGTTTTCTGGGGTTTGTTTTGTTTTTTTCAAGAGCTTGTGCAGTGGATCTCACACTGACAAGCAGTTTTACAGATGGATTGTGCTGCTTGATAAACCAGTTCCCAATTTGAAACCCTGAAATATCATTAAACCAACATCTCACATCTTTCTTAAGCATGGCAGCTGACAGGATGGGCAGGCAGGGGGTGGTAAAAGAACATTCATACCATCTAGTTTAGGCATGTGAGTTGTGTGACTTGAAGGACTAAAGTTAAAAGCCTAAGTTTGCTATATAGTCAATGGAAAGAGGTAGGTGCCTCTAGGGGGGCAATTCAGAGCACCCAAAATGGGCATTCAGATGCCAGAAATAAACGGTGTGCCTATCTCCCTAAGAGAACAAAGTACAGTAACGAAAGTTCGGCAAGGTAGATGGGAAATGGGCTACATTTACTTTCTAGTAAGGCTTAATGTTCTGTGACATCTAATGCCCTTTGTCACACTGGTTGTGGAAAGGTCTTGAAAGATTAAGGGCAGAGTTGGCCAGTTCTCTCCTGTGAATATGATTTTCTTTAGTTACCATCCAGTGAACTATAATTCAAAATGTTAAGGATATTTATGTATGGAAATCTGCGAAGTGTTTTCTACTCCAGTGTTCTCTGTGGCAGATGAGAGCGCTTTTAGGAAGTTCTGCAGATGGAGGCAAAACTCTCGAACCTAACTCCAATTACAGCATTTCTAAGGGCCATATACACACACACATACACACTCAACACACACACACACACAGCCCAGCACCCCTATTTTCACTCATTTAAACACAAGGAACTACACTGTTACTGCACAAGATTGAAAAACTAATAAACGCATGGTGTTATTTAGACCACAGGCTCAGTGACTGTATTTTATGGCCAATTTTACCTATAAAAGATCCAGCTCAAAACAATCTCTCCAGCATTTAAAATCTAAACATTGCGATTGAAAACTTTTCTATACTTTGATTGTAAGACTTTGAAATAGGTATTTCTGTGCCATTAGTCATGCAAATGATAAATACTTCACTGCTATGAAACTAGCAAGTCAGAGCTCGAGCATCCATTCAAAATAAAATATTTGCTCCCACCATTAAGCACTCCAATAATTGGGGGAACCCTTGAATAGTGTGTCAGGCAATTAAAGAGCCATTTCCACACTCACCTAAGGAATTACAACCGTAACTATTTCACCTCTGAACCAAATGATTTCACATGGTTATTCAATTTAAGTTTTCAACATTAAAGCTATCAAATAGCAAACTGGATTTTCAAAGGTTAGTTTGGGATCACACCAGAGAATGTAGCCCTTAAAGGCAAGAAAAACTGTTGTCTTTAACAAACTTAAAAATGCAGGATGTTCATACTGTCCCACGAGGTTTCTGCAGAAGGGAACATATGGATGAAACATGGCTTAATTTTCCTTACAAGATGGTACTAGTTAATCTATTAAAGTGTTCCTTGTTAGTAAGGCTCAGCAATTTTTTTTTCATCACAGTTGCTTCCTCCTGGTTCAGTAAAGTGAAAATAAAGATGCTTCCTGCTTTGTAAACAGAGGGTTTGTTTGGCTTTTTGTAGACCAAAACCTGAAGCGATCCTCCATTTCTGAGCAGCAAAATGAAAGATTTAAAACATTCCAATGCCAGACTGTTTCTTCACCCGTCACTTGTTACCAGATCTTGCCTCTCATTTCACACACTGATTCAATGTCTTCTATTTCAAGATGTGGGATAAAGTGTAGAAATAATAGCATTGATTTTGAAAAGAATCCAAACTATATGGGTCTCTGGTAGCCTTTTCCTCCAACACTGTCAGAAGTTCTGGTTAAATCAACATAATTGACTGAACAAATTCAGCCACATGTGATAGTGCCCATTCTGAAGCGTGGTAATCAGACACCAAAAGACTTGGCTCTCCTTTTCTTGTTTATACTCATTGTGAATGGTCTTCAGAGACATCATCTCCACTGCTTTCGTCTCCTGCTCCCAAAAGGATTCTGTCCTCTTCAGAAATAGTTGCTGTTGTTGCTGTCTGACATGACAACACACGTACGTTTGACTGGAACGACCCTGTAGATCAACTGACTGTGCCATAAAATTGCAGGTGCTCAAAGGGAAAAACCGGGTGAGATGTGGTCATTTAACCCAATTATATTCAGAGTCAGTGATTGACTTTCAATGCTCAGCTCTGAGTTGATGTTGCTACTTCACTACAGATGTATTTCAAGTGACCCACAAACCAGGAAGTGAAGTAGACAGTTTTACCACCTTACAAAATTTCTGCAAATTAAGTCCAGGTTAGGTCATTTTTAATGCTATTGTATATTACATGCAGAACAGCATGGGTCATCTTTGTCTGGCTGTGCTGCATAGTTCATTTGTCTAACAATTTCCGCAAAGAGCTCATCCACCATTGTTTTACTTTTAGCAGAGGTCTCCATAAAGGGGCAGCCCCATTCTTCAGCTAAGGCTCTGCCTTCACTCAACGATACTTCTCTCTCACTTTCCAGGTCCACTTTATTACCAACCAGAATTACTGGAACCTTCTCATACCTACAGTTTAAAAACAAAAACAACAACAACAATAATTATATTTTTTAAAATGGCAACATTCTTAAAGAAAAAAAAATCTATTTGCAAACAGTACAGACCCAACAGGAAAGAGACATTTGGATGATCTTAAAAGTTCACATTTGAAAAAATGTGTATTTCACATTCTAGCAATTTGTTGCACATCTTGTTCCCCTGAGAGCTTTAAAAGTTCTACAAAAATCTTCCTCCTCTGAATTTCCCTTCCCTCCAGGAAATATGCCAGGAAAACTTCCACACTACAAAAATGAGGCATATAATACTATTTTCTCTGTTTGCAATCTCCATGTGTAAGAACAGGATGGACATCAAACCCTCCCTTCAACATTTCACATCCTCCTTCTCCCTAAAGGTATTTTGTATCTCCTGCTTGGGATAACGATGCAACTCTCCCCCTTTCAGGGTACATTTACCTTTGGTCAATAGACACAGAACTCTCTGAATAGCAATAAACGAGACAAAACCAAAGGGCCAGTAAATTAATTCCGTATTTCAGGAAATGTAATCCACTTCAAGTACTGCATACACACAAAACTATTGCTACATAAAAACATGTAGTAGATAATACAAAATTTGTATCTCTCTTGTGCAGCATTCACATTATGCCACTTAAAGAAGTTGAAGAGACACATAAAAAATCAAAATTAAGTTCCAGGCAATACTATCACAGTTCTGCTTCATAATCAACTTGGACAGCACAACAGATCATATATCTATGAAGGAATTTATTACTTTGCACCTCCCTGTGAAGGGATCCTTGCCAATTTTTTTTTTACAAAATTGAAATGTCTGCCTTTTTATTTTTTTTTTCCATCCTCACATTCATAAACCTTTCTTCAGACATGAAACTAAGTTCTATCAGGTTTTAAATTTACATATTTGCCATAGAAAAGAAAAGAGAGAAGAAAACACTGGGCCTACTTCCAAAATACTGTTATACAGGTTTTCTCATGAAAGCAACTAGGACCGAGAGAAAAACCAGTTATGACTTTTAGTACTTAAATCAGACCTAAGAGAACAAGATGGCACCTTCTTAACTTAAACCTGATTTTCTCCTTCATGTTATCTTAGTAGCATTGCTATGACTCAAATCACTGGAGTAAGGCTGGACTGTGGACAGACAAAAGACGCAGAGGAACCTGCAGCAGCTGAAGATGACACACACCATCCTTAAGGCACCTATTACACCTTCTTCATCCCTCCCACCTGTCTCCCCTGTCTGCCAAGCAGGGCAGCAGAGCAGTGCTGGTTCACCTGCCTCAGCTGGTTGAGGGAAACAGCCTGCTTCCCTGTCTGTCACCACTCTGCACTGGAAAAGGTAACCTGTGTGCTCCTGCTGGCTTTGCTGCAGGGACAGAGGGCTGCTCCAGAGTCAGAAAGGATAAAAGGCCAATAATGTCTCAAACCACATAAGCAACTCTTACATCACCAGACCAGTATCTAAAATTTGTCCAACTATGTCGTAAGATGTAGCCGAAATTTCTAAACTTTTTTATGCCTCTTTGCTAACTAAGGGAATGTCATTTAATCCATAGTCTAGGGCAGTCATCAATAATTGCAGACAATTCCCATCACTTTTACCATTTATTCTGCCTTCATTTACCATCTGAAGAGACACAATCCATTTCTTACTCTGTGGATATGAAGTGTTTAGCACAATGAAAACCTTAGAACACTTTAAGAGCTATGTTGCCATTAATTAAGTACCAAAATACACACTAGCATCTTGAAATCTGTCCTGAGTTTAAACACAAGATAGCACAGTCTTTAATTACATAAGATGGATGGCATTCAACAGATAAAAAGAAATATCGAATTGCTGTCTTATCTTTATTGTTCTGATGCATGTGTCCTGTTCTATCTGTTATACAGCATAAAAAAAATCCTTCAGTGGAAATGGAATCAAGAACACCTTCATTGCATTTCTTGATATCTGAGGACCCTGAACTTCCTCTTACTCTCCACTGACTTGCCCTCTGGCAAAACTGAGAAATTCAAAGCAGGTGCTTGAGAAGTGCCCAGTGAAGAAATAGATGAGCCAGAATTAAAACACAAGATCACCTCTCTCAGTTTTGTGAGACCACTCCATTTTGTTGAGAAACATATGAGGAAACAAATACACACTTGTTGCAGAGTTATACTCAGTTCCACTGAAACATTCAAGTGCTTAAAAGGTTCAGGAACCTTAGAAAAGCTGTGCAACTAAATATCTGAGAGTCTGTATGCTATGAGTACTCAGCATCTGGGAAATTGAGCAGTGGAAACACCGACGTTTCGCACGGAAGAACAGAAAGAACTGATGAGCTGACAGTGATGTGAAAAGCCTAATTTAATTTATCTGCACAGGGCCATCTAGCAACTGCAAGGTGGAACAGAAAGAAGCAAACTTCTGTATTGCTTTTCCTGTTGCATTTACTCAATTCACTACCTACCTTCACCATCTAAAATGAGATCCTACAGTCAATAGCCTTATTCACCTTACAATTCAGATTCACCCAATAACCAATAACTTTACAATACAGAAATGTGTAAGAAAGTGTTTCTGCAAAGCTCTCATTATGCCTTCTTATAAAAAATGAAGTTGGTCTTGCAGCACCCCATACTACCTAGTAGTTACTTTTACAGAGAAAATAAATAATATATGTATAATATATATATAAATTCTGTGTGACATATATTTTAGATTTTTTATATACTTATGCTTGTCTATAATATATACACACAATTTGTCTTTCTACATAGAAAATTCAGTGTCTACTACCTAGAATACAGCAAATAATGCAAAAACAGTCCACAGATACTGAGCAGAAGATTGGCTCTGGTATGGGCTTATGAGCTCCAGCTCAGTATCAGCCCTGCCAGACTCAAGCTGAGGAGGGGGAGTTAAGACCAGATTTCTGTGTATCACATTCCCCAAGTACCAAGAGAATGATGAACTGCGTATCTTCATTCAGAGTCCTAAAGGTTTGTGCACTGCACTTCCCAGTTTTTGAGTTCTGGCGTGGAAAACCTAGCCCTTGACTAAATTGAGCTCTACAAACTCTGAAGTTCAAGCTAACTCTGCACCCTTTACCTCTCAACACTGCCAGAATTTCCTGCCTCACTTAGTATCGTGGCAAATTTTTTTCTGATGAGTATGGGGGAGATCCCTGGCCCAATACTCTCCTTACTACAGCTGCTGGTCTCACTGGAGGCAACTTTTGCCTGGATTTGGAGACCCTCTTGATATTCAGGGCTTTGACCAGCCAGGTGTTAGACATCACCATCACTGAGGTGGTGTGTACAGTAGCACAGGCCCACCAAGGGAAGGGAGATTTCTCAGATGTGGGGGAATTACATGAGTGTAATGAAATATGAAAGGAAGAAGAGCATTTCTTCCTCATGAGCTTTTCACCCTGTTGCATTTCAGAAGCCCAAGAGAAAAACAGGTGCTCCACAAAGGAAAAAAATGAACAAACAAACAAATAGCTTCACCTTGCAATCTCCAAGCAGCAATGCAGAACCCTTCCAATACAATCACAAAAATCAAACTTAGGAATTCACAAATCCTACCAAAAGATTCTGGTAGGATCTAACCTACTCACAAATACTTTTAGCAGAGAAAGAGAGGCTAAAACCTCATCGCCTATACTGAAGTCCTGAATCCAGGCTCTGCTCCCATCACAGGATCTGTGAGAGAGCAGCTCAGTCCACAGTGGGAGTTGGGCAGAAGCTCTGCCTTTTGCTGCAGCCCATCCGCCCTGGCCTGTTCCCTTAGCAATGGAAAAGTGGCACAGCTCTGCTCCTCACTTCTGGAGTAGGAAAATCTAATTTTCTCATATAGCTGAAAAGCTTTGAGCAGCACTGATCATTCCTAATGAAAAGCATGAAGGCCACCTGAAAATAAGAACTGCTGCCACTTTGTCAGTATCAGTGCAGCACAGTATGTATTCTAGGGCAAATATCATAGCAGAGCCTGTAAGAAAAACTCTCAAATACAGCAGGGGAAGGCTTGGCTTTTCAAGACCTCTTCAGGAACAAATTTTTGCAAGACCAATTACACATGTTTGCAGAACACGTTTAAAGAACAAGGCGCTTCACCCTGTTTTAATGATCTCACTATCTTTAGCTCCAATATGACAGACACTGAGCAGTGGCGACTCCTGAAGAGATGACTGCAGTCATTTACAGCCCTGTGAAAGGCACTGGTGCAGAGTCAAATGCCATCATATCCAGGATATCACTTCTGACAAGGTACAGTCATTGCTCCATAAAAGACAGAATGTATTTCCCAGTCCCAGATCACTATTCAGTGCTAAAATCCACTGTTACACATCTTTAATGAGCACCTGGGACCAATAGCCACAGTAAGTCCCTCAGTTTTCCTGAAGATGGACACCACAGCCACATGAAATCAATAAATACACATACTTCAAATGTTTTATGTAGGCCAGTTATACACCACTGACCACACAGCCTTACATGTCACATGGCAATAAATAGTTTCTGTATTTTATCTTAGGGCACACACATCTGTTTAGATTACTATGTACACTTTGAATAACAGCTTAAACATTTAGAAAGCTCCAAGGTGAATGGTATGAAAATAATCTTCAGAGATTTTTACCTCATGGTTTTTCCACCTCCAATCATACCCAGAAGGAGAAAAACATGGGCAGTACCTGACTTTACATCTGAATGTCTTTTACAAGGTACTTCTCAGATTTCTGGTTAAAACTGTCATTGGATTAAGATGAAAACAAAGACAACGTGCAGTGAAAAGATAATAAAAATGAAGACTAAAAGAGCAAGAAAAGAAACAACCCAAACATACACCAAGGGTAATAAACTGATCTGATTCCCTTAATCAGTGGTAGAGATTGCCCAGTACCCCTAAATTGTGTGTGTGTGTGAGTTGTCAGTAGAGAAGATTTTAAAAAGTCCAAACAGGTTCCTATTTTCTATTTTCACATTCTGGAAATCTTTTCTAGGATTTTCTCCTGATCTTCCTATCAGACACAAATATTTTCAACCAAATAATTCTCTGTAACAAAAGCAAATCAAGATATTACTATGTATTCTTAAAGACTATTTCTTATAACAAGTTTAAGTCCTGTTGAAGTCTCTGGAAAGATGTAAGATTACAGCTTTAAAGGATAAATACTGGGACCACTGAAATACAAAAGGTATCTATACATGATAAGTACTACTAATAACCAAAGGCGTCTCGAGTACTAAATCACCCTCATCACCTTCTACACATCTTTCTCTCTTTTTTTTTTTAATGCCTTTCTGGCACTTTTGATAGTATTTCAAAAAGGAAATTAATTTAAGAGATAAAGATATTTGTGATGGAAATTATATCAAAAAGTTAGTAAACAATAATTATTCTTCATTTTAGACTTGAAAAAATTTCTGGTACAAATCCTGCCAAAATCCACAGCAAAAGAATTCTGGGTAATACGAAATGAAGTACCACAAATGACAGTTAAATCTATTAGGTTATTTACATATTCACACTAAATATAACTTTCCTTTCGTCATCTAACTTGCAAACTTTGCCTGCAGTAAAATCTGTCATAACTTGAACAAGCAGTTTCCTCATCTAGAGGAAGAACATATTCCAAGTGTAACTATCAAGACTTTTTCTAATCCCTTTCACATAGTTACTTGGATATTTAATGCAGAATCCTCGATACTTAAAACTCACATCAGCTATGGAGGATAAGAAAAGGCACAGAGTGTTCCCCAGCCTGATTCTGAGCCTCTCAAACACCAGAATGAAAGGAAGCAATACCACAGAATTTTCAAGGAGAAAACCATCTTAACCCTTTGTTGAAGCTACCAATTCTTGAACCAAAGCAGCAGGAAATCCATGTCTCTCTCTCTCTCTCTGAAGCTATCACTACCTTAAGACACTCAGAGGAGATATTTCACTTTTTCCAAACCCTTATTCTTTGTATTTTGATAGCTTTAAAAACTGTAACTATTACAGGCTCATTGTGCAGAGTTATATTTCCATGGATTTCTGCAAATATACACCAATGAAGATGTGTCAATACCTGTACACAGGTGTAAATGTGTCAGAGAGATACTCAAATCTAAACAAAGGTAGTTTTCTGCAATGTTTGTGCTCTTTTCCCTCTAATGAAAATTATTACAGCTTCTCAGGCAAAAGCATACAGAACAGCTGTGAAACTCCCACGATTCTGATGCAAACAAGTCATTCCGGTTTACTAATTAATTGCATTTAATATTCAGTTTTGTAAGCTATATTGTGTAATGATTTAATTTCTTAAGCAACAACTCCCAACTAAAAAAATGGTCTTAAAATAATTTTTATAAATGAGTAGATGTTTAAGAGTTTATTGGAAGTCCCACTGCAATTAGGTGGCTGAGTCATGAATTAGTTTGCTATAAAGAACAGTGTACGGCCTAATTGCAGGACTGGGATCTAACATCTTATTCTAGGCTTTGACATGAACTCCTTACATAGCCTTTGGGAAAACACACTCTTCAGGTGGATACATTGAGGTATGTAAAGTCATGATAATTCTACTTACTCATAGGACAGCAAATTAAATAATAATTGTAAAACAACCTGGGAGGATAATATTAGAATAATAAATACCATGCCATATCACTTTTGAGAAGGCTTCAGAAACTTTGTTCTTGTACATGAAACTTTCTGGAAATAATCACCTCAGCTTAAATAAAGCACTTTAAAGCCAGTTCAGTTCTGTGAGTGCTCGAGCTGGCTTCACTTTCCAGTTTGGTTTCAAGGTCTAGAAAAAGTCTCAACCAGTGCCAGTTTGGCTCACCATTGGTGCTGTGCTTGTAAGAAATGAGAGGAAATAGTTCCCTTCCAACCAAAAGCCCAAGAAAGAACCAACCAACCACAATATACAGAAGCACTATAAATATCTGCTTCCCAACTGGTACAATAAGCACTTTTCAACCAAAGCACTTGCACACATTATTCCTAAGCAGCTTACAGCTGAGACCTTTCAAGGGACAAGAACCATGGATGGTACAACCCAATGCACACTTAAAGGCCATCTGGTAAACCTACACTCCCTTGCTGTAACAGATGCAACAGAATGATGCACATCATCCCTGTATGGATGGACACCAAAGATCTTTAAAGGTCATTTCCAATCACTTCAGTGAAAAATTCTTATCTTCAGAGGATTTTCCACATCTAAGATTTCACAGGGGAACCAGAATAACAATAAACTCTTTCCATGTTTTCAGCCTGCTTCTGCAAGTCACTGCAGATACAGCCTACCTTCAGCTCTGCCTTCAGCTTTTAAGGTAAAAAAAAAAAAAATCTGAAAATTCAAACATCTATCAACATGTCTTAAGGGTTTGCCAGTCACTAAAGCAAGTCCTAAAAAAAAAAGTCCCTGATCATTAAGATGTTAGGGAGACATTTTCTCATTAAGCTTGCAGAACTCCATGAATGTTTAAACTACATCCCATGACACTGTCTGTTCCTGTCGAAGTAAGGCTCTGGCACAGGTGAAGGAAAACAGCTCTCTGACCGCTGGGGATGATAACAAGGAGCCAATGACACAAGTACCTTCAGTTCTCATCTACTGCCATTCCAGATGCTCAAAAGCCTTCACATACAAGAGGTTATTTTTCACCTTAAAAAGGACATTTCTCCGTAGTATCTATCATTAAAATTCATAGCTAACACTGAAGTCTATTATCAAGACTGGAAAGACTCTAAGGGATATATAAAATCTACCTGCTTAGCAGCAGGTTTGCTGGGAGCATATCCAAACAAGATTTTAATCCTTAAGCTCCCTCTCTATGCCAATCAAAATTCTCATTTTAGGCAAACGAGCATCAACATCATCTTGTTGAAATACTGAAATACTGAAATGCTTGCCAAACTTAGCAACTCAAAAACACTGGAATTTTCGAATGGGAATTTTCTGTTCCTTGTTATAGCTTAATAAAAATACTGAAGCAATAACCACAAGGCAAATGTTTTACCTTTTTCCATTGTGACTAATTCTCTTGTTTCTAAAAGCAACAAGAAAATCAGAACGTCCTACAAATCTGAGATTGCCACAGCTGCACTGATTTCATCTAGCTCCTGTCTCTCTATCTAGTTCACACTGAAAGAATTCTACTTGTCAAGATACTAACAGATTATGAGGCATGTTATAATTGCTTAAATACAAAAAAGTTCTTGCTCAAAAAATTTCCAGACATAAAAACATCTATTTTTTTTTAAATTTACTGCCACTAGCTGTAGGAATGGCTGAATATTTTGAAAATTAGGCCTCACATTTCAATATTTAAGCTTTGCATCCATAATTGAAAATTATTCTTAATAACCACATTACTTTTCTTACCTTGAATAAATTTAAGCCATATCCATGCTAATATACTGACGCTTATTCCAATACAACGAGTGTGACTGGATATGTCAAGGCTTTCAGTACCTACCAAACATACAACATATAGAAGATTCTAAAATTAAAGAGACTACCATCTATCTTTTATTTATATTCTGGTCTCAAAAAAAAAGACATTGTTTTTAAACGACCAATTTTTTCAGACATGGCCACTTATAATTGAACTTGATCTGCTGATATCTTACAGCAAAGACATTAAGCATCAAGCAAGAGGAATGCTGACACATGATTTAAGAGATGTGGATTCAGTTTCACACCTTGTTACACACCTCCTGTGCAATTTCTAGCAAGTCCCTTGAACTCTGTCCCTCTGCTCTCCATCTGAAGAAAAGAGTTGTCAGCTTTGATCTCTACTGCCTATGGCACGTAAACACTTCTGAGGTCTTCCATCCTTAGCGATGGAGGCAATCTGAACATCTTGAAGGATGCAGCAGCCTGCTCTTCAAGTGGAAAAGCACCCCGTATCCCAGCTATTCTCAGCAGCAGGCTATGTAATAGCACAACATTTTGGGATTTCTTTATAAGTATTTAGAACGTTAGGGCAGATTCCGTGACAACATCAAACCTGTCAGCAGAAAGAATAAAGCTAGTGGATTAGGTGTGCCTTGAAGCAAGAACACCAGCTTTGGGGACAAAGTCAAGGTTGTTACCTCACTTCAACACCACCGGCTTGAGCAGAAACTGCAAAGGCTCACAGTATCTTAAAATGTATGCTGACATTGAGGGATTTCTCCTCCTCCTTGCACCTCTGTACAAAACTCTACAAGGTCACAAAGCCTGCCTATTCTTGTGATGTGGGACTTAAACAGGTCCCTCTACAAAGGCACTGAAAAATGCAGATACCTATTAAAAGCAATGTGAGCCTCTTGCACATAATACAAATCTATGGATTTTAATTGTTTTATAGCTTACAGTTATTACATTGCTGTGTTCAAAAGAACTCAACAGTGACACTAAAATTCATTACTATTTATCCATCAATACATGCTTTGTCACAAGAAATTTCTCTCAGAAGCATATCTTGACGTGCAAATGTTTATCTAAGCTACTGTAATATTTTAAAATATTACAGTAAGCTTCCTGTACAAGCAAGCACTGACAAAGGTGAGGGAGGAAAAAGAAAGTGACCACATAGATTTGTACCAATTCAGATATATCAAAGTTTACGCCTGTAGCTGGGCTAAAGAAAAATCGTTGCAATGAAATACTGTTAATAATCCGTTTGGAAAAGCTGAAACAGCATCCAGACTTTGTATAAAGCACAGAGTCTATAAAGTAATTTATGAGTACAATGGTAGGTCTAGTTTCTTATAGACTCTATCAGTGCTGCTATCTAAAGCTCTAGTTCTTCCTTCTGCCTACAACTTTTCTGCTCACCATTCTCCAGTCTATAATTAGGATAAAGCATGTGCCAGTTTCTTCCATAACTACAGCAGTGACAGCGTGTCTTTCCCACCAACAATTCTGACAGAACTTAATCATTATTTAGATTTCTCATTTGTTCCAGATGTTGATCTGGGCAGGAAGAGACCTTGGGAAGTCTCCAGTCCAACTCCCTGCTCAGAGTAAGGTCAGCCAGGAAATCTGAACCAGCTTGCTCAGGGCCATGCACAGTTCAGTCTTGAACACTTCCAAGGACAGGCCTTACACAATCTCTTTGGGAATTTGTCCTAATGTTTAAATTAGTTTACCATCGCTGTAGAATTCAAAATTTACTGACAGGTAATGGAGGAAGATGAGACAAGTGGACAACTGAGTTGCATAAGGTTCGTTTACATAGAAAATGGGCTAAGAAACAAATGCCAAAGTTATATAAATATTTATAGCTATTCATTTATGTAGAGAAAGTGATAATCATACTTACAGGCCTCAAGATAGACATATATCTTAGAATTTTGAAAGCAAAATGAACAAACCAGATTTTGCAGAATTAACTAAAGTTCAAGCATAAGTTAATGACAACTTCAATCACTTTATCCTTGTTTATTTAAACTATAAAAAGCAAAACTTTTTAGTGGATACATAAAGTAAAAATAGTAAAGTCAATTGCACATGCATTTTAAAAGGGCCAGAAGACTATAGTCCTCTAAAGTAATCACTCTTTAAAGCCAACACAGTCTTACATCATTTTAACCAAATTATAATCACTGATAAAAATTGCACTGCAAAACTTGTTTAAACTATGCTAATAGGATTTTCTCTAGCTCATTAAAATTACACTTTTACAGTCTTCAAGAATAGGCCTAACAATTAATTCAAAACCTTCTTAGTAGCATCACTTGCTTCCAAAGGATTAGTCCAGTAATGACTGTGTTGTCCTGTCCAGTCAGAAACCCAGGGAAAGAAACAGTTTCCCTTCCATGTGGAGGAAAGATACTTTTACTCCAAAAAAATCTGTGCTCCTGACTTACAGCACTACTCAGAGATGACCTCTGAAAACAAATGCAACAAAACAAAAAGCCTAGGTCACAAAATTCAACTCTGATAATTTGACTGCTACGATCTAGTCTGCAGAATTGAGCATTACATACTGATACAAACTGCAGTTCCACAGAGGCTTTTATTTATTTGCTTTTTAAAGAATTTGACCTTTTGCAATGAACCTAGCTGCAGGTCACTAAAACTTAAGAAAAAGTAAAACAAAAATAATAGGGCTAATTGGCAAACAACCTGGCCTGAATTTCTGCTCTCTCATCAGTCTCCATGTAGAAGCTAAGGCAGGTGGATACCAGAGTTTTATGATACTGCATAGCCTGAAAAGAATTTGTGTGCCTAGCTCAAAGCATAGACTTTCGTTGCCCTAGAAACTAAAGAAGAACACAGCTTAATGCCCTTCAAGCTAATAAAAACATCCTACAGTGCATATAAAAAAACTTTGCAAAAAAAGCCCTGTTGAGACAAATCTTCCTTGCAATGGTACAATTAGGGTACAACTCTGGGTATTTTTCAGAAGATGGACTATTTTACAGAAACTGTAAGCAAGTGACCATCACACTGATACAGTGAACCAATTCAGGACAAAATAGGATAAATGCTATCATTTTCTCTTTTACTGCAGAAGTAGTATTCTGATTTGATATCCTTTTGACCATACTCAAACCCTCCTCTACCAACAAAAAACAAATCCAAGGCCTTGACTACTATCATGAGCAGACGCTCTGAAAGCCTCTTCACTCCCGCCAAGCTTCTACCAGAACATTTGATTTTCAACTTGGTAAGCAAAACAATTCTGCCACAGCTTCAGAAAGTCAGTGGCCCTTATCTTACAGAACAATTTATCTAATTACCATATGCCTGATATAAATAATTGGAATGTTAGCATAAACAGAACACTAAGACGGTTTTATTTTCCACAGGTTTAAGAAGTCACCTCCATCTTCAACAACTAAACTTTCTAATTCCATAAATTTTATTCAAAAAGTGTGTATCATCTTGTTAAGTGAAACTGTTTCCATATCTAAAGGTGAACAGACCAAAATAAGAACTTTAGAATTGTCAGGATTTTTTGATTGTTTGTTCCTATAAAAATAAATTTTGGTTTATCTTCAAATACAAAATACCGCCTCCCCGCATAATACCTCTGTGTGGTATAAAGATAAAAATAGAGAAAAATTTACTGATAACCTCCCTTCTATCTTGAGCATAAACTTCAGAAATAATTTTCTTAGGAGATTTTTTCATTCTTTCTACCCTAAGACAGGTACCAATTTAAGAAAAACAACAGACTACTTCATTCTGAATCAGTGTTGTGAACATAATCCATTCTGATATCCCAAAATTTCTTAGTAAGAACTTGTTTATAAGATGACATGAAATACAGGGTATCTAGTAAAACAGTGAAATCTAAACATTTTACTTTTCCTCACATACATAGATGTGTATACGTACAATCTCAAATCTAGTATTTGATTAACTATCAAAATGAAGCCAGCTGGAACAGGAGCTCAGATATACTCATCATCTCAGATGTTGAGCTATTTATATTTTAACTACTGTATAAATGTTAATTTCCTTGGGTCTAGTCTAGGTTATAAAAAGCTCCTTTCTCCCAGAAGAGCTTTACTAACCTGCCTGACAGCCATTTTATGGTCCAGGAAAGACACTGGGGCAGTCAGTCAACTCTCCAGACTGTTTTATCTTGTACCTGTTAACCCTATCAGCAAGGTTAGCCCCTGGGACTCCTCTACCACCACCACCACGCCTCTGCATCTCTGGGGGTTTGGGCACCTGGCTCATTGGCCGTGCCAAAGCTGTGTCAGCAGCCCGGGGTCAGAGCCCCAGGCTCTGGCTGTCAGCATCCCCTGGGCATCGGAGCAGCTCCGTGCTGGCCTTTTGCCAGTGGCTGTGTGCTGGCTGATGGCTCGTGTGCGACACAGCTCCTCAGCCCAGCTCACAGGGAGGACAGGCCCTGCTTGCTGACAGAGAAAGCAACCCCTGCATGAGTGTGTGAGAGAGGAAAGCAGAATAAAAAAAGAGTCTATGTCTCTTACTGACATAATTATTTTTTTTCAGAGGGAGAAAACACAAACAAGCCAGGCTACCCCAAGAAACTTCTTTAAAATGCTGCAAATTCCCACATGGATACTAATTTTAATATTGCTCAAATTAGGTATGAGACAAACAATGTGGCTTTACATTGAACAAACTTGTTTAGAAGCAATTTAGTGAAAACATTTTCACATGTAGACAAAGCCTATTTTGAATTATTTTAAATAGAAGATGACTGCAGACCCTGATAGAATCCATTTTTTTCCTTTTATCCTGAGTCCTGACCCCAGATGGCTAAAAAATGAAAAAACCCTTGTGTACATATATGCATGATTTGTGTATATACACACACACATTTTAACTGTCTCTCTTTCTATGCAAACTTAATTTTTAAAAAACATGTACTTTATTTTATTCAAAGAAAGAAAATATTACCGTACTTTATTTTATTCAAAGAAAGAAAATATTACCCCAATGTTTACATGTCTATTTGTCACGTTTTAGGTACAGAAAGGATGATAATCTGTAAACTTAACCCTCAAAAGTAACAGTATAAAATATTTGAAAAATACTGAAATATTTGAAAAAGTCAGTTTTATTTTAAGAAAGAAATTATGTTTAAAGGTACTGTACACACATCCCTGTGTCCATTACACCTTCTTCACTAAATCACTAATTGGTAACTAGAATTTCCTGAAAATAGTTCACTAATTATTCTTTCCACATTAAGTTGTCCTATTCAGAAAGGCCATTCCAATTAATCTGAAGGTGTGTGTGGAGGTGTGAAGCCCAGACTGTTCCCAGTCCTTTTAATCTAACCGCATTTCTTGCTGACAGACAGAAAGTCTTTCAAAGCAAGCATTTTGATCATCTCTTGGAGAAGAACGTAGACTTCAATTACCAGTCTAATTATAATTATCCCAGCTAGGAAGGCAATACAATTGCTTAGAGTAATGATGGACTTTCAAGGTGTGCCTTCTCAGCTTTCATCCAAGGCTGAGTTTACCATTGTCCCTCTCTGGCAGATGAAGCTACCACAATGGCAGTCACTATTTTCAACTAAAAACCATCTGGAGGAGAATTCAACATTCACCAAGTTACGTGATTTCACACCTTTAGGTTATTTGTTTTCTTTCTTGAATATATTCATCTCAATTAGAAACAAGGATGCTTTTCTCCTTTTTTTGATGTATTTTTTACCAAATATATTTAGTGAGAAAAAAAATAGAGAAGGCAATATCCTGCAATAAATTGCAGCAATTACATTGAATGACCACAGAAAGAAAATCTTTTCTTTTTCCAAAAATCATACTTCTTTCCTCTGTGAAGTCCACAATACAGCAGTTCTTTCCAGAGGTGAAAACTTTGTAAACATGGTGTTGTTTTTTTATCCTCAATGTGTCCCTATTAAGCCTAGGGACACATTAGTAAACCCTGCAATACATAGCACCTTCCTTCCCTCTTCCTTTGCTCCAGAGCAATTTGTTTCAAGTACTCATGGTAGCTTTCTACATATTTTGTTTTCCTTTTCATAACAGAGTTATATTGTAAACTTTGGTAGGTAAAACCTGAATTGCACAGATTTTTTCAAAGAGTTACTAAAGTACCTAAGACAAAGCAGTCTGGATAAACCACCTTTCCATCATCAAGCTACCATGATGTTTATCTTCAACTTCTTGTGATATAATTTTTAGAGATAATGGCCCTTTGAACATGTCTGCTACAGCTTAGTCTTGTGGCTGAGGATTCATCTTGCCTGTCACTTCCTTCCCCTGAGAAACGGCCCTCCTTCCAGTTAAATGTTCACATGTCCTGTGTACAAACCATCACTGCAGCCTAGTAGTTGAGCTCTTGGCTATTACAGGTATAGCCAACACTGTAAATCAAAAAGATGAAAAGAACAGTCGCTCCAGACCACCAGAAGGCTGTCCAAGGACAGCATTTGCTCATCATGGCTCCTGAAAATCACCTTTGCACAGATGAGAAGCAAGTCCAGCAATCCTCCAATTACATGGTAAGTGCAGAAGCTGGGGCAAAAGGCCTGGTGGCAGCAGGACCATTCCCACAATGTAAAAACTGGTACTCAGAGTGATAATAGGAACAGCATTCCTTGCCAACAGTTGTTAACAGACTCAACTGATGGGTAGCAAGTGTCTGACTTTGGTTGCTATGAAATCTGGTTACAGAGAGCATTAGAAATAAAACAGTTACAAGAAGTTTGAAAGATCTGCTAGATAGTAGACAGGCTCATCAGAAATTTGGAGCAATGACATAATAAGACAGTGATAGTTTGGTAAGTAACAGAGGTTACAAAATCCCAGATGGAACAAGTACATTGTATATGGTGCCAGACTAAAGTCAAGACTATTAGATACCCATTCATACAGTCCAGGCAAAATTATAAGCTGATCCATTATGTTATCTTCAAAGGCAGCAGAGGACTCTTCAAGCCTAAGCCCATCAAAACATAGCCACACATGCACTACATCAGTAGGCAGATTACTTCTCCACAGTTTGAATGAATTTTGGCAATATTTGGATTAAATGAACTTCTAGAATGTGCCATCGTGCCTACATTTTCTGGAACACTGAGGACCGAGGAGCACAAGACATTCTCTCACATAGCCAACCTATACCAACTACTGGAGAAACAGATGGCATGAAAATAGATTGCTGAGCATCTGTAGCTTCTAATGTTAAGTGAGGCTGCAGACAACCAAACTAAAGGATAGACAGAAGAGATGCCTGTGAAGGCAAACTAATCATGTATCTTCCTGTTTGATACTTAACATTAAAACTCTATGGACTCTTGACAGGTGATCCTGATATCATGTTCTTCTCCAGTTTCTTTCTAGGAAAGAGTCTATCACCCCTCAGACAACTATTTATGTAAGGATAGACACCTAAGCAGATTCTACTCCAAATAAAATGTAATATTCAGCAATATAATATAACCTGTGTACAGAACTCCTTTTAGAGAAGGAAAACATCTGAAGTACAAGACTTGTTAAACTTATGCTGTGGATGATTTGATCACCAAGTCTGTGGCCTACTTCATATTCTATACTAAAAAAGTCATACAAAGTCATTTAGAAGCTCACTGCTCAAAACATACAGAATGAAACTGATGTGAAAAAGGAGGAGGTAGAGAGACGAACTCATTCTGATGGCAACTATTTCTGGGTCTGAAAGCAAACCTGAGGTAGTCAAATATACTGGGACTCCAGAAGCATTTAGAGACCCATGACCAAGAGACTGCACCACAAAATTTCTCCCTAACCAATAAATTTCTTGAAAAGCTTCACCCACCTAAAGTTTTTGTGAAAACAAGGTATCTGTCTGAAGGCCTACAGCTGTGCAAGTCCATCTGAGCCATGTACTGGAACCAAACCAGGGTCATACACCTAAGCTCTCTGCAGATTTATGGAGGTGGTGTGCAAGCAGTCAAGTCCCTGGAGAAGCCCAATTCACTAAACATTGCTTACTGAGCCTACTAACACAACAATAGTAAGGTATTCAACAGATCTACAACAGATATCACTTCCACAGAAAGCCCTGGGAATAAAAGCAAGTGGTGTTAATGCCGTTTCTCACATTTAACATAGTACAGCAGTTACAACCCTGATCAATGAGGTGACAGACCTGCACCACACACCTCCCTTTAGTCATAGGAGTTTCACATCTGTTTTTCCCAGAAGACTATTCTAACCACTAAACTGCAAGAGAGGTAGAAAATACTCTTTAATCTTTTTGTTGAAGATGTACCACAATGAAGATAAATACAAACACATGAAGGCAGATTCACAAATCACAAGGAAACAACAGAAAAAGAGCAGATGTACAAGATAAAGAAAGGTACCAGGACTGAAATCCAGTGATTTCTCAGGACTGGTTATTATCTTTAGATTAGGAAGTCACTGCAAAAATGCAAAATTGATATCCCATATAATTAATGATCACCAGAAGACTCCCCTAGTCCAGATGATCATAATATTTCAGGAAAGGTCAGCTAACATACTGACTTCCATTTCTCTCCCATTCTTTTAAACTGTTTTGACCCGTGTCCAAGCCTGTTTCTCAAGAGAGAAGATTCTGCATACATGACTTGATAGTTTGAGTAATTTGCTGCAACAGTACTACACACCTTAGAGCAAAGCAGATTCCTAAAGAAATGATCTAAAATAGCTTAGTATTTTTTTTCCCTGTAAGGCCCAGCTCTCATTTATTTCTGAACAAAATGCAAAAAAGAGAAGGTTGGCATTGGAGAAAAAAATATTTTAAAAAGGCATCTGTTCCAGAGCACTGCATGTTCAGAAGACTGATGCCAGGATTGCCTGCATGCATCCTGCACATTTGGTACAGTAACAAAACCAACCTCTTCTACCTTCAAAGCCTCCATGCATCCCGAGGAGCTCATCTGTTAAAAAATCCAAGCAGATCAAACAGATTTAAGTGGTACCACACTGACAACCCCTCGCTCCCCTCCCCCCAAACCTAACACCACACCCAAACGGAGGAAAGCAATGGGGGAATTCATTCCACATTATCACTTGGACTTTGACAGTGGACTGCAGCAGCCTTAACCCAGCAGAAGGTGACTCATTCTTCTCTCTTCCAGGCATTGTAGGGAGTAACCTGCATGTCAGCTACCAAGAATCTAACTGTGTCCGAGACTAACAGAGCAGATGCCTTCCTTAAGCAGTGAGATGGAAAGCCTGGTTTTAACTGGAGACTGAAAAACACTCACACTAGTTGGATTTTTTGCTCTGTTGGGGTAGAGGGGTATGAAAGGCATCTGATAAAATCCTCCAGAAGAAATAGTTCAACATGATCCTCTTCTGCCCTCCAAATTATGGAAAAAAAAAATATAGAAAGAAAGAACCTGAACTCCTAAAGCTAAAAAACGCCCACAACTAAACCACAAAACACCACTGTGTGACATATCTTCAGCAGAATTATTTCAGCTGAAGAGGGGAAAATTCTGAACCTGGAGATAGAAGACTGCTACTAGGAAAACCTATTAATACATTAAATTCTTTTGGCAATAGAAAGTAAGTCACAGACTGGAAACATACATTCCTAAAAACATGTATTTACAAGAAGTAGTACACAAATTAGGACTCATGTCACAGTTCAAAAAAATACACTTGTTCAGCATTCTGCATCATTAAATACAGAGGTGGGCGGGGAAAAAAAAAAAAACCCACCAGATTCTTTTCCCCACTAATTTATAAATTCTGGGGAAAATGGTATAAACCCCACACATTTTGTATTCATTCTTCAGTTCTAACAAAACCAAGGAGTTTCTAAAATTTATAAATGAAATTAAAAACATGGTAAAGACATCACAAAAGGAAAAGAATTCTTGAGGAGAGAATTTATGCATAGATAGGTCTTATACAGTTCACAGCTTTTTCAAAAGACAAAAGCATTCCAATTATTTTATAAAATGTTTCAAGTAAGATTTCATACAGCAGTTAAAAAGATGTTATAGCAATGCTGGAAACTGCAACCACATCTAACCAGATAAAGCAGGTGGATCAGACCTGGCTTATACTCTTTACTGTAAAATGTATGAGGAGTAAGAGGACAAACAATTCAAACATTCTGCTACGAAAACTTCCTCATAATTCAGCAAACATGAATTTAGGCTCGTGGCAAGGTATTTGGCTAGTGCTTGAAAGCATCCTTTCTTGCAATTAATCAGAAATACAGGACCAAAGCTCTTCTTCACAACATTCAGAGCACTTAAGTTCAGCACCTTATCCAATTTATTTCCAGTTCAAATTAAATTGTAGTTGAGTTGAAACTCACATGGGAATCTCAAACACTATTAATCTTTTAGTTAAGGTGGCTACCTGTTAACCAGAACAATAATGGGAAGTCTCCAAACCATTCTATAAAGTAAAAACTGTATTTTACTTTACCACAGACCACTACCCTCCACTATTACATTCTAATGTTTTAAAAATGCTTTAATGTCTTCCTCATTACCCTGACATTTGCAAAAGATAATATTTTTAACGTTTTTAAAGCTCTACCTACAAGAGACAGGTGATATTTGAAAACAAGCTAATCAATTCTAAAAACACTCCTTTTTTTTGTCCTTTACCCAATCTTTCACCTAGTCTAGGGCTAATCAAGACAAGAATTAAAATATTGTCACTATTGCATTTTTGAAGAGTACAGCACCCAATTAACTGAGCAAGTTCCTTGACATTAATGTTGAGAAAGGATAACGTGCTCACAACACACCTTTAATTCTCTTGTCTAGACTAGGATTTAAGACAACACAGCTGCCAAAAGGCATCCAACCCATTGACAAAGAAAGTGTTCAAGTTGCACTCATTACTGTAAACTGTACCTAGCCTACAGTGTTTGCCTTAGTGTAGCAAAAACTGAACACTAATCCTGTATTGGAAACCTCTGGAAAACAAACCCAAACCCCCAAAAAAGAGCAGAAGCAAGCTAATGAATAAGAGGGCACATAGAAGCAGATTGCTACAGGTCTTGTTACCTTAAAATCTTTATACAGAAATCTTTATACAAGTCACTATGTGTCAGGATAATTTAGCACTGCAGTCCCAATTGCTTCCCTATTCTCTCTCAAAATGTTATCATCACATACCACCTACACAATTTACAAGGAAGAAAAAAAATTGTTAGAGCAACACTCACAATCCTCCAAAAAAATTAAATAACCAGTAACCACAAGTTTCTTCTTGGGTACAAGAAATAAAAATCTGACATTAAATTATTAAGAAGAAAACTAGAAAAGAAATTTAATGAAAGGAATTAATGATTTTTTTGGGGAGATCCACCCACTCAGACATTTCACATTAAAACTTTCAATAGCCAAAGAATGTCTATTTTTGAAATTTCAGTCTAAAAAGCATGCCTGATAAGAGCTTACTAAACAATGTTACCCAGAATGTTTCATGTTTGACCAAACAAGACTTGTTTCTATCCACACTGTCCAATTGAAGAATTATTTTGAAAGAAAATATTAAAGTTACTGCCAACTGTGCTGGCTATAAAAAACAGTATTTAAAGAATTACTGTCCTCTCACCAAAACAGAAATTCAAAGGCAAAAATTTCGAAGTAAATTATAATGAGCAATGAATTTTTAAAGTAAAATTTTCCAAATATTCAAAATTCTGTGTCTAATGAAAAGTAAGATAGAAAACATTCAACCCCAAGCATTAATGTTATATTACTGAACTAAGTTATGAAAGCAATTAAAGTCACAGTTATATTTGGTCTTCAACACATTAAACAGCATTTTTACAACACAGACACAATCAAGCAATATTGCACAACCAAAAACAAATTTAAGAAGTCTTGCCACATACTGTTCTACTATTTGACACTTGCAGCTATCCAAAAATTATCCACACATCTCTACAACAACATAAGCTACAGCAGCAATTAAGACCCAAACCCAGCAGATGATGCTAAGGGATACAGGCATCATAAAATAAAAATTAAAAAAAAAAAGAAAAAAAAAAAGCACTATATTCTAAACTAGCACAATCTAAACTAAACACGCATACGAAAGGAGCTTGCCTACCTGGCTTTTTCAATAAAAGTCCAAAGAACACCTAAAAAGCAGGAGGGGATAAAAATATTTATATTCAGTGTTTATATATGAAAACTATCATGACACTTTACCTTACAGAGAAAAATAAGTAAACCTTGGGAAGGAATACCTATTGTATATCTGGACTGGGCTGTGGGGGTGGTAGGGAGCAGGGAAACAGCCAAAAAAACCCCAACACATGGGAACATTCTGGTTATAAGCATTGTCTCCAATTTTCACATTTTCCACCAAAAGAAATTCAAAGTAATATGAATATTTCAGATTATTAAGAATGTGAGAGTGGAAGAGTGTAGGGGGAAGAGTCAAGAGAACTCTGCACATATGTAATTACATTCAAAAGCTACTACAGGAAAACATTAAAAGTTATATGTTCTGAAGATGCAAGAGCACCTTGAAATATCTGAGTTTAAGACTAAGCCAACAACTTTAAAATAATCTTCTATATCTTAAGATTGTGCACAGTCAGAGACATTTTTTAAAGGATTGTCTGTGTATGACTTGTAGGAATTTATAATTTTATCTGACAGAACTAGTTCATTAATTTCAAATTAAAACAAAGGTAGATTCACACACACACAAAAAATAATTTCAACTCTATACAATGCTTCTTCTGGTCTCTAAAGTCACTTTAAAAGCAAGAGCACAAATCTGAGTTTTACTCTACTACAGACACTTTCTAGAGGACAGTCTATGTATCAGTTCCCCCTAACAAAACACAAGACATGGCCATTTAGCTGAAGGTTCTGATATTATATACAGAGAATTAGGTATGACAGACTACTTGTATCTACCACTCCTTTATATCTCTACAGATGCTTAAAGTATTTGTATTTTGTTCTTATAAATTCATGAGGTTCCCCCCTAATAAACAGCTATCCACAGGTGTCCCTTAACCAAGAAAAAAAGAAAAGAAAAAGGGAGACCAGTAGAGCTCTTCTATTGTACCTAAATATGCAGTAATGTTTGTTGAGATATAGAATCTGTTAATCTGTTCTTCCAATGAAGTCCTAAATTCCACCTGATGAGTGCACAAGAGTGGCTTGCAGCTTTTCACCTTACTCTGCCTTTTTTTACCTAAAGATGAGTACTCAAAACAATCCACTACATTAAGATTATTGCAAGAATAAGAATTCTTGCTAAAAAAGACTTAAGGATTTCAGTCTCTGCTAATTTCTGCCATCTCTACACAGCTAGCACCTATGAAAATCCTGAGACATTTGTCGAGCTTTGCATACAGTACACATCAGAAGAAACAGGATTTTCCATATTTCACTTCTGCCAAACACTTCAGTGTTTCTTCCTCAAAGGCTGAAGCCATGTTTTTCATTGAAGGTGTTACAGCAGTGTTCATGAAGAATTCTCTAATTACCTTTCAAAAGCAGAAAAAATACTTTCTTAAAATAAGAATGCAACATACACAGAATTTCAGGAAACTGAAAAATTCAACCCTGTTTAAAGAGTAAATAAAGAACATACTTTGATTTTATTGTACTTGGAAAGCAATATTTTCAAATAGACTTTTGAGCAATTTGTAATTTCAAATATAGTTTTCCAGACTTAATCACCATTAAGTCACTAAATACATCAATTATTATTGACTGAAGATGCTGATTTCACAATTAATAAATTTCAATAACTACATCTCTTGTATGTTTTAAATTACAATACAGAATCCCTAGACTGAGAGGCAGATTTTCATCCTGATCATAAACCACAGCCACAAAGAACATTCTCAACTCAAAGACACATTTCCATGATATTTCATATTAATATATAATTTAGTATGTTTGTTCAGCCAATCTAAATAAAATAAATTTTCTGGTCCTTTTCTTCTAGAGAAAAAGCATTATATTAATGAAAAGGAGGTTTTTTCACTACTTGGAACAAAATAGCCCTTTTGAGAAATACTTTAAGTAGGTTCTGTCAGTCTCTAAAACATGAACACAACACTCCTGTTCTTAAAGTATAGGTCAGACATCTAGAGAAATTACTGCAAATGAAGAACTCTTGATTAACTCTGAGTTTGTTCTAATTTTTAGGCTCTAGTATGCTGCTTGAATAGAAATAATGACACTTTCCTATTTCATGGGGTTTAGCTGAAAAAAAAAAACCTGTAAAAATGTCTGTAGTACAGATTGAGAAATTATATTACTGAAGGCTAAGCAAGCACCTAGAACTGATATCCAGTGAGTTTTATACATACCTTCATGATAGAAAAACACCGGAAGTCACATTAAAAATTAAAAATCAGTATTTGGCAAATACCAGCACATTCTCTTTAGAGAGCTTTCTAATCACCCAACAGATAAACACAAAAACGTTAGAAGTCAGACAACTCCTTTTTCCACAAAAATAAAAATAAAATTTACACTACTTAATCTGCATACTAATTACTTCTACACCTCGACATCTAACTGGGGTGTACCATTTCCAGTCTGTTCTTTTGACAGCTTCTCTTCTGCCTTCACTGCAGACCTTCGCTGCCATGGGACCACTTATCAAATTTAGCCCTGCTCTCACAAATAAAAGGTTTATCCAGAAAAAAAGCTCATTCTGAAACTATGGTGAGTTCTGTCTGCAGCATAAACAAGAAAGTTCTTTGCTGCCAAGCCTGTAAATCCAAGGAAGAAGGCCCCAGAGCTGCATCACCTATCAATGCACAGGTAACATCCTTTGTGTATTACCTCACCAGGAAGCAGTAAAGCAGCAGTTGATTCTCTTTATCCTTCTTGAAAACACAAAGTAAGTAGTCTTCAAAGCTACCTTATGTACATTCCATCTTCCTAACAGAACAAACCATCAGCATATGCAAGAAGCAAGAAACAAGGATTAATGGACATATTTGGCACAAGCAAGGTCCAGAAACTACTACTAGGTGTCCAAACTGGGGTTGGATTAAGGTATTTCAGATGAAGCATGTGGAGGAAGAAGAATGGCAGATGTGATTTCGTACCACCATGATCCTTCATCCAATGCTGACAGTGCTCTGTGCTGAAGGCAACTCCAGCCCAAAGTACAGCGAGCACTTCTGAAAGCTCTTCCTCCTCCTGTCTAGGCAGAACTGCTGGGGGTGCATCTATCCACTCAGAACTGGCAGGCTCCCTTCTGGAGGTAAAGAACCAGGACTCTCTCTTAGAAAAATACAAACTTTTTTTTTTTTTTTTTTTTTTTTTACTTTGAAAAGAGGAATATTGTTTACATTTAAAACATTTCCCAGGAAAGAAATTTAATTACCTGTTTAAGAGCCATGGAGACATCCTCCACTCTTGACAAAGCTGTGCACCATGACAGAAAGGGGAAGCAAGGCCTACACACACTCCTCAAGGATGCTCAACTTCATAGATTTGCCATGAGGGGAGTTCTCTGCAAGCTGGCAGAGCTGGATTTAAGAGTAAGCCTATTTATGCATTAATATTAAATAGCCATTTAATGAGAACAGAAACTAGAATGGCAAGAGTGATCTCAATCTCTTCTAACCACTAAGCTTCAGAGTAAAGTGAAGGTCCACTTGTTTCCTCTTTTTCATCCATGAACGTGTCATTCACTCCTCCAAGGCCACTCAGCTTCCTCAGGTGGCATGAAAGACTCGCTCAGCTTCGCTGGCCTGGTATGTGGTGCTTAGACCAGGGAAGCAGAAGACTCAAGTGTGCATCGTTTAACCCAAAGAGGGAATTTCAACTGGCTTTTCTGCTTCTTGGAAGAGTAATTAAAACTACTCTCTAATTATGGTATAACACAGGGATTCTTTCATCCAAAATAAAATAAAATAGCAAGGACAATATGTAAAATGTAGAGATAATTACCAGTTAGAGACTTGGCCAATTGTTTACCAGGTACAACTAAAGTTCAGAGATTTTTATAACATAGTTTTGTATCGATATAAACATAGTGTTGTCATTTTCATCCAAAACCCCCAAGTAAACAGTAGTATGACTAATTAACATGGATTACATGCCTTTCTGCAACTGTACATTATAATTTCGAAGTCCTTGTACAGATGCAGATTATATCCATAAATATGCAACTTTCAGGTTCAACTGGTAAAAAGGATGCAAGCTTAAGTCTACAGCACATTAGGTCTTACACTGCCTGCAGACTTAAGTTCCAAAACATAACACTCCCACCACAACCCAGAAACATAAGATCAGGGAAGTTAACAAATAAAAATCTGGTACCCTTGCTGAAGCTACGTCCTTTTAATGCACTATATTCCTTTCAACTCAATTAAAATTATCTGGGCTTGCTAAAATTTTCAGGATTTCAGCTGCATTTAGATTACTTTGCATAAATGAAATTTAGGATTACAACGTTGCTCATATGTCTCACAAACTATCTGACCAAAAGCCCAAAGCTGAAGTCTTGCAGTAAAAGAGCTGGCAGATGAAAAGAGTGAGTAGCATTTAGACCCACTCTCAGCAGTGCTGAGTCAATGTAACTATGGAAGTACAAGTTGCTTTCTATTCTTCTTCACCTATCTACAGCTCGTCAGCTGGCATTTGAATGCAGATGCTCCAGCATAAGGTACAAAGCAAGCTGCAAAAGCCACAGATATAAATTCAGAGGCTAAATGAATTTATAGTGGTGATTAAATACAAGAAAACCAAAAGCATTTATGAATTAATAAAGTCTACCCAAACTACTTCAAGAAAAAATGTTCTTCTGTAAGGTATGTGGGAACTATAAGGATGGAAGGATAGTGAAAATGCGTAAATTCAAAATAACTCCATTATATTGGTCTTTCGAAATCTCCACTGAAAAAGTCAGGACACACATTAAGAAACACCCACTAGGAAGAACTTGCAAGTCTTTAAAAATAGCAGCGCTTTGCCTCCTCCCTCCCCTTTCCCCTACTCACCCTCCTCCCCAATTTCAAAATACATCTTCCCCAGGCCTTGGTCTGGAATGGCAGTTTCTGTGAACAGACCATACCCGACCATATGATTAGCCATTATTATCATCACCTTTAATGCTCTACTCTACATTAAGATGCAAATCCAACAGATGTGGTCCAACTAAGTTATTTACAAGAGTTTCCCTTTCAGATGTCCAAGCCAAAGCTACAACCAGTTCTGCGATATAATTACAGCCTCTCTCCACGGGCAGTAACAGACCTCTGTCTGCGATGATCTGGCCAGCGGCATTTTCTCATCTACACTCTGGTTCAAAACGGTTGCTATGATTTCAAATGGTGCATCTACCCTTATTTTAGCGCGACTGGCGGCATTTCAGCCGCCGACATCTGACTGATTGATGCACATCTAAACAACGCAGCGATTATAAAAACAAACTGGCAGTAGGCACCGGTGCTTCACCACCGTGGGCTAGCTCCTAACAGAGCGGCTGGCAACGAGACCGTGGGAAATTTAAGAGAAACACCAGCATACATGAGGCCTAACACTCACAGCCGTCACTTCCACCGAGAAAGAGGCTGGCGTCCTGCACTTTTAAGAGTGGGAAGTTAATGGAAATACCTATGCAGGTATCTGAACAGGCAGATCTCTCGTCTGCCGCAGGAAAGCATCCAGGTGCTTCCCCTGCACATCGGCCACAGCATGCCCACCAAAAAAGTGCACTCGAGGGCTGGCTGGCCCGATACAACACTGGGGGAACTGCTTTTCCGCCACCCCGGTTCCAGCCTCTGGCCCGATTCTCCCCCGCATTCCATAAGGGAGCACCCCAAACTCCCCGCACACGCGACTGGGGGGAGGGTGAGCAGCGGAAACCACCGGAGCCCCTGGCCCCTGTCCCCGCTCCTCCACCCCCGGCCGGCGCCCGCCCACGGGAAGCCCGGGGCTGCGGGCGCGGCACCGGAGGGGGCGGCAGGATGGAGGGGAATGTCCTGCCGCCCGGGGAAGGGCGGAGGGAGGCGGGCGAGGGAAGGGAGCCCCGGGGCAGGCACCTGAGCGGGCGTGGGCAGCCCTCGGGCCGGAGATCCGGGCACCGGGGTGGGGGAGGAGGGCACGGAGGGCGCA
>JACBWW010000007.1:2957877-3080608 GCA_020086605.1 Lanius collurio | reverse complement strand
GGCCCGCAGGCCCCGGCGGGGCGGGCCGGGCCGCAGGTGGGCGTCGGGCGCGGCCGCCGGAGGAGCGGCCGCCGGGCAAGTCACCTCTTGACGCGGATGATCTGGTCGCGCATGGGTCGGATGTCCTGGAAGCTCTGCTGGTTGACCAGGCTGTAGACGAGGATGAAGCCCTGCCCGTTCTTGATGTAGAGGTCCCGCATGGAGGCGAACTGCTCAGTGCCCGCCGTGTCCAGGATCTCCAGGACGGAGGGGGAGGCGTCCACCTCGATCTCCTTGCGGTAGAAGTCCTCGATGGTGGGGTCGTACTTCTCAATGAAGGTGCCGGTCACGAACTGCACCGTGAGCGCCGACTTCCCCACCCCGCCCGAGCCCAGCACCACCACCTTGTACTCGCGCATCCTCCCGCCAGCGCGGACCGCCCGCCCGACCCGCACCTGCCGACGGCCCCTCCTCACCCCCCCGCCATCGGCCGCCCCGCCCTGTGCCCGCCGCCGCAGCCGCCTCCGCTCCGCTCCCCGCCCGGCGGATGCTCCCGGCCGCCGCGGCGGCTCCTGGGCGGCGCTGCCGGCGGCGGGGCCGCGCTCACGGGCTGCAGCGCGGCCGGGGTGGGGCAGCGGCCCCGCCTCCTCCTTCCCGTGTCGCCACGGCAACAGCCAACAGGGCGGGACGGGGGAAGAAAGAGCGGGGAGGAGGAGGAGGAGGAGGGCGGGCACAGCTCCGTCACGTGGTGCACCCCCCTTCCTGCTCCCGGGCGCGGCGGCTGCACGTGATGGCAGCGGCGGCGGCCTTGCTGCCTCTGCTGCCACCCGTGTCCCGTCCCGTGTCCCCTCCCGTGCCGTCGCTCGCCCGGCGCCGGCGCCTTGGAGACGCAGCGCTCCCGGGGCGGGCTCCGCCGCCGCGCGCGCCGCTCCGAGCGGGAAGGGCCGGCCGGCGGTCACGCGCGGGGGCGGGGCGAGCCAATGGGCGCGCGGGCCGGGGCTCCCGCGGTTCCGCTTCCCGGGCTGCGGGCGGCGGCCCCGGCGCGGTAAGTTCGTGCCGCTTCGGAGCCGCCGGCTCTCCGCAGGCCGGAGGGGCCCGCGGGCCCGTGTGAATCCCGCGCCTGGGTGTGAAAGCCAGTGCGGTTCATCACAACCATGGCGGTGGTTGGGCGCGCGTTGGATCCTGGTGGACGCGCTGCGTTCTGGGCTGTGCCTGCAAGGGGGCGGCCGGAGGTGTTTGTTGCGAGTGGGTGCCTGCCTTCTCGTCCCCTTCGGACAGAGAGAGGGGCCCAGAAAAGGTGGTGGTACAGTTTGGGAAAAGTGATCCATCAAAACAATAAGGAAAATGAAGATTATTGATGAGATGGAATCCACAGTTCCTCGTAGGAGCCGGTATCACTGGAAAGACGCTCATACCTGTATGCTTCTCTTTCTGCTATAAGACAGGCTCCTTAACACTTCCTTTTTCATTTTTTCCCCTCAAACATAATTGGTTGGAATTATTTGATACAGGGAGTAAAGACTTTGTTTCCATTAGAGGGTTAAAGGTCAGCCAGAGCTCTTAGTCTGCTGTTCAGATGCTTTCCAAAAGCTGTTGGAAAAGGAGCCCACTCCTGGGGCTGCATTTCTTGTTGTGCTGTTCTTCCCACTGCATTGTCATGTCTTCGTCTGAAGTAAGGCCCCAGGTGTTGGCCTGCTTTAAGTCCAGTTCTGCTTCCTTGTTGGCTTATTTTCATGTTTCCAAACCTAACAGTGGCAGATGTATTAGGGGCTTTTGGACCACATTTGTCCCTGTCTGAGCCTTTTGGTTAAATGCTTGCCATGTGCAGTATTTTAAACTTTCTGGTGTTTTGCTTGGGCATTCTATTTGGCTTTTCTGTGTGTTTTCGATTTCTTTGTTTGTTTGTTTGTTTTGTTTTTTTTTTTTCTAATTGCAAAGCTTCAAAACAAATTTATCTTAGTGGGATGGCCATAGCTTTGATGTGTCGAGAAGAAAGATTATTTGCTGGCTTCTTGCAATTCCCATGTCCAAAGCTGCTGAAGCACACCGGAAACCACACGTTTGAGTGATTTAGATAGATCAGTACCAAAGAGGTAGGCAGTTTTTTACAGGACTGTCAGAATTCATTTGTAAATGTTGCAGAGGCTGGTCAGTATAGTCAGAACTGAGTAATTGTTTCAACAAATAATCTAATTTCTCTTGGTGACTTGAGACCTTCAAGTGTTAGAGATCAGCCTATAAGAACATGTAATATCACAAAATGCAAGGTACTGCATGTGCAGATTAATAACTGTTTGTAGTGTGAATACAGGAGCCCAGCAGAGTAGTGGGAAAATACCTGGGTTTATTAGTCAATGATGGAAGGAAGCTGACAATTTAATGTGGTTGTAAAAAAACTGAGTGTGACAGTGCTGTGCACACAGTCAAGCTTCTGGGTGACTGGTGAGACATTACTGTGTCCAGTTCTGATAAATCATGTCCAGGAAAGAGGAATTTGTACAGAAATACTTCCAGGAGGGTTACTGGAGATGAACAAAGCTTATCTACAAGAGTACACTGGGAATATTTGTTTGATTAACATAGGAAAAGCAAATACAGGGGAGGGTTATGAGTAACCAGTAAGGCAGGGTGGAGTCAAGCTTAAGCAAGTAGGCATTTGAGCTGATGAGCAACACTGATGGAAGAGCACGGGTCTAAACTGATTATAACCTAGATAGAAAACTAAACCCTGTCTCGGTGTAGTGAGGTTTCATCTTCCACGAGGAACAGTGAAAATGGACTTATCTAACAGGCTTTAAAATGTGTTGCACATCATAGTAGGAAGATTATGTGTAATTATACAAAATAGATTTAAGTGATCAGTGTTGGAGGGAGGAGTTTTTGGCCTCCCTGACTCATCCTGAGACCAGAGCAACCTCCTGATGTTTGGCAGAAACTAGCTGTTCTCAGAAAGAAAGCTGTCAGCTGCTGGTTCATGATGAGGAGGGTGGGAAGGCAACAGTTCAGAAAGGGGTGACAGGAGTGCTTCCACTGAGGAGATTTACACCAGGTGTTCAGTCTCTTAGATTTGATGGGCAGCAAAATGTTATTTTATTTAATAGTGTATGCAGGGACCTAAGGAATGTAGAAACTGGAAATACAGAGGAAAGGTGTACATACAATGTGGAGGATGCAAAAGAAAATGTAGGCTGGTCAGCTGGAGGAGGTGCTGGATGCTGTGGTTGGGTGACTGTTCCCAAGGATCTCAGCATTGCTGTTGTGGGGCTGAACATCTTGTCATTGCCCTGTTTTTCTACCCTTCATTTTTGATTGTGATTCATATGATGAGAACAACAACAACATTGAAAATTCACCTAATAAGTGCTGGAGACTCAGCCCTAAAAACAGTATCAGTTATGTGGAGTTATTTATAGTGAGGCAGAGAACATGGGGTCATTTAGGTGCTGCCAGTCTTTTTTATTGCATGTTGCTTATATTTCTGCTATTCTTTACTGAAGAACGGGAGAAAAAAAATAAGGTAGCAAATTGCAGGGCAAGGGAAACTTCCTGCCACAAGAGATTGAATTGGGCAAGGCTTGCCAGGCAGATATCTCAGCCCATAGCATGCCTTCCCAGCATGACTTCCTTTGTAGCTTCTCACAGGAGACTCGAGAGTCATCTAGTCCCCCTGTGCTGTACAGCTGGGCTTTTGCTGGCTTCCTAGGATTTAGAAACTTCAGTTTTATTGCTCACTTCTCAAGTCTTTTTATGACTTGTATCGAGCTGTCTTATTTCAAGCTTCAGTGGCCTGCAGTTTACTGCACTGTTTTATGAAAGCCTGGAGTTTCTCAATAAATATTGAATTTTTATCTTGTGCAGCAACCAGCACACTGGTTTGTAATTTTTTTGCTAGCTCTTGTAGCCTCTGACTATGTGTTAGGGTATGTATTTAAAAGAGGAAAACGGCCTCTAATAGCTGTTTCCATTCCAAAGCCAAGGTTTCCCAAGTCTTCACTACTAACAGTATCGGTTGCAATATGTGAAGTGTAGCAGTATGAAAAAAGGGAGAATCTGTATTTTCCTCCCTCCGAGAGCTGATGATGGTCTTCTGACCCCGAAGCACAAGAAAACGTGTGAGATAAAGCCTGTCTGTGCTACAAACTGTTCTGGTGTACATTTTTTTCCATGATCAAGTGTTCTTTCAAGTACATATTAGTAGAAGAACACGATTTCCTGTCCTTGCTTACCATCATGTCTTTACATTGAGGCTGTCAATGCAGTTCTGTCATAGATTTCTCCTAGCCATATGTCATTACAATATTCAGGAAGCATTAAGGATTGAGATTTTGCTTAGTCTTTAATATTTCTTGCTAGATTAACTACCTTCTTAGTACTGTCCGTGAAGTTCCTGTTCCTCAAATTGAGGGTGCAACTAGCTGTAGTGAAAGGTGACTTACTTGGCTTACCCTATCCTTAGCATATTCAGGTGATCACACTAGTAATTTCCCTCTCATACTGGCAGTAAAGTTGTTCTTTTTTTTTACCAAGTGCAAAACTGTAGATGTTTGACACCTTTGTGCATGCTTTCTAGGTGAGAGCAGAAACGATCTGAGTGTACTTGTGAAGGCAAAGGAGGTTGGACCTCCTCCGTCATGTCTGGCAGCAGTCGGGTGGCTGCTCAGATTGCCCAAGAGCCCATCAGCAGCACCATTTCCAGCCTGATGGAGAGAGTAGGATTTGGGATTTAACTTACCATGCTGGAAGAGCATCTTACAGAAGCAAGGTTTCATTAACTTCACTGCTTGCAGGCCAGTTTGGGTTTGCTGAGGTTTTTTGTTTTGTTCTTAAGCACACCTAAGCCCTTCTTTTGGAAGGTATGGTGAGCATGCTTTCATTTTGTAGTGGTGAAGCCTCATGTGAGCTCTGAGTGAGGTGACTTTTGTGTCTGTGTCGAGCCTTACTGAAGTCAGGGGTGCTCTGTGCCAAGATGAGATAGCAGCTCTCTACAGACCTCACTGTAGGAGTCACAGTCTGCAGTGATGACTTACAGTCACCATTACATGTCTGCGTTGGCTGGGGCTAACAGCTCCCCACATGCAGGGATTCATTCCCCTGTGCTGTCCTGGGCTCAGCACCCTAGGCTGGGAAATTAGGCTGATCTGTCCAGTGTAGCAGGAGTGATGGTCAACAGTATTGCTATGCTTTAATTCTGGTACCGGGTTTTGGGAAGACAATTCACAAAGCTCAGGTAAGCACTAGGAAATTCTTGGCAAAACTGAGGCTTGGATTCCCAGCAGCCAAGCATGGGAGATTTTAAACCAGGTGATCGGAAATGTTTTTTGGGTAACTCTTTTCTCCTCAGTTTTAATTGCTTATCGCCTTCTCTTGAGCTTATTTAGAGTCAGAGCACCAGAATCTGAAGTGGTCTCTTGCACTTCCTGTGATCCATAGGGGTGAAAGCAGACCCTGGAAGCCAGCTGTGTTAGCTCCCTGACTCTGCCCAGACCCACACCGCCTTTCTTCCTCTGACACCTGTGCTGGGCCATTTCAGCTCACTGAATTTGTAGAAAGTGAATCCAGACTATAGATACAAATTGTTTTATAATTGCTAGCTGGAACAGAGTTAACACCATCCTCAACTTAAAACAGTTTAACCCCCCATCTGTTGATTCCCAAGAGACTGGTTTGTGTTGTGAAGGAAAACAAACAAGATTACATTCTAGCAGAACGAGATTCAATTAATGTATTTTACCTTACAACTAGAGAGGACAACAAGTGTGAACACAATTACTGTAGATACTCATTAAATTGCTGTACCTGCCACTTTAAATTGTGTGATCCAGTCCCCAGGGTTTGGGCTCTTCTGGTTTTTTACAGTTTGAAAGAAATGGACACAATAGGAGTTGACATACCAAAGTCTTCTCTCAGTCATAATTTAATTTTCTAACCAGAAAGGAGCATTAAGGTGGCTTCAGTCCTATTTCAAAATTCGATAGGTCTGCAGATCCCCACAGCTTTCTCATTATTGATCTTTCCTAACATTGCAGGTTAACTGTCAAAGGAAGGGGATCACTTGTTGAGTGGTAGGACTGATGATTTTTAAACTATTTTATGCAGTCAGATAGCCATCCCTCTCATGTATTAAGGTCGTTGTGTTTAATTGAAGATGGTGGTTAAATTAAAAAAGAGTAATTGCTCCTGACCCCTCTTTTTATTAGTAGCAAAAATTTGATCAAACCATTCCCCAAAGTGCCAGGAAATCCAAGTGAAAATATTGTGAATTAGCTTGTGACCTGATTTTTACTGTTTTCAGTGGAGTTTTGGTGGACTTTTTCTGATGTATTATGGCATTTCACAACAAAGCTTTCCTTGCTTCCCATAAAGCAAACAAGAAACATTGATGGTGCTATTAATTTTAAGGAAAACTTCCACTGCATATTTAAGTTTTGTAAGAAATACTCATCTACTAATAAAGTTAAATAGCTGTTGTTCAGATGTAGGTTCAAAACAGGGAAGTCAGTTTCAAGATGTAAAAAACCACAGAAAAATAAACTAAAAACGAGGTGATTTTTTATTCTATTTGAGTCTTTCATTCTTTCTCCTTATGATGTTCAAAAAGAAATCAATTCAATCACAAGACCTAAGAGAAAGTTAAGGCAATGATAGTCTGTTTTATTAAGATACAAAAGTTTTGCAATATCTGTCACAAGTCAGCCTTTTTTTTCTGAGTCAGACTTGAAATAAGTCCCTCTTTATAATAATCTGTGTATAAGCATCAGGGACATGTATTTCATAAGTATTAGATTTGTAGATGTCAATAAAAAATAAATATTACAGTTACAATAATATTTTCTTTTTATGTGGTTATTTTTAGCAAAATATTCAGAACTGAAATTGTAAGATGCCTTAATTGCTCTGAGTTATACTGTAAATTAAAGTAAGATTTCCAATATGCTTTTCACATAAAAAGGGGGAACATTTAATGTGGATTTCATGTAATCCAATAATAACTTAGGTAAGTTCAATTTAGTACATGTACTAAAACCAAGTAGGTCATTTTGGTGCATATCCAAAGGGATGGATTTGTTCTGAATGTTTGTATTTGAATCATCTGTTGTAGGGGAGTTGGTTGCTCTGCCAAGTATCCCAATCACAGTGGGAGAGACCCTGGAAGGGTCCCTGAGGAGAGGCAAGTTTTAAGGGTGGACATGAAGAGGTAGGTAAAAGGGGCTGGTCACTGCCTGGGGGATGTGACAGCCCCTGAAAAAGACTCAGCTGCCAATTTTGCCAGCAAGTGCTGACCCTGGCTCTGTACACAGAGAGGTGGACAAGTGTGCCCAGCTCAAGCAAGGGCCCTTCCCTCCCTCCCTCCCTCAGTGGATGCACAGATTGGAGCTAATTCAGGGCTCTAGGGGGGTGGGGAGGCAGCTCTCACCTGTACAGCAATTAGTCTGTTTCTACATGACTGACTATTGGGTTTCCCTTTTGGTTGTTAGTTATTGTTGCTTCTTTTTTGCTGCATCCTTATAGATTGTTTGGATTGTTTTAACAGAAACCAGGAATCTCATGTTTTTGATTCCAGTAGCTGATGCTTTAAGACAACCCAATATAATAAATTTATGATAAAATCATTCTGAAGTTGAAGAAAAGATTCATGCAAGGAAAAACCAAAAGGAGTTGAGTTTGTGAGGTGTACAAAGCTCTCATACTCTTCTTTAGGTCTTCAGTGCTATATGTGAATGCAACACTGTGACTACTGTTTTCAAGCAACCTTTCAGAGGTGTCTTAGAGTGGGAGGTGTATGCAAGCAGGAGATCTGCATATCCTACTTTAAGAACCACAGCTCGTTTGCTTGAGGAAAATAACACCAAGAACTAGCTCCAGCCCCTCTTGGTGTTTCCTCTTGGGCCTTCAGTGAGGGCTGATACAACTGCAGATAGATGCTTGCAAAATAATTTGGGAGTAACCCACAACACACCAAACAAATCCATAATACTAGATTTTTCCAGAATTATTTTGGGACTTTGAAATAGATCTGGTCCCACTGCACAGAGATGAACTTTATCAGGATAGCTTTTCTGGGACAGATTCCAACAAGATTTCCTTGTGGGTTTGGGATGAACGTACGAGGCATGTTAGATGACTGATGAAAATGCTAGAACTACTCCATTACAGTCTTCTCAAGGTGGTTGGTGCCTGTGAATTTCTTTCTTTATTCTGGTTGTCTTGTCATCTTCCAAGTCAATTTTTTTTTCACCAGTTTTTTTCTCCAGTTACTCAGCAAAATTGTTAGGAATGTAAGTGCCCAAAGAACAGGCTTTTAAAATTGTTTTCTTTTCCTTCTGAGATAGAAAAAGCAGCGATGAAAAATGTTGGGAGCTGAGGACTGGCAAAAGGTGCCAATCCAAGCTTTATCCAGAGGAAAAATGCAGCAGTCTGGGAGGTGCCAGGGATGCTCCTGGCAGGAGCAGCAGAGCATAGAGCCATTCCTCCCTGCAGCTGGTTTGCTGTACTAGCAAGCATAGCTGCAGGCTGCTATCAGCATAAACCTCCAGGTATTTTCATTTCATCAAAACAAATGCAAAGTGTGCCTCGAAACAGATACAAAATGCTCTGAAAGAGTCTTGGGTTTTTCAAATAAGGGAAAGATGCAGTGAGCCAAGCCCTGTGTCCTGTGCCCATGTGGGTAAAGGTGTGTGGAGAGGCACCAGGAAAGGCTGAGGAGCAGCTTCTGGGAGGCTGGTTTGAAGCTGAGTGAACAGCTGGATGTGAGCCTGTGTCACCAGCCTTAAGTTAATGGGATGCCCGCAGGGTCAAGGGCCTAAGGCACACAAATCCAGCCAGGTCTCCTTCTGGAGAAGGAGCTTTGGCAGCACCTTGGCTGCCAGGGATGGCAGCAGAGCAGGGACCATCAGGGGCCAAGGGATGCTCAGGGCAGAAACAGGCAGGTGTGTTGCAGGCAAGCTTCGTCTCACCTCAGCTGCCTCCGAGATCTGTAGGTGCCCTGTGAGAGCTAATCAGCCTCCCAAGCCCCCAGACTTCTTAATTTTACTGATTTAAAAATAGTCTCAGGTGCCTTAAGGGGCTGCAGCTCAGGAGTCTCCCTTGTAACTCAGCTGGCTGAACGGGCCTTGTAAAACTCACCTGCTCCCTCAGGTCCCCCACAAGGATGTTTTCCAAGTGTGGTAGAAATAGACATTTTTATATTTCTGTCTTTGCATGTGCTCTGATTCCTCCATGTTTTGACAGAAAGAAACATGGCACAAGGGGATGGCTCCAGGGGGATGCCAATGCTGGCATGCAGCAGAGATTTCGCAGAAGAAATCCCAATAAGAAGCCAACAGGACTTACTGTAGAGGCCACAGACTTTGCTTCTTCAGACTTACTAACACCTCAGAGGGATCCTGCTACTTTGGATTCCACAGGGTAGGGGACTTTGTTTTTTATTTATTTACTGGGATACCATTTTGCATGTACAGGAACAGCTGGTGAGGCTGTTTGGATTTTGCCACAGGATGTGTTGGAGGAATGAAGACACATTCCCCATGCTGTGCCTCTGAATCCTCTCCTCTGGGCCTTCCCATTACCTTCAGCTCTGGCAGAAGGCTGTAGGATGTTGCTGTGGTAAATCTAGTAATCTATCTGCTTGACAAAGCACCAGGCACCTGAGAAGACCTTCTATGGTTGTTGGCAGCCAGCATGGTTATCCCTGTGGTGAGTGCCAGAGACAGACACACACACACCCCTTGGGATCCCAAAAGAAAAGCATGATGTTTAAAAAGATGAGATACTTCCATTTCCAAGAGACAGGGTGTTTTTCGCTGCAGAGCAGCTACCCACAGCTGCTGCAGAGCATGAGCAGTGTCAACAAACCCACACACTAGCTTCTGCTAATAGCCTGCTCAAGTAACCCAGCCTGAGTGTATTCCTTTCAGCTGTTCATCCAGCTCCAGTAATAAGTGTTTAATCCCACTGAAGCCCAACTGCTGCAGGTCTTGCTTCTGAGGGACCCCACCACAAACTCTGGATGTTTCAATGGGTATCAGCCCCTGTGAATGGCAGCTTCTAACACCACAATGCTGCAGCATGCATTTCTATATAAAATTCACCTTGGGACATGTTTCCATTGCTGAGCAAATGAAATGCAAGTTTTACAAATGTCACATCTTATCAGGGCCATTTTCTTTATCAGTTTTATTGCAAATTGGCTTGAGTCTATAGACTCCTAGAGCATGAAGCCACATCCAGCTAAGTCTTAGAAGCTATAAACTAAAGGAGACGCAGCTGTTTCTCTCTGGAGCATTCATGAGGTAATTATAGTAACAATGAGGGGAAGAAAAATAGAGTAGTTTCATTGTGATATTTTTTAGAAAGTAAGAATGTAAAATTATCATTGATTTTAGGCACTTTGATGGACTAATGTTTGATTTTAGTGGAGTCATGTTCTGAGAAGAGCAGAAAAAGCTGTGTCAAGAGGGAACAACCTTCTCTTTTTATAGAGAGGTGCTGCTGGGTAGAAGTGCTGGAGTCCTTTATTTAAATGGGATTAATTATATTGCACAGGAAACTTGGATTTGAAAGTAGTTCCTCTGATACATTCCTCTTCAGGAGTAATTATCTGTTGCATTCACCAAAGCTCAAAGGCTGATCTCGTGTCACACTGGATCATCTGCACTATGGCTAAAATTAAAACAAAGGGAGAGGAAACAAGTAAGAAAGGATGTAAAACTCCCAAATGCCAAGTCTAAAAGAAAGTCCTTTCCACCAAGATGAAAGGTGGAACGCCTTTTAGAATGAACATCTGATGTAGATGGAGGTGAAACGCAAATAAGAGAATAATTATGCTGCACTTGTTTCCACCAACTGGCTTCTCACCACGTGATGTCCCCTCGCTGCTTTACGCCTTCTGCTTTCCATGGGGTTTCCATCATACCCAAAGACCTCTCATCAAAATTCTTCCTGTGGACAGCATTCACTAGAAAAGACTGGCAAATTTCTCTGGCCAAATAATAGTAAGCAAAAAGCTGCTTCTCAGGTGGGGGTTTATTTTCAGTCAGCCTGCCCCATCTCTATTCTCCCTGACCATGAAATGTTGGACAGACCAGACAAGACATTGCCTGCATGGAAGTCAGATCCTCTCTAGGAAGGCTTACATGACTTTACCTTCCATGCAAAACAAATCTGTAATTAAATGATGCTTTAAATGCCCAGGCTGTTTTGGTTTCCTGCTTTAGTTATGAAAATTAAGTTCATCTGGTCAATTCCACAGGAACTGACTCACAAAGGCTTCCATAACCTTGCAAAGAACTTCTCTGTATGGTCAAGAACAGCATGGCTCTTAATTTGGATCCAAGGGTCTCCTAAGGAAGGCCAGCAGAATCAAGTGGGAAAAGATAAAAGCCTCTGTGCGTGAATTAAAACAGGATTGGCTAATGCTTTTCCTTAAATAGCAAAAGGACATTTACCCCCTGAAGTTTCTCTAAACACTAAAGGGTACACATTAATGTGCATGTGTAGTGGTGGGGAAAGGTGTTTGATTACTGTAGAACAGATCACTTAAATAATCTCATCTTTTGGGCAGTGTGCTCAGTCTGTGGGGGCAAGATAATTAGTTCATTGCACCCATTACAATGGTGCTGCAGTGGTGCAAGGGGCTACAGTGTGCTCCCCGAACACATGATGCTGTAAAAGCCTATGTCACCTCTAGAGCCAAAGAAAGAAAAGGGGAACAAGATGCTTTGAAAAAACAACCACCTTCAGACAAAAATAAAGGCACTGAAACCGGCAGGTGGCATGGGGTTCCTGTGGTGCATGTATGCTTAGAAGAGAAGTTAAGGTGAAAGCCAGAGCAAGAAGGAGCTGGAGGCAGGATTGGCAATGCACAGCACCCTGCTGTGTGCTCCAGCTTGATGGAGGAGAGGTCACACTAGGCATCTCTGTAGGCAGCAGGGCTGGAAAGGCTTCAGAAGAGGCAGTCCTGCCTAGAAGTTAAATGTTGTTGCCCTCTGGCAAAGCCTCAGTCACTCTCCATTTGCTTATACAGGAAGCCTGGGGCTGAATGCAAAAGGCCTGAATTTTGTGTGGTAAAAGCATGTTTCTGTTCTGCCTGCACACAGAAAAGTGTGCTCAGAAAGAAACTATTGCTACTGTTCAGGCAATCCATACTTGCTACATCTTGCAAATAGAGCGGCTGCAAATAAGAAAGGGCCGAGCTGCCTGACAATTGGATTTAATTTGGTTTAATTTGCTTTATAGGCTCTCTGTATAGAATCACAGAATGGTTTGGGCTTGAAGGGACCTTTCAATGTCATCTAGTCCAACTCCCTCCCATGGGCAGAGACATCTTCAACTCAGCCAGGTTGCTCAGAGCCCTATCCCACCTGGCCTTGAATGTTTCCAAGGATAGGAGATCCACAACTTCTCTGGGCAGCCTGTTCAAGTATTTCATCACCCTCCTTGTAAAAACTGGAATTCCATCTTATATCTAATCTAAATCTACCCTCTTCTAGTTTAAAACCATTATCTCTTCCTATCACAACAGGCCCTGCTAAAAAGTCTGTCCTCATCTTTCTTATGGGTTTCCTTTAGGCACTGGAAGGTGCTCTAAGGTCTCCCTGGAGCCTTCTCCAACTAATCACCCCAACTCTCTCAGCTGGTCTTCACAGAAGAGGTGCCCCAGCCTCTGATCATCTTCATGGCTCTTCCCTGGACTCACTCCAACAGGTCCACATCCTCCTTAAGTTGGGGACCCCAGAGTAATCAATCTTAGAAGTAAGTTGGTGAGAAAAACACTGAAGAAAAGTTCCCATACTCCAGATGAAATTGGACTTGAAGAAGTCCAGTCTCTCTCATTATCTAATTAAAAGGAAATAAAATGAGAAGTCCCTTGCTACAGCAGGAGTAGCCTCCTATGCTTCTACTGCTGCCCATAAGCACTTACCATGGATTCTGAGATAACAGCTGAGGAATGGCCAGTACCATCAGCCAAGGACTTACTCCAGTGATTGGTCTTGCAAAGTTCACACTTGTGGAGGAGTGCATCGATTTTCTATTAGAAGAGTTCAACCTCATTTATTTCCTCTGGAATGGGTTTAAAAGTAGCCACCTTCAGGGTCAATAGAAAGGGAGAACACTTTCTATCCCATCCTGTAGTTAGAAAGTCCACTGAAATCTGCTTAAGACTGACCACTATTTTCATGTGAGTTCTCTTTCACTTGTACTTTCCTATGTAGCTTTTCTTTTGAGCCCATCTGGCTTGAGGAAGGACACAAAACAGGACTCTTGCCTTTCATCATAATTTATCTTAAACTTAAAAATGAACGTGTAGGCTCTACCAACACTTGTCCAAGGACAGCTTGTTATCAAGACTTAGAGAAATTAAAGCAACTTAAAAAATTTGGATAGAGTAGGGTACAGTCAGGGACAGTCCGTCCCATTGCAACTGCACTCAGCCTGTGTTTTACTGACAACATCATACCTTCATTGGCATAATAACTGAATAAAGTCCGTGTGGAAGTTAAGCCTGAAGAAATTATATCACATCCTCAGGGGTTACCAACAACATGGTAAGACATAAGAACTGCTTGAATTTCTGTTGTCAATTTTCATGAGTTTCTCAAGAATTTTATGAATGGCTCTTTAGCACTTTTACACCCATGAGCACAGGAACACATTATGTGACATGAAAAAAAAAATTCTAGGTACCACAGTAGGAGAGAAAAAGCTTAAATATGCAAGCTGAACATCCTTCAAATACCTACAGAGAAGATCAGGATTTTTAACTATCAGAGCATTTAAGTCAATTTCATGATTTTGTGATTCCTTGTGAATGATAGCTGTTTTAAAAACCATCAAAACCGTTGTCCTTTGTGAAAACAGGTGGGATTCATTGACTAAACTCATCTAAGGTGTTGCAGAGTATCTGAGACACCTGCATAGGGCTGACAGACTTAAGTTAACATGCTCACCCAGACCTGTGCTGCTCCATAGCAGCAGCTTTAGGCCAAGTGGGTACTCTGCACTGTCATTTGAGACTCCACAGCTTCAGAGAGAAAGCTGGATCCCACTCTAGCAGCTTTCCAAGTGTGAAAAACTCGTCCACTCGCAGTCCTGAGCTGTGCTGTCAGCTACCAACTTTAGCATCTCTGGATGTGCTCCACTGGCATTCAGTGCAGTGGCTACAACGAGAAAACAAGGAAGTAAAAGCACTTCCTCATTCTAGCCCTGCATGGAAAAGAGAGGCAGTCATGGCAAATGCAAACACAGCTCAGGCTTAGCATAGGCAGCACCTGCATGACCATCCCTGGGGGCTGTTCCTACAAGGTGAAGATCACATCACTGTGGTCACCCTTGCCACCTCCACATCCTATCATCTCTTTCGTCTGGTGGCCCTCTGAGGAACCACACAGGCCACACCTTGACTGTTTTGTGACAATTAAGACTAAGGAAGACACTCACCAGAATTTGTTTTCTTTAAAAGTAGTATCCAAATCCAGCCCTTTGAAGGTGAGAGGAGCAGGGCGTCTTTCCTGTAGTGATTTTCCTAAATCATAAAGCCAAGTGTCTTTTCCTCACATTGCAAGAAGCTTTGATGGAAATAATGCAACTGCAACCCAGCATTGAATAAGCAGCTCACCCCAATACCTTCCTTTTACGTTTCTTAGTGTTGTGTTTTTTTACCGTTACAGCAGAAGGTATTTTCACATAATGAAACATGTAATTTATTTTCTACAATTTCTATGGTTTCTATAATTACAGAATTAGAAGAATAACAATTTAGAACACATTTCCATAATTTATCCATTCACAGATAATCAAACTATATATTCTATACCTATGTGCTCAAATACATTACATACCAGCAATAATGCAACAGCTGAGGTGATTTTGCTCTCACATACACCCACTCCAGCAATAAAAATCATCTTGACCCATGTAAAAAAGCCTCCAGAACTGTCAATTATATGACATAAAAAATACAGGCTACTGGAAAAAAGAACTGATTGCAGGCATGAAGAACATGGTATGCTCAGGTGACCATACGATCAGATGCCAAGGAAGGTTTTCAGCCATTCCTGGCAAGGTTGGTTTTTTTTTTTTGGTCCCATGAATTCATGCAATAAATGTCAGCAGCAGGAGACTGAATGCCTGCACTGTCGAGCAGCCTTGCCCACAAGTCCTTTTATCTATTGTCACCCACAGTACGGAAACATTAGGTGGTTCCTGGGCTCTCTTCTGGAGCAAAACAACTCTTTTTGAAAGAAAACCCAGTTGCTGTTTCAGTAACTTGCTCAAGAGTCACTCCCAAAGTGCAGCATGAACATGGCTCAACCAGTTTTGGCTTCCTTTGCTGCATACAAACATGCAAAACTATCCCAGCAGGCTCTGATCCCTCAAATGTCACATCCCCTTTTGTTTCATGGTTTTAATTCCAGTGGACTGCAAAAACACCCCAGTCTTCAGATTACTTCAGACTCTTGAACTGACAACCATGCAAAACACAGAGAATAAGTCTTATGGCCATGGCTACACCACCAGGGGAGGTGCATGTGCACCTGGGCAGTCTGCTGAGGGCCAGTGTTGAGCACCAGGACACTGCTGCAGCCCCTGGCCTGAGATGAGGGCCACAGCAGTGGTCACAGACTGTCCATGAGGACATGCGTGGTAGTGGTGGGAACTCAAAGGTTTCTGAAGGCTCTTCTCTAGAAGTAACTTGCTCCATTTTGGAAACCCTGACGTTGTCTGAAGGGGGTACACTCTTCATGTGGACATGTACAGATACTGCGGGTTTGCTGCGGCCCCTGAAAGCTCACAGCTTCTGTAAGCACTTCTCCACTGCCAAGGAAGTGTCAAAGATGACAAGAAACAAAGCAGCTTTTAGACAAGAAAAGTGACGTGTCCTGACCCTTCTTGGCAGCTGACAACTGTCCAGGGTGGGGTTTAACATAAGAGAGTATCAACAGACAGGCTTCCCACTCCTGAGTCATTAGGAGTTGAATTTTAATAATTTGCTGGTTCTGCTCTACAATGCCCTTGGAGCCCTCTAATGCTCCAGTCCTTCCCTGTCCCTGCAAGTCATCCTGTTTCTCCTCGCCATCCCACATACTCATTCTCAGCAGGCTTCCGGGTCAGTATGTCTGTGATACATCCAAATAGACTGGTTGACCTGCTGGTTTTCCACATCACTTGTGACCTTGGGCTCCTTTCAAACCAGCCCTGTGCTGATGAAGCGTAGACAACTTTCTGACACAAACTCTTCTTGATTCCACAGGAATTGTATTTCCTTTCTTTAAAGCATTTAAAAAAATAGAGAAGGCAGTGTGAAGAAACCATGGAGCTGCCAGTCAGAGGTTTTAATCCCTCCTCTGTCACTAGCCTGCCATGCAGTCTCTGCCCATGGGTACACAACTCCCCTGTGTTGCAGCTCTCCCCAGAGGACCTAGAAGATAACAGGGATTATTTGCTGGTGTAATACTCTTCAAGATGTAGGTAAGAAAAAAAGATGCAAAGGATGTGCCATCAAAAAAACCCTGCAATGGTCCGGCAACTGTGAGCCCCAGCCCTGGGATAACCAGTGCCTGCCTGCACCCCGGCACGCACGGGCGGGCGGAAGGGCTCGGAATGCCTGTTGGAGGCTGGAGCCGTGTGGTGCGGCACTCACGTGAAGAAGGGCACAGCACCTGCATGGCCTGCACCGGGGGACTGCACTTAAGGATTTGTTACTTGAACAAGCAATTAAAGAAAAAAAAAAAACAAAAAAACCCCATATACTTCTTAAAAGACTCCTCCACTTTCTTTTGGCTATTTTTTGTTATCCCAGGACCTTCTTCCCAGAGCCACACCACGAGAAAGGATCTCCCCGACTCCGCTCTCATTTTAAAATGCTTCTTTTTATTTCAGTGGTTGTACATTGGGTGAATGAATTTAACGTCACAACAGAAATAGAATGGCTATTTAACAGACCACTAGTAATTATATATGCTGGAAAAGAGTGAATGAAGGGGTTTCTTTTAACTGTTACCGAAATATTCATTGTATGTGTCGTCAATTATGCTGGATGAGAGAGGCAAACAAAAAGGTATTTTGTTGAGGTGCTGTATCCTTTGAAGAAAACAAGCACTGAGACATCTCATGTCGCTTGAAACCATGTCCCAGGTACAGTATTCACTGTCTCCGTGTTGGCCCATCTCATGGTTCTTTTAGGGGGTTATATTTCTTGTTGTATTTTTTTTTAATTAAACAAAGCATTTAAAATTTAATAATTTTCATTAGACTCTTTTTTTAAAATATAAACAAAGTTTTGGCAAATAATATTTATACAGAAAAATAGTTTTAGATCTTCCCAAATTTTGAAATAGTCTATAAAATTACTTTATAAATAAATAAAATGCAGAATCTGTTGTACATGTATTTGCACATCTCTGTAATTGCCTCCTTACTGTTCACATAGGTTTGTACTTGTACAGTTTTCAGGAATATTACAAAGTCATAAAGTCGGAAAGTGGATCTCTTATTAAAAATACATTTTCTCTTTTTGTCTGTCAGTTTATCTGGATGAAAGACCTGATGTATCTGAAGCTTCGTCATCCATGGGCAAAAAATAGTAATATTGGATTAATTGTAAAAAACATAGAATAACAGTAATTTTGAAACATAAAAAGTTCACACAAAACGATGTCTTGAAGAGTTATCTACATAAAATATTTAAACATGGATAATTTACCATTTAGTATTATACAATAAGCTACCCAAATGCCTAAATTAACTATTATAAAAAAATAAAAACAACTTTGACAGATATAGGCAAGTTGCAGTGTCAACTACCTAGTTATAATGACTGAGAAAGTCTACAAATATTAGTGTTTTAATAGTATATAATGGTGATACCTTAACTGCTAAAGTAACAAGTTAAGATACGTTATTTTTCCACAAATTAAACTAATGCAACGTTACAAGCACTATGTTAATTTTACAACCGAATTTTGATTATTTTTTTTTCTTTCAGATGATCAAATCTCCAGCTTTATATATAAATATATAGTAATTAGACATCAGACAAACAAGATTTAGCCTGGAAAATAATTTCCTAGACAAATAATAATATGGTTAGTGCCTTCAGTCGTTCAGAACAGGCAGTGCTGCCAAAGTTTAAAATAGTTTACAATCAATCTGAAGAGGTTAAGTTAAAATACTGCAATCACTAGTAATGTCCACATAGAAAACTTCTGCTGCAAACAATTATACATAATATCCACTTATAACAGCTGTCTTGTTTTTTTAAACAATAATTTAAAAACTATGTCATTTATGTGATACATGTGCAACATATAAAATGTGAAATATGAAATATTTGGTACAATAGTGCTTGAAACAAATCTCAAATCAAACAAATGAAATTTTAATTATACATATATAATTACCTTGTAAATCAACAAAGTATTTAAAAAAGTAAACAACATTAAAATCTGCTTCATCCATATATATGTATGTATGTATATATAACATGTATATAATTGTATTAAAGATATCTTCATACTTTTGTGACATAAAATATGTTTTTAAAGAAAAACAATTAAAAGAACTATTTTTTCTCCACTCTAATCTGGTTACAATCTTATAATCCAATTAAAAAAATGCAAATACAGTAATGATTTATTAAACTGAATCTCATTCTACATTCTTAGTGTTCAGTTAATAGCCTAGATTAAAGTCACCTATGAAGTTTCAGTGACTCAACTGAATTTTAATTAAATTAGAGTATCATACAATCTCTTCATCTACAGCCTTCTTTTTCGCCTTTTTTTTTGTTAGTTTGGTCTTGTTTTGTTTGTTTGATTTTACACTTCTAGAAGTTACTTCTTAACAGCTTGGATCTTTTTGGTAACCTGACTATGAGTTTCAAAGATTATTTGCGTCCGGTGAGATTTGACTGTTGGCATCAGGCTCACTTTCATCAAGTCTGATGTGACAAAATTTAGGCACTTCTGCAAAGTCTATTTTAAAAACATTATAAATATACTTGTAAAATAATATTCTCAAGACTTTGTTCTTTTGGGGATTGAAAGGGGTATGATGTTCATACTGTGCAAAATTTTTAAAATTTTCTTCTGCTATTCTGCTATGATTCAAATGCAACTTCTCCATACAAGTCAAACACCAACCATGTGCATCTAAAGACTTTGTGCTTTACTTTGGACTTCTGGCTAAAAATATCAGATTGGCAGGATGATGTGCAGGACACCGGGCTGCGTTTCACTTCCTCTGTCTTGGAGTCAACTCACCAAGGGAGCAAAACCAAGATTGTTATTTAACTGAGAAGAAAACCCCGAATCATAGTTTGGGTGAAAATTAAACCTGCAACTGGGGAAAGCTTTTAGCCAATGTAACTCAATTATTGCTGAGCTCGAAAGATTCATAAACATTGAATCTCACGAGACTAACTGATCTGGACCATTTCCGTTAGGTGTAGTTATGGAGAAACGACAATATTTGCAATAATTAAACTATGCTTAGAAAATCTTTAAAACTAAATGTTACCCTTTATGTCTTGAAACATCACAGCTGGTATCAGGTAGTTAACTATTTTAGGTTGGAGTATAGTAAGCATACCATATTTAATATTCATATATGACATAGCAGCACTAGCTTTTTTGAGTTTTTGATTTGTCCATAAGAACAAATTCTTGACTTAGCATGCAGTTTGTGGCAACTCTAGAGAGGAGGAGACGGGGTAGTATGTACAGTAGCCGTGCTTGGCCGTCCGCAGGGAGGCTTCGTGACACTCCGTTCCGCTCCTGCCGGCTATTTCAGGATTATCTGTCGAGAGAAAGGGAAAGCGTGATCGCGCTTTTAGGTGAGGCGGGGAGAGCGGCGCGCCCAGGTGCTCAGGCACAGCTCACACGGGACAGCGTCCCGTGGGGGACAGTGTCCTGTGTCCCCAGGCTGCCTGGGAGGTTTGTGTCTCACACACCTGCTCATCTTCCCCTGCACAGAGGCCCTCATGTGCGTGAGAATACCCAGAGTGGGTACTTCATTTGTCAAAATACTGGAGGGCGGTGCTGAATCCATGGCCTGGCCATAGGCAGGGTGTGCACTCTCAGCGCCCTGCCTGTCAGTAGAGGTGGAAGCCCTGCACCTCCTGGAGGAGCTCAAAGCGCATCCGTGCCTGGGGTGACTCTCCAGCTCCCACCATGCTCCCAGAAAGTCAGAATGACCAGGGGAAACAGTGGAAGCAGGGCTCCTTGCCACTAACAAGCAAAAAGATGTACTGGGCTGGGTGTTTTCATGAAGCAGAAGTGTCTTTTCAATGCACTTTTAGCAGCTGCTTATTCCCTAAAAAAATTAACTGCAAATCAGCAAACTTGAGAGGTTTTCTCATGCTTCCTTGTGCCAAGGAATCTAGGGGATTACCATAGTGGTACCTCTGTGCACCTAACTAGCCACTAACCTTGCTGCTTTACCTCCATGGTGTGTCTCAAGTGGAGGGTGAAGCAATCATTTTACAGGTGCAAACTCTCAAGCTTCCAATACTGTGAAGGTTAAATACACAACCTGCCCAGCAATCAACTCCACCTGGTCACAGTACTGGAAAATCATCCAGATTTCTATCACCTGCCTGAAATGGGTGTTGGTGAGTGATATCAAAAGGCAGGGGTGTGATATTTTATCATGCCATTGCTAACCTGTGCTCTAGACTTAAGCACCGAGTCAAGGAATTAAGAGTGCATTGCCTGCTCTTCCTGTTTAATTTGGCACTCAGCATATTTTTAAGCTGTATTTGCAAGTGGTATGCAATGCAGTCATGACAGCACTTCAACCTACTTGTGCATTATGAAGCTAGACCACTGCTTAATGCAGTATTTATATTAAAAGGGGGAAAAAAAAAAAAAGGTGTTTGGCAAGTAACTTCAGCAACATACTACCTCTGACATACAGACCACCAAAAAGAAACACACAGCTCTGTGTGGCAGGTGCTCGTCCCAGTCCCCTGCCCATCACCCCACTGCCCCTCACAAATGCACTGCCTCGCTCCCTGCACACCAGCACTGTCTCTCTGACCCCAACGACCTTGCCAGCAAGCCAAAAAGCCATCTTTGATTGCCATCAGCTCTGGAAATCTGGTGACACATGAGGCTCCATTGTAATGACACTGTACAAACACCTGCTGCACCAAAGGGCTTAACATCTAAATACATCATGCACACAACAAGGACATATATTTTTAATGAACTTCCACCCATTGTGAGTTTGTTAGCTTATCGCCTATCTTCTGTTTCCTTTTGGAATAACAAAGAAATAGCTTTGCTCAAATAATAAAGCCCTGTCTGTGATAACGCTGGTCCAGCTCCAGCACGGTGATTTGACAATATGTATAGAGAATGCAGCCGTGCTGAAAATAAGAAAAGACCAAGATTTTCAGCACTGGTATTTTTAGCATGTTACAGCCCAACTTGCCAATGTAATTAATAAGGCAGCTTTAGTTATATAGGATTGAGCCATAATCACACAAGTGTATTTAAAGGATCCTAAGGTCTCACTTAATGGGACATAATCTGAAACTTACTCAGCAAGTTTTTTACTCAGCAAAAAACCCAGAATTTCAGACACTGCAGCTGACTGCATTGTCTGCCAACTTTTGAGAGACTAAACTTGCATATTCCTATAGCTTTCTTTCCCCACAGTACAGGAAGAAAGATAACTGCCCCTTGTGCTGGTGTTCACAATTCCCTCAAAATGTGTGACAGAGAAGGCAGAGGGCCTAATCTCAGGCTGTTTCTTGGGAATATGGTAGGACTATTCCTGGCATTGTGATTAACCCAAGTGCCACTCATCCTGCTGTGTGCCAGGCAGGACAGAGAGGTCCTGGGCAATGTGAAAGAGCAGGGACCCCTTGTCTTCCCTGCCCTGGTGAATGGCAAAGCCCAAGGTAAGGACTTCACTGCCGCAACCCTATTCCTGCCTTTTCTCTCGTCCTGTCAAAACTCAGGAAAACAGCAAAGACACTTTCCTTATCTGTGCAAGCACGTCCTGTTTATAGGTTGCAGGTGCCAGAGGAGCAGCTGGAGCTCTCACTGCCATGTTTCTCCCTTGCCAGTGGCTATGGAGCTGGCTTGCTCCCACCACATCATCCTCGATGTGCCGCCCCTCGTACAGGGGCCGTAACTAGGGCATGTTGCACCCAGCTATTTCTAGTACACGTGGGAGTCCTCCTAGGAAAAAACCTTTAAGTCTCTCCTTCAGAACAAGCTTCTCCAGTGCAGAGTTGCAGAACTGAGGAGGTACATTTCTTTTTTAACCTTAGCCACAAAGTGAAAAATGTCTCCTGTAGTCTTTAATTACATGTTCACACCCTATTTCTCAAAAGATATCACAACTCTGCCACAGCTACATACACAGGCATCAGCTTCTGCCACTGTTTTTTTTCACTGTGTCTGACAGAGAAACATAAAATGCTAAACTACTTTACATGGAAAACACACTGTGAATGTCTCCTGTTTAATCTACAAATGAAGTAATAAACTGTGATGGAAGACGGAGGTTATCTAAGTCTGCATCGCTGCTAATTGCTCCACCACTTGCATGCTGAAAAAGGAGAAGCTCTACTGGAGAAGGAACATCCCTGCAAACACTTTCTACAGAGTCTGCACTCCCTCATTACTTGTAAATAGGTTAAGTCACCTTCATGTTCACTACTCTTTGAACAATCACATCTCTTGATACATGACTTGTTGTGTTTGCTCTGATACTATTATAACATTATACTTCACAGCAACAGGATGTAATGTCATGACACTTTAACCATACTATATGTAAGAAAAAACCCTGAAAAAGAAGACTATACAGTGAGTGTGCATTGTCCCATGTCCAAAGGTCTACAGGTCAAGCATGGGAAAGCATTTTCTCATGCTCTATATGGATAAGATCCACAGGTGTAGATACAGACATGCCAGGAAACATACTTTCTGCTGCTGCAGTAAGAGATCTAATAAGAAGACTATTTCCATCATAAGCAGCATGGCTTGGCACTTAAGAGTCTTGAGTAGTAACTCAAGTAGAAGACTTAGTAACAGAAAAGGGCATTTTTTGAAGGTAATCACAGATAAAGGTACCTACTCCATTGCCTTCTTGCTTGGTACCCATTTGAAGTGGCAGAAAGCTGGCTACCCTTTAGACTAAAATCACGCACACTGTGACAGTGATAGTTAGCAGACCTCACTGAAACTGGCAACACAAAGAGTGAACCTAAATTTCTGCAAACTACTTTCTAAATTTGCTCCTCAAAAATTTTCCAGCTCTTTAGACATGACATTTTCAGCTCCTAAATGTCAAGACTTTCTTTCCTACCAGAGCATGGCTCGTTTAGACCTTTACCTTCTGGACTTCTGAGTGATCATAATGGTCATTAAGCCCCTTGTGCAACACAGAACATCCTGAAAGTCAGACAGGGTTGCTCATAAGTGTGATACAGTTCTGCAGTGTCATCCAGGGGAATGGTGTGAGTGAGTGCCAGTGGTTTCAGCTTCTCACCAACTACCAGTGTGGATAAATCAATCTGGGAGTTCCTCAGACCCAGCAAAGGCAGCTGTGATCAGCCATTGTCTCAAGACTTAAAAAGTAAAATTGAAAGTCTTTTAAATTAAAGCAGAAATTCCATTTTTGTGAACTCTTTTCTGACACCCAGGTTACTGCTTTACCTGATACAGTTCATTGAATTGACCAAATTACAGAGAATCATGACTAGGTTCTAAGAATCACGAGAACACTGTTTGGCTTGAGATTTTTTGTTTTGAAGCTACAATTCACAAAGCTTCTTTACAGTCTCTGACTTAAATTCATTTTCCAGTTCCAGATTTATTACACAATGATGAATAGGGAAAATTTGCCATTGTGCATGAATTCAGTGTACATGAACTCTTGTTCAACTAAAGACCTGTCACAGTGGATCAGCTAGAAAACATGACTTTGCATCCACCTCTGACATGTTTCTTTTTCAGAAGTTTTGAAATTACTCCAAAATAAAGTGTGCTTTATAAGCCCTAATATATTTTAAGAAGGTGTTAAGACTGTATTTGATCTCTGCACTGCAAAGCACTAACTCCTCCAAAAATTAACTCATGCATAGCAAACATTCTGGTCTGTTCAGCCTTCCATTTTGAAAGCAATGTAGTAATAGGAGTTTCTTGTAAACAAGATTTATCTCAGAGGATTTCAGACACGAATGCCTCAGCTGGTCACCCATTTCACGTCCTCCTCGGCTACCTGAGGCAACTTATTTTAGCATGAGATAGATTATCAACTCATGCTGCTTTTTTCCCCTCCACCAAATGAAAGGGTCGGGGTGAACAGTTTGCACCAAGGTATTTAACTTTTGGACACTTGTGTCAGCATAGATGAATCCTTCCAGAGTGACATTTTCTGTTTTCGTGTTTTTCACATGAGTAGCAGACTGGTCAGATATATCTGGGGTATACATGAAAAATGACAGATATTTTCAGACAGCCGGCTCATATCAGGCTGTCTCATAACTTCTCCCTCTTTCTAAAAATAAAAGTAACACCAAGTATTTCTTCCCTATGACAAAGAACCCAAGACTATTTATATTTCCCTATGCCTTTGGGAATGGGCCTCCCTGCCTTTATTTTTCATTTTCTCTTTAATTTGCTCTTAGAATGTTCTCTTGTGGTATGTGCCTTGTTCCTTTTCTTCAAAATAAACCGCTTTTTTTTTTTAAATTAGAAGTGGAAAAGGATGAGTAAATATTCAGACACTTACTGAAAGCAATCTCTATTGTATCAGTTATGCCTGGTGTTATTTAATTTTTACATGGCCTAACAGATGGACTTTTTCACCTCCTGTTCCCCATAGATTCCACAGCAGCACCTCCATGGAGCACCATCCCAAACATTCCACTCCCCCACCCAAGGGCTCTCACCAACACTGTCCCATGGGATAGGTTTTGCCCCTGTCTTGACTGCTGACAGCTGAGCCAGTTCCAACTCTTGCTTGCATTAAATGCAGCCTGGACTTTTTCCTCTGCTAGTACTCTCCCTTGAAACCTTGTTCTCATTCCCAGCATATTATCATTTAATGGATATGTGCTTTGTTTTACTCACTAACCATGGTCCTCTCCTCAATCCAGGGCTGGAGAAGGATTTTATCTTATTGCTTCTCCATCAATCCAGAGCAACCCCAATATATTTGTCTACTTTGCTCATCAATAAGGTGACCTCTGATTTGTACATAACAGGGGGGGATGTCAGGACCACAGATGGCTGCCTGCCCATACAGTGCCTGATTCGGGGGCATCAGGTGTTTCCTGAGGGCTGGAGGTCCTATTTCCTTGGCTTTCTCATAGCCCATTCTCTCATATGGTAACTCTGGTGCCCTGCTCCATCCTCTTTGCTCTTCCCTAAATCTGAGAGTGACCAGTTTTGCCCGTCCCACATGCTGACAATATGCCTCTGGAAATGGCTGAGGGTCAGATGTCCATGCTGAAGTGGACACATCTGCTCGTACGTTTTCATTCCATCAGGCACAAGCTGTTGGCCATCAGGATGTCATAAAGCTGACAAAGACCTTATCCGAATCCAGCTCTTCAGAATGATCTAAAAAAAAAGTTCAAGGCAATTATGGGATCCCAAAGGGTTCAAGGGTTCAGCAGCATCATTTTTCTCATTTAATTGTCACAAGGTCCTGAAAGAAGAGACCAAAGCCACTTGTGCTGCCAACTCCTTAGCTCGCTTATGAGCTTCAATAGGTATTTACTCAAGTAATAATGTACAATATTTAAATTCAACTTAATAAGTATTTACTCACTCTGGAGAAACAGAGGATTAGTTGGTTTAGAAATGAAAGCAATATGGCTTTATTTATTCTTCTTTAAAGTAATAAATAATGCAGTGCTAAAAACTGATCATAGCATACTCTAATATATTCTACCAAAATCTATTTTTAACTCATGCAGAGGCAGAAGACAGACTACATAGAAGTGAGAAAACCACTGCTGTAGTATTTTAGGAGCACCCAAACAGTGACTGTTTTGGATAGCCACTCAATTTTACCTTCCAGCAGGTCTAAGCTACTGCAATCATCTGTGTGTTTCACCTCCTACTTTGAGGTAATTTTCCTTCCCTTCTTGAATTTTAGAAACTGCCAGAATAGGCCTGCACAGAGAAACTGAGAGCACAAATGAGTGAAAGCCAAGCAAAAGTTGTGCATTATCTGTGGAAGTGCCCATATTCCTCTTGCAGGGGAATCTCCAACCTTTAGCAGTTTTTTTTTTTTCCTAACAAAACCTGCTTTGCATTTTCCTTTTAGACACCAAGCATGCCCACTTGCATGAGGAGGCTGCCACTGCACATACAGCATCCCTTTCAGGCAAAGGCACCACTGCACACAGAGCACAGTCGGCATTTCTGCAGGCTCCTCAGAAGTTAGCAAAACCTGCCTCTCCCAAAACCTGGCGCTCCAGTTCAGACTCTCTTCAAAGCAAGAAACAGCTTCCAGAACTAAACTCAAACACAGGAAAGTACCAAATTTAGGTTCATCAAAGTTACTCGTAAGACCTTGTGTGAGTTTTATAAAACTCACTATATGTACAGCTTCTCTGAGGAAATCCTAACCTTCCTGACTTTTGACTATTTATCACTTCCTTATTTTTCTTCTTATCTGATTACTCTCAGATAAACAGACACACTTACTAGCGTGTGTCATTGCAGGTAATATTGCACCAAAAATAAAGTCAGCCAAGTTAGCAAATTTCTGCGTCCAGCTGAAAGTCATGACAGATACAATCAACAAAAATAAATATATAGAGGTATCCAGTGCAGTTACATGGCCAGCCTCCTCCACACTCAAAGCCAGACTGGCATTTCTAGCAGGCAATAAATCATACACCAAGACAAAAATATGATCTTTGTTTAATTCAAGGGAAAGTAGTAGGAGCATCTAGAGATGTCCAGAGGCAATTATTTTAAGGATAGAATCCCAGACAAGTACATCTGGAGCTCTGCAATGCTCTATGTTGTTAAAATTTTATGATGGAAAAACCCAGACTCACAGGATCTGTGTGTACACACCATGAAACAAATTCATTTTTCTGCAAATGCCTACAAAATTATCGGACGTCAGAAAAAATTTCCTATGTTTAAATAATAAATATATGCCCCAAAAGACTTTTACTCCACTTGTAAAAGTATCAGTTGTTGAATAATTGCAAGTAAGAATACAAAAAGAAGTTATCATATCGAACATCAACACTTTTTCTTTGAATTTCTATAACAGGAAAGGGAAATCTGTTTTGATTGTTGTTACATAAAAGAATGAAGCCTTTGCTTACTGCTGTTGTGCGACACTGCCATCTAGCAGGATACCAGAGGAAGTCAGGTTTTAGTCCTATACAGAGGAAAGGGGTACAATGGGAGAATTTCTTAAAAAAACCCTAAACAGAACAGAGAATTTTCCTTTTCTTTCCCATTGGCTTCTTGTATACGAGCATGCAACTTAAATTCCGCATACAAGCTTTCTGGAAGTTTTTATCATCTACAAAGAAACAACACACTATCTCAAAAGGCCAAAAATATTATTAAAACTAATAGTTTGTGTGAGACTAAAATAAGAGTTCCTTTACTCTTTTTTTTTTTTCAGGGTAATCTTTTGCCTTTGTTTCTTTGGTGCCTTAGGAAACAATTTTTCCACATATTCTGCAACATCAGTTGCTTCAAGGCAATTCAAAGGATCTTTTCTTGACACTGCCCAAGATTTGCTGTGGGCTTTATGATTGGAAACTCTCACTTGAGAATGCGAGTAACAGCTACTTACCTGTAACTCGGTGTCAGACAAGATAACCTGAGTGAGATGAAGCTTGTGACTCTTGTGTGCCTAGCATGAAAGAGGCAGCAAGTAGTTTAAGTTTGCCCTTCCCCCTGTGACAAGCTATTGCTATTTCAATACCTTCTCTAGAGAAATGACTCTTCATGATCAAGGTTTGTTTTTACAGCCTGGTGCAGGTACAAGGCAAGATAGCCAGTCCTGCATTCCAGCTGCCAGGGGCCCATAGATGGGCTCATTAGGGGCCCAATACTGTTCTGCCCCAGGCTGGTTCTCTGCCAATATTCCCTCTGATGAAATGAGGCCTGAGGATGAAACCTGTTCCTCTGTCTCATTTTCTGGACTTTTTCAAGTCAGATTCAAATCACTTTTTCTGTTGGTAGAACAGAATTTTATTGGAGAATTTAACTTGGAACTTTATGGAATTCTTAGATCAAAACTTTCAGTCAGAAAAAAAACAACCTAAAATTGTTTAGATTCTCATTATTCCCAGCAGAATTGCTTTCCTACCTGTTCCCTCATTCCCTCAGAAACTGCAATTAAAGGTTTTCAAACCACTAATGTGAATTTTGCATAGGCTCTTATTTGTAATGTTCTTGTATGCTGGCACTAAGGATGTAAATAACACTTGTTTCCACTGCCCACCTCCCTTCTCAAAAGCTTGCTTTTAATTAACAACAACAAAGTCCACTTCCTACTATTTATGAGATTTTTCAATTCATTTTCTCAGTATATTGCTACTCTTCTCTCCATTTACAAGTACAGCAGGTTTCTATGGGGAAGAAGGGGAACGTGAGACAGTGAAAGCCTTGTCAGCAGCGCTATGCACAGCTCTCTGCCCTGCCTGAAGGCCTCTTGGGGTTAGAGAAGACTGGAGAGGAAGCCCTGTTGGGAGACACTGAGGAATATTTGCACGAGGGGGCAACTGGCACTTCTGCTTCGTGCAGAAGGAGAGATCAGCTTGAGTTGGTGCCTCAGGATGTTCCGGTCTGAGAAGAATCTGCCTCCCTTGGGAGTGGAGCTGCCTTTGCAGGCACCTGGGCAAGGAGAGGTGCTCTGTTGCTGCACGTCCCAGCTCTGCTCCCTCCTGATAGAGCCACCACTCATGGCATCCCAAATCCCAAAAGTTTGGCATGTTTATATTTTACAACATGTTAACTAGTTTTTGAATTCTGGGGCAAATATTTTAGTTGTCCTTTTGTTTGCGACAGTTGAACATAACTATTTTTATTTGTGCTTCATTGTATTCTAACAGATTTTGACAGAACTGAAGGCTACTGAATGATTTCATAATTAATATCTGCATAATTGCCACCTAATTCAGTGCGAACGCTGATGCATAATTTAAAGCAGCTGCACCAGATAATCACAAGCCTTAGCATGAGACAGCCTGTTGATCTTATATTTCTTTTTAGACACAGCCTTCAAGTATTTAATTTTTCTTTTGGATATGTTCTTTAGTATTTCCTTCTTGATTAAAAAGGTCATACAATCAGTGGAATAATGTTGTCACGAAATAACTTCTTCAAGCAGCATTCTTTGTAATGCTATTTTTATACTGTCAGTCTCTGCCCATTTTCATTGGTACAAAAACTAAAGCCATGAACTGTTCTGAAGTGATGTGAGCAAGACTCACATCACTTGGAATTGTTTGGAATTTGGTAATTGTCCTCTAATAACCAGGAGCTACGGAAACACTCACTGAGCTTGAGGGCACAGAATAGGACACAGAAGTGCTGGTGTCTTAACCCCCCCACCACACCACACTCACTAAGGTGATACAACCTAATCAGTAAGCCAACAAAGCCTGGAGATCCCTTCATATGATCACCAGCTGCAGGCTTGGGTCATTTGCTCACCAGGGTTTTAGTACCACTTGGGCTAAGGTCTCTTGCCTGTCATCCAGCTGCCAGTTCAGAAGCAGGCATGCAGATTTGTCTGTAGGTCCTGTATTGCATCTGCCAAGCTTGTAGAAATGTCTTGGGTAACCTAGACATCCAAGGTTATCTTAGGACAATCTCAGACGTCACTAGACACATGTTTAGGCAACTGAACAAAGCCCTATGAGACTTTGAAGGACAAGTCAGGCTACTCTCCAGATTTCATCTGACTGGGCTGATAAACTTCACAGCCTACAATGGTACTTAAACTTGTATCTTGCATGTAGACACCCATACTTAGACAATAACACTTAAGTGTCTTAATTTTGGGCTTTCTAACCTTCTAAACCTTGTAGGACTCATCAAGACACATATATACAAATGGAACCCTAGTGAGGATTTATAATTAAGAAATTTAAAGCCCCCACAAGCAGGTGTTTGCCATTATTTAAAATTGAACTTCAGCCCCAGAAGTCAGAATAACATCTCTCTCAAATAATGTCCGGATATATCATTCTCTGTTAAATCATCTGTGGCATGCAGGGTGAAGGAAGTCACATTTTTCTGCATTTCCATCAACATGATCACCATCATCTCCACGTAGGATCTAGCTAATCTTTCCCCAAGTTTCTAATCCTGTATTTTCTCATAAAGCACACAGCAAAATAAGAAGAGAAACAAACTTCCGAAATAATTTTCCTTAAGTTCTATGACTTTTATATCATCCTGAAATGACAGCACTGTACATTCTTAGCCTAAAAAACCAGTCAGTACATATTGCTCTATCCCTCTACAGCTACCTGAAAGAGGATTGGTCTCTTCCCCCAAGTAACAAGATGAGAGAAAATGGCCTCAAGTTGCACCAGGGGAGGTTTAGATTGGATATTAGCAAATAATTCTTCATGGAAAGGGTTGTCAAGCACTGGAACAGACTGCCCAAAGCAGTCACCATCCCTGGAGGTATTTAAAAGATGTGTAGCTACTTCACTTAGGGGCATGGTTTAGTGGTGAACTTGGGAGTGCTGGGTTAACAGCTGGACTCGACCCTAGAGTTTATTTCCAACCTAAGCGATTCTGTGATTCTACCTGTGAGTGAAGCTAAGAGGTAACAGTTTCCTTGCTTGCTTGAGTACTGCTAGTTCCCTAGCTAAAGGAGGAACAAAAGCTTTGTTAAAGATCTCTGAAGTATGTATCTACAAAGACTGTATTAATATTTAAGCAGGACGTTTTACATACCTCTGTCCACATGTATGCACTAGAGGGAGCTAGGACCACACCCTCTGTATTCATGCCCTAACGCTGATTCTCACCATCATTCACATGACTTCGAACTTTGCTCCAAAAAAACATTGTCAGCATCCCCAAACACCAACTGAACTGAAAGTGTATCAAGCATCTACTGCTGAAGTGAGGTTAAGCAGCGGCAGCTTCAAGCCCCATCCTGGCGGGAATGGCTGGAGCAGTTGTGAAGGGGGGAAGAAGGAAAAGGGGAAGGGTCTTTTACCTCTGACCACCACGCTCCTGGACATGTAACTTCCAGCTGCCTCTCACTGGAAAGCTGAAGTCCCCTCCCCTCCATTCCCTCTCACCACAGCCTGGCAGCTACAGTGAGTGGACACTCCCTCGAGGGAGCAGCAACACCACCAGCTCTTGTATCATCAGAGTAGGTTTTTAATCAGAGTTTGTAAAACAGGGTTTGCTAAAGCACTTTTGCTGCATCTTTACATTGCATTGAGCCAAAGCAATTCTCTTCCCCTCTGAAGTACACTGCTATGAAATTATTTTTAAAACCTAACCTTTTTAAGTCAGGAAAAGGAAGAGATGCCAAATTTTCCATACATTCTTAACTGGTGTTGCCCTGCACAGACCTACACAGTACAGCCTTTAACTCCACACAATGTTCTCATGTGCCTCATGCCACACATTGAACACACAATGTCCAGAGCTGCCGCTCGAGCATGACTAGACAGTGTGTGTGTCAATGCAGGTATATTCTGAGCTCTTCCTCGTTATTTTCTGAAAGAAAGGACATACAGAAGACATGAGACACAGTGAATTTTTTTTTTCAAAACACAAGCTGACAGCACATACTAAATATATTACTGGACCCAAAGGAGTTATTATGTTTTATTAGCCATCAGCTGAGACTCCATAACTTTTGGGATGTTGACTTTTCCCTTCTACCTGTGCTTCCAAGACACTGGGATCATCACATTCCATCCCAGGAAGACCACCAATCTTTCCTCACATCAGAATACTGAACCAAATGATATTATGATAAATGATTAAGCTCTGCTACAACTTTCTTTTCATGCCCCGAATTGTGAGGTGAAGCTGTGGGAGCTGAAATGGGACAAGCTTAAGGCTGCAAGTTGTAAAAAAAATAAGTGTAGTAGAGACCATGGAAAGAGGAAACTGTACCTCACAGATACAGCAGTGTGGCACAGACTAGGAAAGGAAATTTTATCTAGCTGGGAATAAAAACGTCCTTTTCTGAAATACTCAGGCGAGTTTAAACCTATACAAGAGGACACAAAGAATGCTGTGACCATGAACAAAGTCATGTCAATTACCAAGTTAATAACCTGCTCCTGCTGTGTTTCTTGGACTAAAGAAATACTGAGAATTTGGCCCACAGAGTTACTGTGGGGCTTTTCTATCACAGCTTTGTTTCCAATCTTAGGAGGCTGTAAATAGAAAACCTGTAAATAAAGAAGAAGGAACTACTACTACTTTCCCTACTTTGAAATACAGGAGTTTTTTTACAGTAGCTTTTAAAGACTTCAATGACTAAAACCAGGAGTGATAAAAAAACAGACAGTGATGGCACATGCTACAGAAGCCAACGAGCACCTGAGCTGGGACTCATCTCCTCCATGTGCAGTGGTGCAGAGCTTTGGTAACACACCTACACTCATTCCACAGGCAAGGGACGGATGCAAGACCCTCCAGGGCAGTTTACCCTGCCCTAACACAGACTTCTAGAAAAGCAGATGAATTAGATGCCAAACTTCCAAACAGCTGAAGGTAAACAAGTGAAAACTCATCCTCCTGTTAAATCATCCATTAATTTCAGCATGGAGTTGTATGTATACACACACACAAATATATGCAACTAGATAAATACAGACACTTTCACAACTCCTGTTAAATTTAAAAGGCTATAGTCCTCCAACGCAAACAAAATCTGCACTGGGAAAGAAGAGTCTTTGCCTGCCATCCTGCTAAATGAGAAAGAGCATTAAGGCACACCTTTGTCTTCTTAGTGGCACTAGTTAATTGTGTGAAAGTGTTCCCAGTAATTAAAAAAAAAAAATACTGCTTATTGGTCCTTTTGTAGGCATACCTGTATTTATTCTACCTTCAGCCACAGTTGGCCCCTCTGGCACTCAGGAGTGCAGATGGTGGAGCTGCCCCAGCTGCATTCCTGTGCCAGAGAGGGTCCCTAGCTGAATCTCTCCCCAAACCATCCCATTTTCTCTTAGTCCCTTGGCATCTTCAAGTCTCTCTGTCACCACTCTGACATCACAATACTACACTGGATACCACCAAACAATTTTCTGCTGCAGACACTGTTCTGGGAAACACCATGAAATGCACCATTTCCCTGCTGCACTTTCATCCTTATCCCAAGCGTTTTTTACAAGCTAACTCTCAGAAAAGTAAGCACAAAACAACAACCCTCTTTTGGTGAAAATGCTAGAAGCAAAAATGTCACAACGTGGGCAAACGAACCTTAAAAAACAAAAAGAAAATGGACTGGTTTGTGTTTCTTTAAGAAAGTAGGATGTATTTCAGAGGTAGTATATTTTTTCTAAATTATTAAAAATAAACTCTTGCAACAACTTCTGTTTTTCCATGGGATACTTAAATAGTTTTGGGAATGACAGTAAAAAAAAAAAATAAACCTGTTAGTATAACATTATTAAGCAAAACATTTTCACTGATTTCTTTCTAAGCCCTGGGCAAGTGGAGGGGAAAGAACCAACAGGAGAGCATTTGTACTGGGTCTGCAGCAGCTTCTCAGTCTGTCCAGGAGCAACACAAGGAAAGATAATGGGGACATAGCCCTTTGCTTTCTTTTGGTGAGCTAATCTGCTTGTTTCCTTTTACAACTGACGTCTCAGAACCTGAGGGCAAACACATCTCAGGTGAAAGTCCCTGAGCATGCTCCCAGAGCAGCAGAAAAGACAGTGACCCAACTGCTGTGCAAACTCCTCTCCTGGCAGATGCCAGGCACACCAGGGTGGGAATCGCCCCAAGGAGCCAAAGCTACTCACTCTGGGCTGCAATAGTTATGTCTTCCCTGGGAATTAGGTCCTACGGGAGGAGGGGAAACCCAACCAAAATGAAAACTGCCACTAACGTAAACTGCAGCAGAAGAGGAGAAAGTATCATCTTTCCTACCCTACCTCAGACAATAACAATAATTGGGATTCTTTATATCAATGCCCTTCCTCAGGGAAATATAACTCCCATGTTAAAGACACACTTTCAAATATAAAGCAGGCATAGTTATAAATATCTTGAGTGTTGTTTTGATCACTAGCATGTACAGAAAACATTCATTTTTTTTTCTTTTTCCAGCTGCCTTGTCCTGCTTGTGATTTTTGACAGCTTCCGTGCTTACAAATTAGTCACTTCCACATCTCATGGAGAAGGCTGCATTAACACACCTGAATGTTTGAATCTTCCTTTTGAACTTAGGCGTTAATAATAGACTTTTGTAAGTAGTCCAGTACTACGGTGATTCTAACTCCAGCTGGGTTAATTACACGATAATTAGGTACAAACATCGCAACACAAAACACAGCTACATCATTATTTGCAACAAATGTTAACTCTAAATAAGTGCAACCTGTCCCACAAACACTTGCTATAAACGACTTAAAAATGAAAGTAAAATTTGATGGGGTAAACACAGAAATAAAAAAAAAAAAATTCTCTGTGAGAATTTTTTTTGTTAAAAAAAAATTAAAATAAAAATCTCAGCACTCATTTAGAGTTCAGGATCTTGTGAAAGAAAGCTTTAAAAGGAGCAAACCTGATTTGCTGTGGCTGTTGCGGCGAAGGGAACACTTGTTGCAGGAGTTGTTGCTGCAGAGACAGTGGCGGCCGTAGCGTTGTGCATCATGGGTACTTTCAGGAGGGGAACCATGGAAGCAATGAACAGGAGGGTGCAGCATTATGGTAAGAGAAGTGGTATTTTTGGCATGGTGAATATCAAGAGCGGCAAGCCATCGTCATGGGTTAAACCGGCAGATGGCATGCAATCACAGTGCAAAGCGAGAAAGCGTGGCGGAGAAATAAAAAAAAAGGGAAAATAGCTTATTACAAGTACAATTAAAGGAAGGTTGTCAACACAATCGGCGATTCCCAGAAAAAAAAGAGTAAGGACCACTGAAAATGCAAGTGTTATCTCTAAGAAGAAGATTACTTGTGCAAATGAGGCCTTTACCAAAATAGCCCGTTACCTGTGGATTTTGTTACATGCGTAATTTGTTTTCCCCCAGTACAGCTATAAGGCACTTCAAAATAAAATCCCACGAAAAAACCCCAGTGGTTTATACTGGGAAGAAAACTGTCAAATGTTTATCTTAATTTTTAAACACAATTAAAAATGAATTATTTTCATGTACCTTCATTGTGAAGTAAGCCAGATACTTGCTGTCTTTCTTTATAATCAAATTTATGTGTTTTTTCCTACTAGCACTGTGTAACTGTTCGGCTTTATCAGAGTTAAATTACCATCTGCTTGAGGCAAAAATCAGGAGAGGGATGATAATAATTATCCTGATATTTTTACTACTTTGTTTGATCTAAAAAAGTAAGATCAATTTTGTGAAAGACACTGCTTTTGCTCATTTTAAGAATTCATTTCAATCAGCATCTTCATGGGGGAATTATTAATTTGATGTTTTAAAGGCTTGATATTTTAACTGTTTATCTGAGTAGGTCCAAAACCCAAAAATAAAATCACTGGGATAGGGCAATAAAAGAAAGATTACTTTTCTGTCTCAGAGGCTGTTGCATTGGACTTCCACTTTGCAAGCCCAAAATGTTAATTTCAAGCTGCAAATATATTTAAAGAAGGAGTGAGATTGAGATCATGAGTTTCAACAGACCTCTGTGGATCAAAGCAGGCATTTCTGGGAAACGCTGATAAAACTTTCTAACACACAGCAAAGGAGAATAGGCACACCACTATGAAACTTTAAAACACTGATGAAATTTGCTGGCTTTTTCCAGTATTTTATAGTACTAGACAATATAAAATATAAAGAGAAATAAAACTTTGAAAACTGAAAAGCAGACTGGAATTCATGGTATTATGCTTTTGCAGTGTAGTTGTTATAGCAGGTGATATCATGTCTAAACTGCAGCTTTCATCTACAAATCTAAATACTCTGCAAAGTCAACCAGAAGGACAAGTGAACCTTTAATTCTAGTCAGTGGCTAAATCTCACCTAGGATTTTTGAAACAAGTGAATATACATCATATACAGTATAAAAAAAGAGATCAATAAAGAAATTTGGAACCTACCAATACTGGTAGCGGGTGTCATGCACAAAACTGACCCTGCGTGTCATGCAATGATAGGTGAAAAAAGTGGATAAAGGGAAGAAACAGGTTAGCTGTTTAGAGTTAACATTCAAAGTGAGATTCAAGCATAACCACAGAGAAGTAAGTTAGTTAAATGAGACTGTAAGGTCATTCACAGTTTTGCTTTAACACAAAAAGGTGATTGTGTTCTTACTGAACTCCTGTACATACTGTGTGGGTTTTGGCATGTTTCTATACATATTCAAGATACTTCATGAACTTTTTTTACTTATTAATTTTATCCTTTCACTCAGTACTTTTGCAGCAATAGGTTTGTAGAAATATCTTTGGTTAAAGATCACAGTATTTGGGACTTTTAGAACTTACTGCATAATTCAGACAGCTCAGTGTTGCACAGATCAACATTCACCAATTTTTTGACTTGTGGCAGGAAAAGAAGTTAAAGTGGAATTAAGACTATTCCTCCGCAGGGGCTTTGCCAAATTTGTGTTTGATGTTAATGTACCCATTCTTAACACAAAGAAAACAGTACTTTGACAAGTCCCAAGCTAAACACTTCTAAGTGTGTAACATTCCAGCAGAAGGCTCCCAGCGCACCTCAGAGACGCTGTGGGATGACTGCTCACCTGCCATGCAGTTTAGTTTTGGTGCCTAGTCCCCCTTTAACCTTCCTGGAAAGGCCAAATGAAAGAGCTCAGCCTATTTCTAGTACAGTGCATACAGCAAGCTGCAGAAGGCAAGCAAGTAAGGAGACCAGTGCTTGGTACGTGCATATTTGACACAGAGTCGAATACGCTTCCTGCATTCCTGCTGAATTACTACTGCAGCCCCTTATCGGACCGCCGCAGGACTTGTGTGACTATGAATGACCTTACCCAAGAACAGTCCCCAGAGAATACGCAAAGTTCCTCCTCTAGAGGTTATAGAAACACTAACAAACAGCAATGGGTAGGGAGAAGAGATCTGCTATTTTCAAGATCATTCACCAAACAATAAGAAGGGTGACAAAGCCATCAAACTGATGTAAAACAAACAAAGTGCAGAACTTCAGAGGTAAGCCATGCTAAGTCAAGCCCCACACTTTTTATTAGGGGAGCCAGTGGTTAAGAAAGCAGAGAGGTTATATAAAACAATAAAGTTTTATATATATATTCCAGCAGCAAAACTTGTCTTAAAATTTAACACACACGCACACACACACAAGGAACACATTTGAAAATTTTACCAGTTTAGAAAATATCACATAATCATTTAAAATCCAACAGATAATGTCATGCATTGCTCCTTAGACGTGGGTTGCATGACAGTCCTTACACCCACCAAATCCAACCTTCCCAGGAAATGTGGGAATATCATATGTAGCATCTTTAATGGAAAGCTCATTACACCCATTCTTACAGAGGGTGTTCCCCTTTCATAAACTCCTCCCATACCCCACTCCTCTCTTTAATGTCCTTTCCTGGCACTGATGGTGTTTGAAAAGAGCAGGAGGTTCATCACTTTGAGAAAGGTTTTCTACTCTGGGGCTTGGGCTCCATCTGCTATTTTATACCTCTGTTTCTTCTTTTCTTTTCATGCACTTGTTTTGGGGCTTGCCAACAACCTGGCCCTAAAGGTTTGGTTCCCAGATCAACCCTTCTTACCACCAGAAATTTGTCTGATAAAACTACAGTTACAACAATTAGTTGGAAAGAGAGATGGACAATAAAAAGTACAAAATGTAAGCTACTTAAGGAAGCATGAACATTCCAAAAGTCTAGAAAACATCCAGATGATTTTTCACTGAAAAAGTTTAAACTACTGTATTTTCCATAGTTAATTTGAAGTTCTTGTCAATTGCAAATAAGAGCAATAAGCACTGAAAGGGAGTGCTTAAGAAGGAAAAATGCCTATCATGCTACAAATTCTCATAGTTTCAATGTAAAATAAATTTGTGGAAATTTCTGTATGTTCTGTAAGCACAAGGCAGTCTTCCATTCATGTCCAAATAGGCAGTCCCAGCATTTATTTATTTTTTTTTCAAACACTCCCATAAATGTCAGTGTGTTTTCTGCCACAGATATTCTGGTGCACAATGTGCTAAAAATAAGGCTATGCTATTACTTACTATTACAAATACGGGGGCAGGCTCCAAGGTTGTTATTGAGGCCTTATAGAAAAATTCCATGAAGTCAAAGCCATCTGTGTTTGTTTTTTATCTTTAAAAACATATGGGAATGCTGATAGATTGGGAAATCATCATGTGTTGCCTTTCATTCCTTGTTTAACCGGCATTATTTCCATAAACTAAAATAACATTGCTGAAATGTCAAGCGCATTTGCAAACACGTAGTTTTAAACGATTCTGAAGTTCACACTCGACAATGCTCTGACACTAAAATACGTAATTTGTTAATTACAAATGAAATCACAGAATTCCTTAGGCAGGATATTCTCCTTTGGAAAGTTTGGAGTGGGGGTGATAGGCATGATTTAGAGGGTTGTGTTGTTACTGTTTACATGTGCACCCAGCACATCCCTTCTCTCGCAGTGTTAAAGAGAAGCCCTGCACCAGCCAGGGTGCAGGTCAAGCCATCTCTGAATGCTCTGATTTTCACAGAGCTCCGAGCACTGAAATGTAAATTACATTCACTCATCTTCAGATCATCCCTATGAAGAATTATAACCTCAGCTATGAGCCACAAATGCTACAAAATGTTCTGGTGGTGCTCCAAAACCATGAAAATGCATCTGATGCCTGAAAGCCCTTTAATGCAGCTGAGGGGAGCGATGTGTTTTGTCAGTGCTTCCACGCAGGTATTGACTGGAAGTTTATGGCTGGTGCTCCCCTTCTCAGGGCAATCGTGTGCAGCTGGGGAAATCCCCATGGCTGCAAGACAGCAGCTGAGGGAGCAGGAGGATGCTGTGGCATCTCTGAAGATTGATGCTTTTCCCAGCATTTTTGTTAGTGGAAACAGATACGAGTCAAAATCCAGCCAATTTAAGGTATGCAAAAAGGGGCAGACTCTGAAGAATGATGAGCAAGGCTACAAATGTCTGAAAAAAGCAGTTTAACAACATGTTGAAATTTCTGCTTGAATTCTTGTCCTTTGCAAGAGGAATTAAAATAACGTGTAATGATCTGTAAAGACTTCACCTCAAGTGGGGCAGGGAGCATAATAAAACCTTCTGTTAAGTGCAACTGCCTGACACGGAGGCTACCTCAGGGACATAAAACTGGTTCAATGTGGATACAACATACCTGTTGGGATAAACGCTGCATGTTGCTGCAACTGAGCATTGGCAAGAGCCTGTTGATAGTGCAAGACACTGGGATTGAAAACGGCACTGGCACCATTGCTTTTTTCAAGTGCTTGTCTCTTTGGTAAAGGGTGAAGAACACCAGGAGGAAAGGCCTGTAAATAAGAAAGTTAGTTAAAATGGTGCCATTTTTAAGACCTTGTCCGTAACATATACATAAATACAAAAACTTAGTATTTTTAAAAGCGGCTAAAGATGCCTCGCCATGCATATTAACTCAAAGCACAGCAATGTAAAATGGGTGAAATATTGTTATTGGTAGCAAAGCATGGTACTATTAACCTAGAACTGTAGCAGCACAACTACTGAAAAGAAACGTTTGCTTTAAAGCAACGAAAATGGCATTGCCTTTAAGTAGGTTTTTGAATATTACAGGGAGAAAAAACCACTTGTGTTTCATTGCCAAGTATTTTCTCTTATTTTTAAATTTAAATATAGTTTCCTATTATTATACCGATTAATGGATTACGTTACGCGTTTTCAATTACAAAAGCAGTTTTATCTCAATTCGACTTTTCATGAAAGATTTAAAAAAGATGAAACTGTGTTAGGAACCAAACTAAATCGTCTGCGGTCTATTACGTATGAGAATGAGATGGATAAATAGAGCTTCCAGTAAATTAACGAGTATGTGAAATCATTTCCAGTTGATGTTTGAAAAGTAAAGCGATACAAATTTCATTAGTTGCTTCTCTGAAGGAAAAAAAAAAAAATTATAATAAAATAAATTAAAAAAAAAAAGCTACATGCAAAGCAAAAGGTGAAAGGTCAAAGTACCAGGTCTACAGTTGCTTCGAGAGGTCGCTTCATTGCTTTGGCAGTCGACTGAGTCTTTTAATAACAGGCAGCGAGCACATGATGGCAGTGGGCCAATGGGAGTCAAGCGAATTAACATACAGGTAAACAGCAAGCAGAGGTGCGTCATGGGAACGGCATTGCATTTGTGGATAGGTGAGAAGGAAAAAAATATTCTGAATGCAATATACAACATACAAAACACTAGGCATGCACAACAACAAAAATGTCTTCTAAAGAAATGAATATTACATTTTGAATTAGTACCGAAGCAAAAATGCATCTACTATACCTTAGTTAAAAGCATATAAGAGAGTAAAATATAGATGTTTGAAATTCAGGAAAGTTGAGTAAAACAGCAGCTTGCAGACACTATTAAGCATCATATAAACACTTCACAGAGATGCAGAAAGTTTTAAGGATATACCTATCGGAATTTCTGATAAGTTAGTTCAGTCATATTTTCAAGTGGGAAAATTGATTTGGGAGGCTCCATTTTCAAATACAAAGCACTAGTGCAAGTTGTAATGCATTATAAATGCCATTAATATCAGTGCTTAAAAGGTGAATGTCTTTTAATTTAGAGAAGTGAATCATTCAGTGGATTTGGGGGTAAAAAGGAGAGACATTCTCCTTTGTCAACACAAAACAGAGTACAAAGTATGTCTAGTTACACTAACTTATCATTAATTCCTTTTCTTTTCTCCTACAGCTGGGTCATTTTTGTAGTTTTTTTTTTTTCCTTGTAACTTACCACATTACACTGAGAGGGAAAAAAAGTCTTTCAGAATTGGAAACATACTTTCCAAATTTTGCTATAACCTTTAGAACTAGCTTCAGGAGCAGGGAGTAAAATTGGGCTCCCAGTTCACAAGCCAACATTAATATATGAGTTATGATACTAGTCCAGCATTATTAATTTTTCAAAAGAAAGTATTTAGGCATAGTACATAGGCATATACATTTATGTATGCTTCCATAATAAATTCAACCTTATGGCTGATAGGACAGCATTCTGTAAAAAAGTTTCTCATATAAAATATTACTTTCAAGTTTTATAGTGTATATAATTCTTACAAACCTTTAGCAAGAAAAATCTACTTAGCAATCAAAATTTTTACTTTTGTTTTTTAAACACAGGCTGATATTTAGCTCTTTTTAGAATATGCAGATTACATCCATCTTGAAATCAATATGTGGAAATTGGGAACAAAAGTTGAGTGGCGGGAAGAGGACAAGGCACAAAATGCCTGCAAACAACTTGTGGTCATAAATTTATCAGGTGCCAACAGGGTATTCTGCAGGACAGACCTCATTCTGCTTATTTCTTGTTCCTGTCTCTGTTGGATGAGTCTTCCCAACATGTGCCTTATCTCTGGCACTTTTCTGGATTACATACCCTATTCTACAGGATCTGCTCATGTCTCTGGGCCCAAGACCCAAACACAACCAGAAACACCTGGTCTGAAGTGGGGATCTGGACAGACTTCTGTCTTCGCAGGGCACTGTGCAGCCCAGGTGTGTTATCCTCCACAGGTACCACTGCAGAGGACATCACTCCACTGCCTGGGGCACAGCCTCAGAGCCACTCTGCCTCCACCACAGAGGGAAGTCTACACAGAAGTGTAGAAACACACCTGTATTCAGCATTATGTGATGATGAAGGCCACAACTTCAAATCAACATTGCTAAGAGTAAAGTGTTTGAGTTAATTACCTTTATTATCCAAATACAGATCTTATCTAATCTCACTTGTTAACTTATTATCTCTCTGTTTATTATTGCCTTTCTCCAATTTTTCTTCATGCTTTTCTTGACGTCACCTCCCTACTTTGAAGCTTTCTTCTGGCTTTCCTTTCATCTTCCTCAGAAAGTTCAGTGTCACAGTCTTCCCAAGCCGAAGGCTTGATCTGTTTCTAAATCTACTCATCAAACTTGCTTCCATGTAGTTTACCACTTTTTTACAGGCTTTCAAACTGTTCATCTTGCTTTCCTACATTCATATTTTCTTTTATTTCATCCTGATAGTAAAACCTCCTTTACCTCTTTCTGTTACATCAGGTTATCTCCTTCTCAATATTTCATCTACATAACTAACAGCCAAAGAATCAATTGCTACAGTCTGAAGAGGAAGAGGATATGAAAATAAAATAAAGATAATACTATAAATGATCAAACATCCAAAGCATAATATTTGCCTGTCATACGACATATTGGTGTGCTATAATGTGTCCTGGAAGACAAACAAGATCCACACAGCAATGCCCTCCATGGATGTGCAAGGAGCTCCTGGCTAAATTCAAATGAAAGAAGGAAAGCACACAAGAGGCAGGAGCAGGGACAGATGGCTCAGGAGGAACAGGGACACAGCCTGAACATGCAGGGATATGTTAGAAGAGTCAAAGATCACCTGGAGTAGAATTTGGGATGTGAGTAGAAAAGGGATGTGAAAGACAATCAGAAGGGCTTCTCAGAAACAAAAGGAAGACCAGAGAAAATGTATTTCCACTGCTGAATGGGGCAGGCAAGCTGGTGACACCGGACATGGAAAAGGCTGAGGCTCTGAAAATCCTTTCCATCTCAGTCTTTACTGGCAAGACTGGCCTTCAGGCCAGCGGGAGACCAGTGAGGAAAGTCTGAAATGAAAAAGATTTTCCTTTGGAGGAGGATGATCAGGCTAGGAAACAATTAAAGAAGCTGTACGTACACAAACCCATAGGAACTAACAGAATGCACTCTGGGTGCTGAGGGAGCTGGCCAACATCGCTGCAAGGTTAATCTTAATTATCTTTGAAAAATCCCTGACAGGGGGAAATTCCCAAAGATTGCAAGAAAGTAAATGACACTCCTATCTTCAAAAAGGGCGGAAAGGAAGGTCTGAGGACTGACAGGTTGGTCAGCCTCACCTCAGTCCCTGGGAAAGCAATCAAGCAAATCCTCCTGAAAACCATCTGCAAACACATGAAAGCCAAGACAATGATGGGAAGTAGCCAGCATAGATTTATGACAGGGAAATTGCGCTTAACCAGCCTGACATCCTTCTATGATGAGATTGGCAGGGTGGTGAAGGGAGAGCAATGGATGTTGCTTCCCTTGACTTCAGAAAGGAATCCAACACAGACAAGTTTATTTATTATAGACTAAATGGGAAACTGTGAGGTGGACTGACCCTTGTCTCACGTGCCAGGCTCAAAGGGATGTGATCAGCAACACAGAGCCTAGCTGGAGGCCAGTCACCAGAGGTGTAAAGCTTGGAGAAGTGGTTGATAACACAAGATAGATGTGCCACTGCTCAGAGGGCCTAGAAAGTCTGGAGAAATGGGTACAGAGAAACTTCACTAAATTCAACAAAGAGAAATATCAAGGGGCCTGGGAAGGAACAACAGAGGCACCAGTACACACTGGAGGCCACAAAGGCTTGGCAGAAAAGACCCTCAAGATCCTGGTGGACACCAGTGTGCCCTCATAAGCAAAGACAGCTGACAGCATGCTGGGCTGCCCTGGGAAGAGCATCACCAACAGGTGGAGGGAGGCGATTCTTCCCCTCTACCCAGCCCTGTTGAGGCCACACATGGCGCCCTATGCCCAGGTCTGGGAACCCCAGCACAAGAAAGATACAGGTGTACTAGAAAACACTTCCATAAAGGACCTAAAAGATGATCAAGGGAATGAATTCACCCTGGAGAAGATGCAGGGGAATCTCATCAGCGTATACAAATAACTGATTTCAGGGTAAGCTGCGAGCCAGTGGTGCTGAGGGACAGGAGAAGAGGCAATGGGAATGAATTTAAATAAAAGAAATTCCATTTAAATGTAATGTAATTTAAATTAAATGTAAGATTAAAAAAAAAAAAAGGAAAAGAAAAGCATTTATTTTTACTGGAAGTATGGAGAAGGTTGTCAAATTATGGAGTTTCTATCCTTGGAGGCTTTAGTAAGACAAACAGGCACATCCTGGGCAATCTCCTCTAGCTCACCCTGCTTAAGCAGGGGAAATAGGCTGGAATATTTTGTACATATTTCTCTGCAAAACATTACCCTGAATTACAGGTCCCTGTTGCCTTCTCCTGTGACACTAGACTGCTAACATTTCAATTCTGTATTTTTAAAGATGCTTCATCTTGCTTTGAGGCTAATGCAACTGCAATTAGGCCTTATTTAAAACCACAGGATATATATCTGCAACCATTACTGAAGTGCAAAAAAAATTAATCCCCTCATCTCTCTCCTTTCTTATTTAGTATACTGCCTAGAAATATTACATTCTCTAAATGAACAATAAATATTGCACAACAGAAGCTAATCAGAATAAAAACCCAATCTTCTCTGCTTTAATTTCCAGATGGTATTCAATTTCTGCAAGCACAGGAAACTTTAACTAAAAATCATCCAATTTGAAACAAAGGCTGGGGATACTATTAGAGAAAGAATATTAAAACTTAAGAAATATTCTTCTGTTTGGTGGTTTACTTTCTTGCATAACTTACCCTTTGTCACTCAAAAAAGTCTGGTCTTTTCTAATTTGTTAAATACAATAGCTTGGGGTAGTTATGTACTGTACTGTATTGTGTTTCTGGTAGGCTTTTTAACCAGAGAATAACTGTATTGTCTATAACTATTGTATGCACTGCCCACAAGTCCACAAACCACATCTGCTTAATTATTTGTCCACTGCCAGCAAAGAGGACAATGATTCTTTGATTTGCTGCCAGCAGTTTTGTCTCTCAAGTCAGATCCTCCATATTCCATTTATTTAACTTTATCAATACCACTTTAAATTTATCATCTTTCCTGGTAGCAATTGTAAGAGGGATCCAGTCCTGGTGAAGGGGTGGGCTGTCCTGTCTGAACAGTTTTGAGTAAGAGGTTAAAATATCTGAAAATAAGAGCCCCCTCTCTCTTTTCTTCTGACTGTAGCCACAATGTTTCTTTCCTAATGATTCCTGTTATAGTTTACTACTTTTAAACTCCATGATTTAAGTGACTGGCCCATAATAGTAGGAGAGGCAAGAAGCCTCTTGGCCTGAAATGCATTTAACCAAAGTTCAAAAAGATACAGGCAACACCTTTTAGTCATTGGGGACAGATGTAGATCTACAGAGGGCAGTTCTTTCTCATCCTCAGACAGGCACTAGTGGTAGATCAGATGAGTGTCTTGGTTTTTCTACACTACCAACACAGTGAGACCAAGGTGGCTGTCTGTCTATCTGTCTCATTTCTAAGGTGGACTGCGCTGAATTTCAATGCAGGTTTCTGTTCTACTACTGATCTCTGAAGCAAATGCTCTGCCTGCTTTTCTTCCAAATTTCCACATGTGTATCTGCCATCAAAGAGCTAAAACAGCGTAAGTGTCCCTGTTTTCCAGGGAACACTGAAGCTTATCAGTTTTGTTCTGTTTGGAAATATTATAAGCAAATTTACATATAACTAAGGCAGAGAACAGAAGTGGTATAGAGTGTCATTTGCTTCATTGTCTTGCATAGAAATACAGCATTAAAGTAAGGGCATAAAGAAAAGAAAGTTCTTCCTCCCATCAAGCAATAGTAATAATTTTATAAATTCTTATCTTTCACCAAAAAAAAAAAAAAAAAAAAAAAAAAGGCAAAAGAGAAAAGAAAGTATAAGCAATCAGCATTAAATTGAAGCAAAATAGGCATCAAAAAAAAGGCAGCCATACATGCCAGCACTTACCATCACAGTCGCAGCTGCCGCAGCTGCCTGGGCTGCCACTGCAGCCTGGTTGGCTTGGTGTTGCGCCGCTTTGATTTTGGCCTGCAAATGTGCAGGAGGGTGAAAATACTTGCATTTCTCCCTCATGCAACGACCTTTTATGTAATCCATACACACGGTTACGGTGTTGTCGTTTGTGTCAATCATTGTGCTGTCTGCCGGATGCGCAAAGCGGCAATCAGTCTCTCCGCGCGCACAGTTCCCCCGCTGGAACTCCCTGCACACCTACGTGCAAAACAACACACGTTGCAGGGGCAGAGCTTAGTGCAACGGGAAAGGGCAAGGAGAGTCCCACACCCCCAAAACACAGACCTGCCCCCTTCCCCAGTTAGTTCAAGTTTTACAGCAAATTCAATTTAATAAACCCTTCATCTCTTGGTGTGTGAGGGGAATGCACCTATTTCACCCTTATGTTCTTGGCTCCTCAGGTGGCTCATGTGGCTAAATGAACTTAACATGCAACAGAAACATTCCCAAATGCCTTTCCTTTTTCCTCATTAGAAAGCAGCTGGGAAGGATACTTACTTACGTAACTGCTCCTGTAAAACTAGCTGGGAATCACAAAATATTTTGTCTCTTTCTGACTACACTTTGTATTCTTGCAGGTTGACTGGTAGGGAAGGAGTTCCTCTTGCTGAAACCCAGGGAAAATACACATCAGAGGCACTGTATTTTTTATAGAGTCTACAAACAAAATTGAGAGCCTACTTAAAAAGAATTTTCAAAAATGGGCAGAATGAACACACTGATTTTCCTAGGAAGAAACGTGCTCTAGACACTAGTGCTTAGGCTTTTCGGCAAGAACATTAATTTCTGCAAGAGCCATTTGGCCTTCTTGTGTACTTGGATCACAGATTCCACTGAGTGCAGCCACACAGTGATCCAGCAACAGCTGGGAGGCTCTGCACATAGCTGGGGGCTTGTCCCTTCAAGCCTGCTGCGGGGCTGGTAATATTCGAAATCTCCATTGCCAGCTCAGGGCTGAAGGGCTACACCATTCCCCTAATATCGACCCATAAGGCTATAAAATACCCTTATTATCGGTGCAGGAGAAACCAAGACAATTAATACTGAAATAAAAAATGTGCTTGTTAGATATTTCATCAAGGCATACCTTTACAGGCATGTGCGTATACCTGAGGTTTTTTTGAGACTATGAACTTTACAAAAGATGAAAATTCATGTTGATGTCTGCGTACTAAATCTAAGCAAACACACTACCTTAAAAATAGCAGTATTTAATTGCCACTGGCTGCAAGTGCAGAAATCCTGCCTGGTTACAAGTTTTTGATCTGTAGCAACCAAATTTAAGCTTTGCTTCTAAAACAACAGTTTATTTACACCCTCCAGGATCTTTCACATAACCTAACAGAGGATGTGTTTCTAGTCACAGTGGTGTCTACAGTACCTCCAGTTTATCAGTCCTGAGGAGTTTCTGGGTAGCAGTTGAACTGGGGACTGAAACCGGTGGACTTCCAGGAACAATGACTGGTGGCGTGGGTAGGATCTCAGTCGGGACTAGGCCAACTCCTGGTGTTACTGGCGTTAGGTAAGGAGCAAAGCTAATAGCCGTGTTCGTTCCTATTGTGGGACCCACTGGAAATGTGGGCTGAAAAGGAAAACACAGACCAAGATGAAAAAAAAGCCCCTGAATCAATACATTACTGTTGTCTTTTGCTTGTTTTTTCCAGCACTGTTTCATTTTCTTAATGAAAAATTTCAAACAGCTGGCAAAACACACAGCATCCTCTCTTCTTTTAATCATGTAACACATTCCAGCAGCATACCAAGAACCACCTTTGTAATTTTATTATTGGAAAAGAGTCTGGTGATGCAGAGGAGGTCATACTTTGAACCCGAATTTCTGCGAAGGTCCGGCTTACATTGCAGGCTTATTTACACATCTAACTGTAGAAATAACATAGACTTTATTGCTTTTTCTCAATACCTGTTTTCCTTCGGAAAACAGGCTATTTTTCGAAGTATTCAGATTTCATAGGTGAAGCATTATTAACTATATTAAAGCCATATTTCTAATAAGAGTACATATAATGAGCTCTTTGGCATGTAACTTCCAGTATGTTTGCATACTGTATTTTGCCACCTCCTGCAATTAAATGTTACTGTGTCTCATACACTGAAAAAACTCACCTCCGCAAACATTTGTGTGCCCAGCTGTCACCAGTGGCAAGCAACATAAATATTATAATCTCATCTGGACACAATATTTAGAAAGGGATTATTCAGGCTTAGATTAGTTCATCATATGAAAAACTTCGATTGGAAGGAATGATAAAGGTCTAAAAATCTTGTTTTGTTCCTTCCTACAGTGAGTCAGTGAAGCCAAGACCAGAAGAAAGAGCACTTCTGTGATGCTAAAACAGTTGTGATGAGGCAGAATAGTGGGTTTGTCACCACCAGCTCCACAGGGGATGGAGGCAGAACATTACCATGGTCTGACCATGCTCAGACCTGGAAAGTGTTTTAGTTCTGCAGAGCTGAGGTTTACCCCAGAGAGTGAAGCTATAATTATAAATGAGGAAAAACTGAGCAAAAAAACAGGACACATCTCAGATTAGCTTTGTCAGAAATCAAGTTCCAAAATAAGACAGCAGCAAGAAACACAACAGCCCAACACTAAGACTTCAAAACATTTTAATGAAGGAGAAGTGTCTTTCTCATTAAGGTGGCCTGCCTGACATGAAGTACACAGAAAATATGCAAGAGAAAACACAGCTAGAAGGTGTGGTTTTTATTTTTTTGTTTGGGTTTGGTTTTCTTTGGATTTTTTTTTGTCTTTGGAAGCAATTACTAAATTGTAAATGGATGTTACTTAGTACCAATAAGATGCTCTGAGCAGAAACATAAACCAGGACAACCAACTGTGTGGAAATGACATCTACCGGCCCTTAAGAGTTAAAAGTGTATTATGCTGTGTTTTAATCAGTGATCATATCTGCTCGATATCAAACAACCCGGCTTATACATCAAACATGAGCTAAATTCTGAACAGCCTAATAATGAACATATATATGAAACAATGGTTCGACTATGTTGAGGACAATATGTGTTATGTGAAATAAAAATAACAGCTTTGTATCAGATATAATTTTAAGAATAAATCCACATGTCAAATGGCTTCTATGAAATTTTCTTTCACTTTTTATCCATTTGGTCAAGGCTGAGTCATCTTAATCTGGCAATTTATGTGAGACAGAGAAATAAAACCTGGCATTTTTATCACAGCAATCGGTACAGAAGACATTACGTCAATGAAATTGTAAAGTTCAAATGATGAAATGGGTGAGAAGAAAAAAGTATAATTTTGCCACTTCAATTTTTCTTGTAGTATTAGGTGGTGGAACCTATTACTTCATCAAAACTTTTTCTGGTGAAAACTCAAGCAGTGAAACCCCAGGAAATATCAAGACAACTCAGGTCAACAACCCCAGATACAATTTGATGAACATGGACTAGAAATTCAGGGAGTCCTGACACTTAATTCCCAATCCCACTTGACAGCAGATATTTCAAGTGTAAAAATGGATTACTGAAAAAGGCATCTGGGGTGAGCTTCCTGTTACCACATGCAGATGTCTTCTTCTGAGATGTCTACACTTGACTTCTGCTGTAGCCCATGGAAAGACAAATGCACTTAGAAAACCAAATTATCTAATCCAACTGCAGATGTCTGAAACAAACCAAGGAAATAGTAATTAGGAGTGCCAATGTCTTTTGATAAATTATAAATGGACCTTGGAAACTCACTGGAGAAGTTGATGCCAACACTCCAGATGCCTCAAGTTAGAGCAAAAAAAATCCCCCTAGTGGGATGCCTTATACTAGGAATTTAGATTGAAAAAACATCATTAGCAGCCATGTGTGAAAAGTTTAATTCAGATTACTTGCCAAACCATGCTTTGGAAGTTTGTTACAGTGAGGAGCCCAAGTGCAAGGGCTGCCCAGAGTAACTGATCACTTTAATGCATATCCAAAGATGCTGCTCATGCATGCCAGACTCTAGTTCTATACCACTGCCAGGATATGAAGTGTCTCAGGTACCGTACGAATCACATTGAGAAAAAACACCGAGTTTGTGAAGTGCATGCACCACCAATTCTCTGTCTTATCCTTGGACACTTCAGACTTCAACAGAGCAGGAAAATGCTACCCATTAACCTGTGTTCCTGGTATTTGTATTAAATAATATTTAAAGGCATTCAAACCCATAGACTCCTGAGAAACTTTGGGTTCCTACTCAAATAACTTACTAGCAAATTATTGATGTTATACAAATTTTCACCTCCAGAAGGATTATAGGTAAAAATCTTGCAAAAATGACATGAAATGCATGAAGAGGGGGAAAAAAAGACGAAAAAATTGCAAATTATTTTGGGACAAAAGAAAAATTAATGAAATCTACAGCAACACTCCACTACATCTTCAAATGCAAATATAAATGAGCATATCTCTAGCATCTTGCCCATTCCTTAAGTAAACTGATGGGAACTATTTTTATTGATACTATTTAGAGAACTTTTGCAGGTCAATGTAGCCTTCAAGTTTACTTACCATTAACACCATCAGAGAAATATACTTACCACTGGCTGTAGTGGTGTCCCTGGAAACATGAACTGCATTTGCTGGGCGAGCATTGCTGCTGCAGTTTTTTGTTGGATTAAGTTGTTCCTGCCATTGATTTCCAGTTGAGTTTTTAAATGTGTTGGTGGATGAAGGTACTTGCAGTTCTCCCTGGTACAGCGACCCTGGAACAAAGAAGTCACACTCATCGGTCGGCTGCTTTTGATGATAGTTTAATGCCTTCGAGCAAAGTATTACACCATAAACTAAGCAAGAACTAATGAAACGCAGGGTGTTTCCTGGGAATTATGTAGAGGGCTGGGAGGAGCTGATAGCCTTGAGCTCTGCCTCAGCCCACCACCTCTGATTGATCATTAAAGCTATTAGCCATGGAAAAAAAAAAAAAGAGAGGCTTTGAATCAGCGTTTTCATTGTTAAGTACAGATCACTGCCATACAACTAATTATCTCAGAACAATCCAGACTGCCTGAACTGCCTCTCATGACATCTTGGCTAAAGTATCTGCTGTTACCATAACCTAAATGTTTTTTTATAAATGACATTACATCATGAATAACAAATTGAAACCTTCTTCAATTGAAATGCAGCCTTTAAGTACATCATATTAAAAATAATTGTGCGATCGTGGCAGTGAGGATCTAAAGTTGCCACTCTCTGCTTGTGTTCTCTCATACACTCACCCTTATTCCAGTTCACTGCCTTCCAGCCTCCTGTTTTTATTACATCAGCACAACTTTGAACTATCTCCATTCAAGTATAAAAGAACAGAAATAAAGGTGGTACTTTCACAGCCTAAATTTAGAAGCAGTGCATGGATCTAAATCTGAAGGTACACAACAAACAGAAAGCTCCCGATAAACATGGAAGGAGTTTTTAGACAGTTATGAAATAATAAGAGAATAAAAAAATAGGTGGGCTGTCATTTCTGAGGTGGCTTGGATTAGAGGAGATGGATCTACAAGCTGACCCCAAACATAGGTAGAGTGGTGTAAGACACACCAATATATTTTCCCCAGAAAGGGAAATTGTAGGGTGCACCATGAGGCTGTGCAGCTGCAGGGCAGGACCTACTGAGATCAAGAGCTCCTTGATGACACAGCTCACAAAAAACCACTGAATTTTAGGGGCTGTGACTAGAGGGCCTAAAGTATTAGTCAAACCACATTTGATATATTCAACTTGTATAAGTTAAGTTTCCAAACTGAGATGTTTCTAAGAAGTGCTTTTTAAAATTTCCATTCACTGGTATTAGGGCTTTAGTATTGGTAGAGAAGCAGGAATATCCTCCTATAGCCAAGAAAGAATCCAGATCCCTGTGCAGGAATATCACACAGTACAGACATAAACCAACTCTGTGTATGCACACACACTCCTACAAAATTTTCAATAGGCTTCAAATGTCCCAAACTAGTGTTATTGTTATACTTTTGACTTAGACACCAAAACAATGCTGATTCTGCCTCTAATCTGCTACAAGGATGTCATAACTAGCTGTACAGGAGTGAGTGAAACAGGTTCAAGAAGCTTCTGCTGTGTTGAGGGTGATGGGAATGTAATCAGCTACTTCCACACTATTAAACTATTAAGAACTTTCTTGAACTGCCCCTGTCGGCTGCTTGGAGGATGCTAAACAGCAGAAACCAAAAAAATCAAGAAAGCCAAAAATTTAAGAAAAAGCAATGGTCTCAGCACTCAGTAACAGTGGTCTTAGTACTGTTTTAACCTCCTAGTACAGACGCAGCCACTTTCAGGACATCACTCTTTCCGTCTGTTGAATCACTAATGCTGCCTGGTTTAACAAATTACACAAAGGAACATTACTTTGTCATCTGGCATGAGCAGAACCAGAAATAGTCACAATTTGATGGACACAAAAGAAGGCTGGCTCTTTCATTTTGGGGGGAATGCAGCCTTTGCCATCGTAATACTAAAGTGGAGCAGACTCAGTGCAGACAATGAGCATATGCTTTTTTGTTGGCTGATGAGGCCAACTGATTTAGACATTCTCAACTGAGATCTGTTTTAGCTTAGCCTATTTTGTATATGAATGGCTCATACAGCAAATCTAAAAATCAAAACAGCAAAAACATATCGAACTACTGAATCTGACGGAAATATCTACCTATGGAATCAAAAATGTTCCTTTAAATAAGGACTGAGAGCAACTCTCCACCACAGAGGCTTCTGAAGTACCTTAAACCTGAAGAGTGCCTTCAGTCAGACCTCCAGTTTTACCTCTAAAAGCACACAGCTACTGTATACCATCACTTCAAGCTCCGCAAAGCAACCCACAGTGCACAAAAGATTGGTTATTTCTGAAAACTTTCAAAATAATCCAACCATACAAAACTGTACTGTCCTCTCTAAAGTTATAAATGTCTGTGCCTCGTTTACTAGCTTTTTGAGCTCCCAGTTAGCAGTGAACGTACATACTATGAAAGAGCTGTGTGGTCCTGCCACGCTGCTCTCTAAACAGATCAAGCCTTGTTGAAATTAAATGACCCAAAATAAACTGCAGTGGAATGAGTCCTGAAAGTAGTGAGTAAATTAATCCAGCCCTCACTACCGAAATGACATAAATTCTGAGACCAGCTATTTTACTTTTTGGACCTGTAATGGTTGCAGGGAAACACTTATAAAGAATTTTTCATTGCTTTTTTCCCCCAATGCTCCATGTCCCAATTACTAATCAATGCACAAACAAAAATTCAAACTAGTAGTATCATTTCAGTCAAATGTGACCCTAAAATTTTTTGTTTATTAAAAAGTCAAATATGTCATGACAGCACATACCAACCAAGAAGCAGAACAGGCAACAGTACACAACATGCATATTCAACATATTGGTTGGGTCACCATCAATAAAGAGTCCACCTTGGATTCTTGCAAAAAACTACTATGCTAGAAGGCCACATCATCACAAATACAGAGACAAAATCAGGTACTTTAACTCTCAGGTGCATCAATATCAAGCCTCTGGAGTGAGGCTTGGTTCATCTTAAAATCACAGCAGTTTAGGAGCTGCTCCACAGACATTCAGTCCCTCCGGCACATGAAGGCACAAACTCAGCAGGACGAGGCAGGCGGCAGGGAAAAATAATTGCTTCTTACAACTTTTAACCTCTTCCCAGATATGAGTCAGAGTCCTGAAACTAAGGGAACAGACAGACTGGTTCGAAACTGTGTCCCTAGAAACTACTCTCACCCATGAAGTGAAGGTTATCAACAAGCACATCATAAGCGGTTGTACACTTCCCATGGGAGTTCATGCGAAAAAATCACTTTCAATGAGCTGTCTCCTTATCTGCAATGGATAGGAACAATGAACAGACATCAGATTACATTCCCAGCAGTCTGTTACTCCCCTCATCCTGGAAGGATGGTACCTAACTCTGACCTTTTACTTCTTTGCCTTTGTCCTCTTCAGCTGACCAGCCTACTGCCCAGCACCACATTTCAGGCAGGTAATGGAAAGTTTTAACAGAATAACTACTTTTCTACTGCTAATTATCCAGACAGGAACACGTTGTGGCTCATGTCAAGCTGTGCCATAGGTTTCATTCCAGTAAACCAGTGGAAGAGGGAAAGGGTGCACTGAGGAGCTGGGAACTCAAAGGACTTCAGTGCCCAATACCAGCAAAGATAATGTCCAAATACCACAGCAAAGAGAGGCTCCACTTCTGCAGGGGCAATGGTCTTAGGAGCTGCTGCCTGACTGGCTTAATTTCAAAAACACATCTCTTAACATGCCATGTCACATCATTGACTTTTTTTTTTTTTAATCAATAGATTTTCCCATTAAGAGCAATGGGTAGTTTGTCTAAGATCAATGCCACAAGACAGCCCACAGACTAGAGTATATTAAAAAGCTGGATATGTGCTTAGAATTTCAAATTTCAAATAAGTAAAATGAGGTGAATGTTGAAGTAACACCCCATAACTTTGCATGTAAACAGACTAAGAATCCATTTGCTGTCTGCAAGTTGTGCAGCCACCTCTCCATCTTGAATACTTCATAAATTCGCAACTTCTTTCAGTATTTTGCTGTAATAGTAAAAATAATAATAACTAACTCAAACTTGGGAATTTCTTATGTATAATAGTGAGTTAGCTTTTACTTATTAAAATTACCTTTATCTTTCATAAAGGTAAGATGTTCGAACAGGAAAAAAAAAAGGCAAAACAATGTTTTCTTCTATCTCTTAAGGAAAGAATCAACTAAAGCTTCCGGAATTATTTCACTTGAGTATGGAATTTCAGGCAAATTATTGATGCTATTAGTGGGAAATAACAGAACATGACTCCCCCACCTAACAGCATAGCCTAACATGTGACACACCAAAAAGACAGGTTATCTGATGAGAAGCAGAAAGTGGGAGGCCTGCTGCCTTGTAGGCATCTGTCCCTTGCTCCAAACCTCACTCCCCAGGATGCTTCCACCAGCTTCCCCTACCCACCTCTTTTCTCCATAAACTCACAGCTTCCTACTGTACCCCACTTCCCTCCTTCCATCTCCCCCACAGCACCCTCTCACCTCACCTAACTACAGCCGAGGAAACAACTCACACGATAATTGTAACCGCTCAAGCCGTGCGTGTCCTGAAGATCCAGCCAAGATGTGCTTGCTGCTGGCAGACCACACTCGGGAGCGGCTTAGTGCCCGCTCCTGCCTTTTCCTTAATAGGATAAAACTTTGGATGTCTCTTCTACCCAGACACTGATTTTTGCATAACCAGTAAGAACTTTGAGATATGTCTTTGAGATGTCTGCTTCCAGCAACTTTGCTTGAAATTGGCTACATTATTCAGAAGTTATTAGGGTGAGAGGATAATGCTGGCAAAAATATGGACAGTGCAATTATGCAAAACCTGTTTCCTTAAGAAAACAAGCTAAACCTAAAATGCAGATGAAATTGTATGAGCTCTCAAGATTAAATACGCAGTCTAATGGGGAAAGAAGGAAAGTATATGACTTCCAAGATATGAATGGTTTTAGAAGGCATCTGAGCAGCTAGTTCTACAAGAGAAAAAAAGATTTCCTGGTTTCCAGATAGACACTATGAGAGCCAAACATTTGCTGGAGTTAGAAAAGACACAAGAATTTTTAAAAAGTAGTAATAACCTGATGCTACAACTACCCCTCCCCCTTGAAAAAAACTTGCAGTTTTCTGCAAGCCTTGCACATGCCTGTAAAGATCAGAACACATTTTAAAACAGTAATGCATTTGCAGCTGTGAGCATGCTGCTCAGCTAAACATCACCTGCTGAAGATACTACACACTCTTCAAACCCCAGCAGAGTGGGAGCTAGCACAGGCCACTGTCCAGGCTGGTTGGCAGCACATGGCAAGAATAGCCACAGAGACAGCAGTATCAGCAGCCGAGGTGGTATCTAAGGTATAAATATTTCTCTGGAAGAGTTTCTGCCAAGAGCAAAAACTGTTTTTTCTCCTTTGGGATTCTTCCTCAGCAAATTCTGGTTGGGAACATGTGTGGCCTCACCCACTCAATTAAAAAATTTTGGTATTGCATAAACCAGGAACCATAGATCCAGTCAATAGGAGGGCAGGTATTTTGAGATACTTAAGCTTCTGTTCCTATGCATAGACAGCCACACAAACTCTACCAGCCCAAAACATACAGTTCAAAAGTTATTTTTCAACCGCAGAAACATGAAAAAGGGAAAAAAACCCCCCAAAACACTAAAGAAAACACTGTGTATTCATACACAAAGAGGGATAATTCCTCTTGCTCTACAGGATTTGAATGCATGCATTTCCCTACATATTTTAGTACATGAGAGTTCAATCACCAACAGTACTTTCAACACTCATGGAAAACCCTCAGACTTCAGTTTGGACTGACTTAAAAAGTATTTCCATCTAACATCACAATCCACGAATTCAATTTTCCTATGCAGGTCAATCTGCTTCCTAACTTCACTCAGGAAGTAAAAAACCAGACATCACAGCTCCATTAAAGTATTCCCTTTGCACTTGCTGTGAATATGCACCATCTCACACAATCTGTAGGACTACACATGCATATGTCAAAGGACTTAGGGGATTTAGTTAAGCCTTAAGAATGACTAGCCAGAGATTTAAAAAAATGTAACACAGCATTTTATTTCTTCCTTAGGGCATACAAAGGAATTTCAATTTTTAAAAAAATTTTGCATAATTTCACATCTAGAGTACATTGACTTGCAAATATATATGCTTATAAAAACACAACTTGTTTAGCCTAAGCAGAATTTTATATAATTTTATAGAAAGAAATGGAGGTCAGAATAAGATCCCTTATCTTGAAAATGGGACACAGTTGAATTTGTGAAATAGAAAAATAATTCAAAAGGACCGAACTGTACTACTAATAGAAATATTAAACTTTTTATGCAGAGTTCAAATACCTCAGACTTTACTACTTTCCATACATCTTACAAACACAAATATCTAAAGGAAAAAATGTATTTCCAAACAACATAAGCATCTCTTATATGACACTTGAGATGGTTCAGCTCTTGGTTCTGTTTTCCTGGAAAAAAAACAGACAAAAGCTACCAACAAAAAAAAACTTAAAAACAACTTTAAAACATTTTTGAGAACTTGCTTATGTATTTCCAAAGCCACCTTGCAAGTCCACCCACCAAAGTTAGTGAGTGTGCATACATATTTATACGCACCTACACACTTCCGTTTCAAGAAAAAGTAGAAGGCAAATTCACTTTTCTACTTTAAGGTAGAAAAGATAAAGAAGGAAAAAACTCTCAGGTGACTTCAGCCTGATTCAATTTCCAACAAGCTAAGAAAACCCATTAGCTACTCTTTCGATGACTTCAATTTTTTGTGAGAAACTAAAAGCCGGTAAAATAAAAATGATCATTTTATTCATAAAAGTAGAGAACAAGAACTGCCTGTAACTGACAGAAAAAATAGAAAAATATTGAACAAAAATGGAAGTCTTACAAAAAGATGGAATGTCTAAATGATGTAAGAGTCTTACCACTAAAGACTTAATAGGAGGTATTTATTTAAATGGAAAAAGACAAAATGTTCTACTGAAGAGCACATTTGCAATGCACAAAGAGCTCTGAGTCTCTCAAGATGCTCTTTCAAACAAATGTTGAGCATAGTTATAGAGAACGGTTTAATAATTTGCCTTGCAATATCAAGGGAAGTGTACTCAATATTAAATTGCTCAGAAGACAAAGAACTCAGGCAGATATTGCAGATGCCCAAAAAAAGACATTTATGAAATTCTAAGTTGTCTGACAAACATCCTCGAGATTACTCTAACAAATAAGAAGAAAATTCAGACAAAGAGACAACAGTTTAATATAAATTTACTTTATTTCTGTGTTTACTGCCTTGAAAATAATTTGAGAATAATAGGGCAATAGAGATTATTTCTTCCCCAATTATATAGCTCCTTTTGATTTTCTTTTCCCATTCCCCCTGCCCTCCACTGGCACTCAAAATCAACCAGTTATTTTTATCTTAGCTTCAAGTTTGGCTACCAGCACTGATCAGTAGTACATCACAAACAACAGTGGACAATCCTTGCAATACATCTTTACTCTAATGCACACAGACAGCTTCCATGGAATGAGAGGTGGCCAACAGGTAGTATAAGGGAAAAACCCAACAGAATGAACATGAAGAAAGCAGAGGGAAGCATAACCTTATTCAGATAAAATTCCTCTCTGATTTCTATTACATGGGTGGTGAGAGTCTTCACACGGAGCAAAGATGCTGTGTGTAGAGCTCCAACAAACACAGCTCCACCCGTGTGAGGACAGGATGCAGCCTCACATGGGATTCCAGAGGGGTTTTAATAGCAGAGCAGTGATGTTAAGCCCTCCAACTCTGCTCACTCAGAGAAGTCAACATATTCTCTGATTCCTGCATTATAGAAAAAAAAAAACGTCTAAAACCTTTATCGAGCCTCAGAATACAGCATTACACACAGTTAACTGATGGCTGGGCAGCTTTAATGCACCCGCTCATCTCAAGATTGAGTGTTTTCGTGGAAGACAGAAGACAGCGTGTAAATTGCGGGTGGGACCACACAGTAAGTCAAAGTGACACAGATTTTTGCTGGTAAACAACATACTCCACCATTAAATTTAACTTGACTGAACTGTAGAAGAAGAAGGTAAGAGCTTGAGAAGAGGCAATTTTCTTCAAAATTTCTCAGTATCTCAAGAGCAGACAAAAGTAGCCATTCCAGAATTAATCCCAGCAAAGAGAGGTAAGTTGTTTGGCTGCAAGAAACTGGCAAGAGAAAAGGCAACAGCGGTGTAGCAGAACAGCAGAACACCGAACAAGAAGATGGATACACCACCTCCTGATATACCCTTTACCCACCTCCTTTCCAATTCCCATAAAAGCCCTCAAGCAGACATATGCTGACTTTAATGCAAGCCTGCTTGTATGAACAGGACTAAGATTAAATTCCCTTGGTTTGGAAACACCACCTTGCAGTGAAAAGGTAGGCAAGGGTAACTCCAGAACTGACAGACAAGCCCTGAGACACCTTATTTCTCTCTGTGGCCTGTAAAGGAAAGCCTGTAGCTCAGCATATAGATTTCACCCTCCAATGTCCACACCACATATCCTCCACCATATCCAGGTTAGAAAAGAAACAGTAATGGGGTCAGGTCTTTGCTGATGGCCCATGAGCCCAAACGATGAACAGTCCAGCAAGGACCAGGCAACGGACTCACAGTGGTTCCACTGGAAACCTTAGCACACCTCAGGAAAAGCCATAAATCAGTTATGAGGCATCAAAAAGGAGCAGGAGATATGCCTTGGTAGTGAAGAACCTGGGTGACTAGATCAGAAAGAAAATGGGAGGAGAGTGCTGTAAAACTGATTACATTAGCTTCCTACAGCAATTCACCTGGCCAAAGGAGCCTTGAGAAGATGTTGCATCTGAGAGTTGTAGTGAATTAAGTGTGATTTGGAAAAGGCCTGTTATTTGGAAGAGTCTCACCATATGGAAAAGGTCATTAGTATGATGTAGGAAGTCCCTGACATACTAAGGGATCCACTGGTGTACTACAGAGAAGGGCAAACCTAATGTATACCAGAAGCGAGTGACTGCCTTGGACACCAGCATGCCACAGCCCCCAGCTCTCAAGCGGGATGCCCAGCAGCCCTGAACTGCCACCAAGTGACCCGATATGTCACTGGCGAGTCCCTGTGCTGCTCCTTGAGAATATGCTTTCACCCTGGCCAGGCCACCCTGCACCTGTCTATTTAGTGGGGCTCCCAGTCCAGCTGGGGCTTCCTGGGACTCTTCCCTGTTGGGGATTTCACACTTTCTTGGCCAATCAATAGGTAAACAAATGGAAAAACCAAGGGCCAAGTCAAATACACAGATTGCCAAGGACACCTTACATAACTGCAGAGGTGAAAAGTACAGTCTTGTCCTTCTGCAGAGGAGAAGTGTTTACCCACTCTCAGCAGCAGCGCTGGCACCGCAGCTGCGTTATTAATAAATCATCAGCTTTGCTCCTCCAGCAAGGGCTGGAGTCTGACACCAGCTCTCAACTGTTTGGAAAGTTCCTGAAAAGAAACAGAAATTAAAGAAACAAACTCTAAAAATTAACATGTATGCATTTTCAAGGAAGAATCACATGTAAAACCCTTCCTTATTTTTATAACTGCTGAGAAGCAGCAAACAAATTACTGAGATTAAAAGACACCATATCAGAGTGGTGCTGCCTACAGAGAGCAACCAAGTGTACCTGACCTGAAAAGCCAAGGGGAAACAGGGCACCTTTCCTCACCTTTTTCTATACCCAGTCTATGTTCTCTCTCTTCTGGGAATTGGTTTCTTAACATCAGTGAAACATTTTAGTTTCTATCTTTTCTTGCAGTCTGACGCACCTTGAATTTCCCTCTTCAGGGAATGGGAAAAACAGCACTACTAGCAAGAGGGGCAGTAAGACCCCTGCTCTGAGGCAGCAGGACATAACAGTTAGCAGCGAGAAATACTCATAAAATCAACAAACTAAATCAGCTTAAAAAAAAGGGGGAGAAAGAAGAGTGGTAAAAGTTCTATAAATTCAAGTAGGAGTAAAGAATGAAGACCAGGTATTCCAGTAAGCTAAAAAAAAAAAAAAAAAATTTCTTTTTGCTGAAGGGCTATCTATCCCCTTCCACCAGGTATTAGGAAGCTTCCAGAAGATCTAGCAAAAATAGCAAGAAATATAATGTAGCTACACTTATCTCAAATGGTAGCTTACGGAATTAGGCAGCTAAATCACGGTTATGAGAAAAGATAAGACACATTAGGATGTCTTATTACTTTCCCTGAATACTATATTCATTCCAGTACTAGAATATGGGATTGTGGTCTCAAGAGTGCTTATACCTTCTCAATACTGTGTTGAAGGAGCAGATAATTATTCTCTTCCTTAAGACAGATTCAGCACTGACTAAATAAAATTCTAGGTTAATTTCAAATTAAAATACAGCCTCTAGGTTTTCCAAGGCATATATCCATGACTTTGGGGGGAACGCACACATCAGACTCCCTACCATTTATTACATGGCAATGACATTGGAATACCCTGATGATCTCCACAGTACCTGTCTTCATCAGTGTCATGAGTAGATGCAGTGATATCAACCTCAATTACATGACCACATCTACTATTTTGCACAGCCTTTCCCAGACAGCAAATGGTACTTCTTTTAACCCTGACAGTCAGTTGTCAATGCTCCAACATATGTTCACCTCCCTCCCGGCCTGAATGCAAGCTACTCACTCCATTTTGGGCCTATGCATAGGGCTGGCTCTACAGGATCACATTAGTAATGGTGCTGTTAAAATTATTAATGGACTTCTTGGTCTTCTTGTAATACTCGACAGCATTACTCCCACTCTGCACAGAATAAACTGAGACCAAATATGGTTGAAGAGTTGAGAAGTGCTTGCAGTTCTTGGCTGCAAGTGTCTGTCCTCCTTTCACTTTGCCCTTGTGTCCATGTGGCATATGCAAATGCCTCACTAGACCCCTACTGCTCTTGGAATTTGGGAGTCCATCTACCTCACAGCTGGCAGCAAAGATGCCAGTTTCAGGGACACACTCACTGGTTTCCAGAGAAGAGCTGAACACCTGACCAAGAGGCCATCTCCTTCCAGCTCTGCCACTGCCTGCCTCTCTTGCTGCACCAGCACCCTTTGGGTGGAGCCCTGACTCCTCCACATGCCACCCCTCTCCCGAACGTTGTCTGGGATGTGCACACACTGAGGGACAGGGCTGGAAGAGAGCAGACACTAATGCTGTCTGAACAGCACATCTCCAGTACATTTTCCTCAACTCTTGGCTCCTACCCAGTTCACCTGGCCAAACTCCCACTGTGTCCCAGGTCTCTTCCTCTCCATTTCCTCAGCTTCAGCCTTACCTCTTCCCTGCTCCCTGCTCCCTGCTCCAGCACCTGACACCAGACGGAGCTGTGTCCTTAGTCTGAAGCCAGCTCAGTGTATATGGAGCCTGTCTGCCTGCACACAGCCTCTGCTAGGCATGCATAGATGGTGAGTTTTCATACTCAAAAAATGACCAAATTTGGGTGAAATCTCCCCAAAATAGCAGAAGGGGAATTACTGGTATCAGAACAACCCTTCTGGTGCTGGATCTCAAGGTTCAGCTATAAACAATGAGAAATCAAGTTTATTATTGAGCCAGTTTAAAAAAATGGAGGGAAAACCAAGGTATTTATGTCTCAACTGTTTTTCAAAGATGGTTGAAGTGTTTCCCCCAAAACTTTAAATAAACACTCTGAGTCAGTAATTGAAATGTTTCAGCCCAGATAATTGCATTTTGAGAGACTTACAAACCACAGAAAATGAGGATATTATTTGGAAAGTGGTGGGGAAGATTAAATCCAGGTGATGATGATGGCACACTGTTTGTTGGTAATAAAACACTCATGTGTGCCTCATCAACATGCCCAACCAAAGGCTAATGATCACAGTAACTCCAAGCATTTATGGAGCAATAAAAGTATTTAAACACAATGGCAGTAAGCAAAACATCCATGTTAAAAATGAAATCTGCTGAACCATTAACCCAGAAATACTTTAATACAAGCAGTTGTTACATGTTCAAACCTGATGCACTCCACTGACAGAATAAAGAGTTACCAAACAGCAGTTTGGAGACTATAATGCCTACATGCACATAAGCATCATTTCAAGGTAAACACTTTGCTCTACTTCAAATTGCATTGAAAGGGATCATGTACTAGTGTACTAAGTCTTTCCAGTGTCACAGCAAAGCCCCAGTGATCTATACAGAAAGAAAAAAAAGCCATGACTTGAATTGACCCATTTGATTTGAGCAAAGACTACTTTGATTTGTTTTCTTCAGCATTTTGAAGATGATACCTTCCCACCTTTAACTCTTAGTAGGGAAAAGAAGTTCATCAAGTATTGACAGGCCATTACAACATCTAGTATAAGATGTGCGAACTCACTTGGAGAAAGGAACCACTTTTGTTTACTTGTTTTTCCTTCCCTCTAAAGTTTCTACAGGAGACAAGCAGGCTCCACTGCAACAGTGATAAATTGTCACCTTTCAGTGTTCTATCTCCTGGAAGCCTTCACACGTTTGGCACCATGCTCATCTGTTCCTCGGGAGAAACTAACTCAGGGCCTGAAATACTGTTCTGCAAACAGGAACCAAAGTACAACATAATTTATGACTTTCTTTTGTGGGTAAAGTGTTTTCACTGCCTGCACCTTATCTGAGCAGGAGTCACAAGATGGAGATCCCCATCAAACATCTTTTTGTCTAATGTTTCCTGTTGTTTGGGTGCTGGGAGGGAAGAGGCAGGATGCGGTCAGGAGCCAACAGCACAGCCAAGGCTTCCGTCACTGCTTTTTATGCCAAAGTGACAACAACCAAGTGAGAAACCCTAAGTGAAGATTATACCACCTTCTTCCTCTCTGCTCTCAAGCAGGAACAGAGAGACCAGAAATACTGAGAACTTTCCTCTCTGGAGCAGGAAGGAAAATACCACAACCACCAAGACCTCAAAATTGCAGGCAGACTTTGGGAAGGTACTCATCAACTGGCCTGGCAGTGTGGCTGAACCATGTTTTCATTCCTCCCAGGAGACTCATTTGTCACAGCTACTTAAGAGGACTTTGGTTTAAATATTCTTTATGTCTTTAAATGTCACAAGGTTGAAGAATACATTAAACTAAATCTCTACAAACCAAAACAAAGTTTTATGGAAGAAAAAAAGCAAAATGATCTCATGCTTTCCACAAGAGTGGCTCTTTCACAGCCAGAAACCATTCAGTATTTGTTTCTATTTTCTATTTGTCTGATACGCACATCATAAAGTGATCACAACAATCGTGGCGTTTCAGATTTAACCTAAAGGACATACAGGTTAGAATGTAGTATGGTCAGAAATGTTACTCATAATTGAAACCATCTTGATTCAGATTTTTCAAAAAGCCTTTGTAATTGCAGACAGTCTGGAAAATAAGTATTTAAATGGCCAATTCAGTGTTTTTTTCCCACCCTGCTGCTTTTCAGTGAAGAAAAATTGTGATGGATGAGTACCATTCATCACGAGAAATAGTCAAAATATGAGATCACTAACCAGCAGCTAGACAGGGTTTAGTCAACTCCCTTGTTTAATCACTGGGGATTCAGTGTCTGGATGGAGGGAGGGCAGAAGGGAGTTTGGAGGATTCCACAATTTAACAGTAACATATTAAAAATATTTTAAAACATTATAGCCATTTAAATCAGGCTGCAGTAGCTAGCATTATTCATCATGGGTTTCCAGCACAGCAGAGAGAGAGACTCTCTCAAAGAACAGTGACTGCATGAAAGTTGGCGTATGCAGCAATAAAAGCTATTTTGGCATGTTAGCAAGACAAACACTAGAGTTAGGTCTTCTTTGCAACCTAAAATCATGTCCAAAAGATACAGTTCCTGATACAAGCTATGATTTACCTCCTACCACTCATTCACAGGGAAGTTTACAAAATATTTCTCTCAGGCTATTAAATCTTTATGCTTTGCTACTTAGTAAATAAGTAAAAGAGTGAAAGCCAAAGGAAGATCTACTTTCAAAGATGTTTCACATCTTTTGGCCAGTCTTGGGGCCACATAAGCTGCTCTGTAGGGTAAGTATCAGGGTACCAAAAAACACAGTATGGGAACATAAAACTCATCAGGGATCCTCTAGATGACCTGTGAGCCAGATGGAGCGTCTCCCTACGAGGGCAAAGCTCTGACCCAAAGCACTGCTGAATCGATCACAAGCACACAGGTAAAAGATGGAGGAGGTTGGAAAGGCTGCACTCATTTCCCTTCATTGGTAAGGAAGTCAAAATACGTAGGCAGACCAATCACATACAAACAGCGATATCTTTATAAGAGTAGCTCTGTATCTCTAAAACTATGGCTTCTGACACAGACATTGCTTTGGAAATGAGTTAAACATGAAGGCATCCCAAGCGCATCACTATTAGCTTTATAATTATAGAGTTTCGTTTGTTTTTAGATTTTTAGATACCTTTAAAGTGGACTGATTTCAACTATCTTGCCTTCCTACGAAAGATATTGTAGAATACAGCAAATAACCTCAGACTTCCCTAACAAGTAACTTCAGTACAAAGGAATAAACGGCCAATGGGGAAAAAGGTCTTTCAATTAACTTAAAATCAACATTAAGATTACAGAAATGCTTCTAACATTTTTAAAATCAATGGTCTCCTTCAGTAGATATCAACAGGATTTTTATTTATTTTACTTTACCATCCCACACTGAAAACCCAATGTTTCGTCAGTGAGTACTTGAGTAATTCTTCTCATCAATGGTAGTGTCAGTCAAAGTTTTAATGAATAGAAAATACCAAAGTAGCTTTAAAATTCAACTGTGCTTTAAGAAGGAGAAACATAGTGAATTTTAAAGGTATGAAGGCCTCAGTAGAAGGTTCATCATATCTACAGACACTCACCACACTGTAGACCGTACTTTTTTTGCTTTCCCATGCTATAATCCTGAGAACAATGAAGAAGAGACAGCAAAGAATGGAGATGCATGCCTGAAGGACTCCCTTGGCTGGCCATATTTAACAAATAAAGTGCTCAGTTTTAACTAGTTAAAGAACATTTGATTAGCATATCATAGAAACCAAAGAAAAGGTAAGAGCTATGAAAAACCTTTTCAAACATCAAACAGAAATGAAACAAGCTTATAAACAGAGTTGCCTGCAAGCAAACAATTTCTGGAATGTACTGGGGGAAGCAAGGGAGAATCCCACAACAAAGGAGATTGCAAAAGCCAACCCAGTTTAACAAGTGGAATTACCAGTTTGGAGACTACAGAGAAACAACGCAAAAACACCAGCAAGTCTGATACAAAGAACTTTTCTCAGCATTTTAAAAAACCACCAACATAAAGGCCAATTGCTAGGCAATTAAACATGGCTCTTTGGAAATGCAAAGCCTTACACAAACTTGGTCAACTACTCATGTAGTACTAGAATTAATGAGGAACTGCAGCTCTCTCGGAGTAAAGCTGAACAATTTCAGACTCATCTGATCACAGTTGGAAAATGTTAAGCTTTTTGGGTACCAGACAACAATTTATATATAATCAAACAGCTGTCTGCCAATTTATCATCTACTTCTTGCAGATGCACAAAGAGCTGCTAACCTATAAAGATCTCAAAAACATGATTCTAACACTTTAAATCTATTTTTATATGTGTAGTTAAAAACAAAGTCACCCATACACACTAGACCCTAGACACATAATGAAATATTTTTCAGATCTCTGACTGCAGATAAGAGGATGGTGACAAGCCTGCTATGATGGAAACATGGTGGTTGCCACTGCTCTCCAACACCCTTAAAACCCCTACAAACCCCCTAAGGCTGTAGGAGAGTACAGTTAATTGAGATCTGCCAGTCTGGAAATAAGAGACTCACTTTGCAGCATTTCTCCATGCCCATGCACGGCCCAAGCAGGCAGCGTGGCTCATGGATCCAAGCAGAAAGCTGGTGAAGGCCCTCAGCTGTTTGACACCACACAAATACTCAACGTCCCCAGCTCCCACTGTCTCTTCCTACAAGACAGAGGGATTATCCAGGATGGCCCTAAGTAGCTGGACTGAGAGGTGTGGGATTGTTGGTGCTGTCTACAAAGCTATGCCCATCTCTGAGGATCCAGCAGGAAAGCAGCAGCCCTATCCAACCCAACCCAACCTCCCTTACCTTAGCACAGGCAGTTCCCAAAAAACATGGGGTGAGCCAGCCTGGACTTGTGTGTTCAAGTAATTAGCTCCATATAAGCACCTATTTAATGGACTTCAGATAAACATCATCTTCCATTTGGAAAGGTAATTTATATAAGAAGCAAATTGCATCCACTTAGACCTTTTGATCATGTTCATGAACAGATCAGGTGCTAACACTGATATTCCTACATCTCTTTAGCTGTCTTATAGTTAGGAAAAAAAATTAAATTCATAATCCAGAAGTTTAATTTTTCCTTTGTCTAAACCTAAAATAAAAATACACGTAGGCGTTCCTTAAAATGAAAGTGCTTCAAGGACAATGGAGTCAGATAAAAATATATTGCCTGTTGGCTAGTGCACCATCACTGGAGAAGTGAAAACTGCTATTCCAAGTACTACAGCCAGGAAGTATTTAGGACAGATATTCAGCCAACTTTAACTAACTCCTGAGAAACAAGTCAACAAAGCCTAGTACCTGTAAATGCTCTGACAATTTGTAACATAAAGAAAGGGTGAAGGTTTGCAAAATTTCTAGCTCCATTTAAAAATATAAAAGAGAACACAAAGGTAGAAGGTGAATGCATCATGCAATAAAACTTCACCTAAGTAAAAAACACTAACTTTCTTGAAAATAATTAAATCAGATCATAATGTACTTCATTAAAAATCAGTTATGATGATAAAATGGGTAGAAGTACAGTGAAAGTGAAGTAGAAGTCTTACTTCAGTGTCTAAATTAGAAATTGGTCGAAAATTTTGGAAACACATATCCTAATCCTAATAAAACTTTCATATTTACATATGGCCAAATAAGCAGGTAAAATTAATACCCAGGAATCTTCAGGATTTGTCTCTCAGGCTCTCATTGTAAGACCAATTTCCTTAGTCCAGTGTCATTAACAACAGCCCCTTTTGGGTTCACTGAAGCACACCACAAATGTGTTCATGAGTTCAGTGGTATATAAATCTGGAATAGCAAAAAAATATTAACATCATAGGGCAACTGGGTTCACATTTCTCTGTCTGATTCTTAACCCAACCAAACAACAACAATAACCCCACTAACTTTTTATTACATTTAAGGATCAAAATTAATGTTAAAACAGAAGTTTCAAAAAGAAGCGTGAAAAGTTCTAGTTGTGGGCCCTTATAGTTTTGCTAAACTGACTATGTGATAAAATATTTACCACCTACACCTGTGATACGGTACTGTGGAATTTGGACACCTCCTCTCATCCAGTTTTCTCCTATTCCTCTTCCTAAGCAATGTCAACAACAGCTCCCAAGAATGGGGCAGATTTGTTCCCCTCTGGCACCCTGTATTTCCCTCTGGAGTGCAAGCTGGGGTAGCTGCCCTCTTCTTCTGCTGCTGTGGTCTCCAGCTCTTCTCAAACATCCGGATTTTTTGCGAGTCACTCACTTTGTTACAACACACGCACATTGCCTCTGCACTTGACAGAAGGTTACAATTAGGAACACTTCTGTAATTACTTAGATGAGCTGTTGTACACCTCTGAATTTGTCTTCATATTCTCAAGAGCAAACCGCAGACTCTGCTTCTCAAGAGCCACTGCAGCTGCATACAAGTAAATAAATACAATTTTTTTCTTTTTGACAAATGATTCAGTGCTTAAGAAAATAAAACAGCTGTACTGTGTTAGACCAAAGTCCATCTAGCCTGGTATCCTGTTTCCAAAAGCAGTCAGCAGCAGATGCCTAGGGACTAGTATAAGAACAAGGAAACTATTTAATGATATAAATTGAAAATATTTTTCACATATCCTTGATGGAAAACAGAGAAGGAATTTTGACAGAAGAGGAGAAAAAAGCAAAAGAAAACAGAGTCCAAAACACACACCCTTTGCAAAATCATGAAATATTCCTTTCGAAATAAAAAGAGAATTGAGAGGAAGATAAATCTTACATATTTTCTTCTTTTTTCTTTCTGTTTCTTAAAGAAGCCCTCAGGAGCAAGAAAAAACAGCAACTTACTTGCTATTCAAAGAAACAGTGTAAGTACCTACTGATGCACATCACTGGCCAGTTAACTTTGAAGAACCCTTGACTTTCAGCATCAATGGCTTTTCTCTTGTGAAAGGGTCCTCATGGAAACCTACTGGTAGGGATTCACATAATGAAATCCCAGATGAGAGCTCTGAAACAATTAAAATTAATGGATTTATAAATACAGCTTCCAAAAGTATATACCTCAGTCAGAGGGAAAGCCTGTTCCACTTAATGCCCTGGGTCAGACAAGAACCATTGAGGCACTATACTGGAAACAGGCTAACCAGGCTGCACTTAGAAAAGTACATGAAGTGTGGGGACAGTGAAGTGCCCCATGAAATGAGCTGGAGGTTTACAGGTGGCTTAGTTGAATATGGCATCAGTTGCAGAAGTCATCCATGAGGACATAGGGTGGAGGAGCTATGAAGTCACAGATGGAGAAATCAACTGCTTTGATTACACTGTTAAGCTTCATATCTCCAGGACATCAGATCTGTGTTTTTCAGAACCTCCAGCTAAGCTAATGAAATGTGATGATAACTCTTGCTTATTTGGGAATGGGAAGAGAGAAGCATCAGGTTATGACAGAAGATGAAGAACTTGAAGTTTGGAGATCAAGAACCAGCATGAAAGAGCAGAGCATTTTTAGCCAGTGACCCAAGCCCTACCCATCAGCGCAGACACAGACTGGAGGGTGTGCAGTTATAACCTGGAGAGGGAGCTGGCCATGGAAGAAGAGAACATCATGGATGCTTTGATCTACTACTGACTGACAGTAGAGACATGGGTGTGACCAGCTGTGGAAAAGGCAGTCACAGCCCCAGGGATGTATCAAACAATGATTGCTGAGGAAAGGCAGCCAGGTTTCTTCCTCTCCTGTGGTGACTCTTCTTGCAATGGCTCACATGCCTCTGGTCACCAATGTCCAAATCATCTGGATTAGACCTGAAGCAGGCATGGGCGAGGACTGCCAAGGTGACTTAAGGAAAGGAAAGCCTGTCTTACAAACAGAGAAACAGTGTGACAATTTTTTTTTTTTTTGACTGAGTAAAACAGGCTGAGGAGAGGCATGTACTAAACATTTCATTTGTATATCTATATGTATGTATGTGATCTATGCATTCATGGACTCCTAGGTGCACAATAAGATGTGTCAGAGATTCAGCCTCTTCCAGGTATTTTAAAATACTCTCATTTTTTAACGAGTACTGACAGACATGCTCTGTATTTCCAAGATGATCTATAAATATTTCCCAAAGAAAGGCTTGTAAGTACAAAAGTTGCTCTGTTTTTTCCCCAGCTATGTTAGCAGGTCTAATAGAAAATATTGTCTCTCCTCACTAACCTTGAACAGCTTAGTGATTTCTTCTACTTCTGAAAGAAAAAGAGAGAATTCATAAAAAAACCCCCAAAACCCCCATCTGCATCCCTTTCAAAAGGGGAAAACAAAGGGGCAGAGTTGTTAAACAATTTGTTTCAAATAACAGAGAACAAAATGTCAAAAGCCACCATTTTAAAAAAATCTTCCAATATCCAAGGTTATCTATGACGCAAGTGCTTATTATGACTTGTAGACTGAAGACTTACTATTCCAGCTCAAAACAGGCAGATTCAGGTGTTTTGCAAGAGAGGTGTGCTAAAATATAAAATGGATATCTTCTGATTTACTAGTCACAAATTTTAAGATTAGTATGAGAGAAAGCCACTGCTGATTATAACTAAGATTTACAAATACTGGAAATGTTAGACAAATTTTTAAGAGATTTGCATTGCATCCTCAGACAAATGGAGCTTTATAGATAGAACAGAAAAAAATTGTTTCCTTTAGGAAATTGTAATTATATAAAATTTAAGCACATCCTCTCCACATTTTTTGGGGAAGGGAAAGCATGCTAAAGTTGCTGTATTTATACTGACAAATTACGGTTATCTATTTAAACTAGGGTTTTAATTAGACAGTGTACACATAAGAAATGCAAAATCAAAAAAAAAATCAAACTAAATTTTAATAACGATCCTGCAGATACCATATCAGAAAGTTTCAGCCTTTCGTTCAGATCACTTGAGGGCTTTTTTTCCATTTTTCTTTGTCTATTGTTGCACAGTAATTTTTTTCCATATGATAATGCTGTTCTTCAAGCCAGTCTGAATGTAACAGCCAAACCTGAGAACATGTTATACCATATAAACACCATCATAACAACACTGGTATTCCCATTCTCTCTGTACCTGCTGGGTTTTTTATCATCCAAGGAAATAATGAGTTTAGAAAGACAGTTGCTTCGTATTATACACAACAGCAGCACATCTTTCCGCAGCACTCCCCTTTCTACACGCCTGCTGTATTCTATGGAATTTCACTGAAAAATCAGCACAGTTTGGAAAACTGTGCTGTCCTCTCTGTGGCCTTCTGCTGGTATGCACAGAGATGCAGGGCACCACTGTCTACTGCTAGGCCTTGCTATCTCACCAGTGTCAACCTCTCTTCCTTTGGGCTGCTCTAATCACATCTCATTTCAAGCCATAAAACCACTTGAGATCCCAAGGATGTTGGGAACAACAAAACCAGTTAGGTATAGCAGTTAAATTAACTTCTGTTAAACTGAACCAAAAATCAATTTGCCACCATTTCTTTATGGTGTCTAAAGATGCTACACATTTATTAACTTACTGCACTACTTTTTCATTTGATATTTCCACATCTATATCGATAAGTTAACCCACTAAATAGAATTTGGTCATGTATACAGGTATATTATGAATTAATTAACCTTCACTTGCTACTTAATTAGCCAGTGATAACATTTCTCATTGCACATTAAAAACTTGCTGGCTACTTTCACACCCATGATTCTCACGTGCATTGCTGAGATGTGCAGCTGCTTCATAGCAAATCAAAGTACTCTGAGATACAGCTGACACAGATCACAGTGGATCTTTTTGCAACATCCAAGACTGAAAGGCAAATAACTAATTAGAAAGAACAGCCTTATTTAATTACCTAATAATAAACTCCCTTGCTCGTTAAACACATTACATATATTGTAACAGCTGGCATACTGAAGTATCTGATAAAAGAAAACCTGGTTATAGTACCGTGGGTACTTTAGGGAAAGCTAGATAAATGGGATTTTTTATAGTAGTACTCATTTAAAATACCATCTACATGTCGGACAGTGGAGGACTTAATATACTGCAACAATGTCAAGGATGGGTGAAGAAAGTAGGACTAACCATCTCCTAGGCCAGCCCTGAGTAATGCAGAAGACCAGCTTACTCCTGCAGGATACAGGAACAACCCTAGAGGGCTGCTGCCCCAAAAACAAAATGAGATGCTATGAGCTTAGGACAAATGGCATATGGTTCTTACATAAAACACAGTCACCTTTATTTCCAAGACAGTATTCTTTTTTTTTTTTTCCTTCAAGTGGATGTCTAAAGAAAAAATGCCTCAAGAAACCTAGCAGCAGGGATGGTAACTGCAAACCTCCTCCTTCCAGATGAGCACTCACCACAGACTCTAGAGTGTTACATCTTCTCTTGTGCTCTCTCTTACTGCCTGCAAAATTTCTATGTGCTTTCTATACAGCCAGCTTCAGGGGGGGGTGTCACCTTCCCCCCATATCATCCAGCAGCCTTTCACTGCCTTGCACACCCATCTAAAATAAGACCTAAAGCTGCATTCCTAGTGGAAATTTCCTTCTGCCTAGAAAAAAGAAGTCATGGTATGTACCAATGACTCAATAAGATAAATCTGCTATTTGGAAAGATTGACTATGGAAAAATATATTGAAAACCAGGCTCAACAAGCAAGCAGAGGCTAAAGGTAAGGGGGAACGGCTGTAGGCGGTCCTTTGCCACACCTTGGCCCAACATCAAGACTGTGACTATCATTAAATGGATTCTGCTGCAAACATCATCTCAAATGAAGGCAGAGGAGTTGCAGATTAGATTGCAAATCCCAAACCCCAGCTTCTTTGTGCTTAACCAAGTTTTAAGGATCTCCACTTGCCTGCATGCTCTAAGAACCTCTTCCATTTGGGAGGGCTTATGGGTCTCTCACTCTCTTTTTCCACTCTAGTATTAGGCTACCTGTTTTTAAAAAACTTGTAGGAACTTAATTATCCTCGAGACTACGATCTCTTTGTCAAATTTGGCTGAAACTGGCCAGTGGGTTTACAAGTTAGCAGAGGAGAAGGGAAAGAGAAGCAGACTGACTGTGTAAGCCTCATTTCCTTGAGAATCCAGGCTAAAAACAATTATAGCTAGAAGGTTCAATTAAAGAAGGAGACTCATAGACGTTTGCTGCACTTCAAACACAAACTGGTTCATGCATACTAATCAGTTAACACAGCTCTTACCGAAGGAATGAATGTTTGCAGCAAATTAATATTTATATTGATTTAAACCGAGAACTGTGGCAGGCTGGAATTTCAACAGCATCAACATGTTCAGCATGAAGCACACAATCACACTCATATTCCTTCACACTAACACTAATTTACACACATGATAAGATGCTCACAGTATCTTCACAGCAATATCCACACGTCTCCAACTTTGCACATGCAAATCCCATGCCTACATTTTTAGTAATGCTGACATGTATGGTATAACCAGTGCTTTGAAGCACAATGTAAGGCAAAATATATGTGGGGAACAGCCTGCATTTTCATGACATCCATTATTATACACTAGCTAGGAAAATTACCATTAAGATACTATTGGAAAACCAAATATCCTTATCCCTTTTGTATCAGAAATCAACTAACTAGATGCATATTTGATAGCACTTGACAGATGTTCTTATGTTCACACCTGCAAATGAACTAAGGCAGAAATATGCTTCAGAGGAACAAGACTTCCTTTTTTTAACTCTCTTGTTTTTTCAAATGCATATTCTGGTTAACTTCTAGCTTTAAAATCTTCATAAAGCAGCAGTAATGGTCGGTATTTTAATGTAAATTTGCAAAAGGTTGTCCATATTTTTATTTTTAAAGAGGCTGAGTTCACTGCCATAACATTCCTGTGCCTAGAGAGATTTTCTTATTCCTGGATATACCTTTCTCATAGGTAGCAAAAAATGAGCCCAGTTACATGGGTCACAACTATTTGAAATAAATGAATTTGCATTAGCTGTTCATGTTCCTAAGGGTGAACTCTAAACTACACGCTGAAAATGTTCATCCCCTTCCCCATCTGCACACAGGCATTCTTTTGCTACAGAAGACAGTTTTTTCTGAGTCTGGCCTATACCCCAGCTTTTTTCTTAGCCAAGTCATCACTGTGGCAAATGCACTGTCCACCTTTATATTCAAAGCAGTTGATGCCAGAGTTTCCAGTTAGTAAAAGCCTCTCAGAAAGGCTTCACTCTTACCACAGAGAAGTCAGCAAGACCACTTGGAGAACCCTGGGATATCCCAGATTGTTGCATGGTGCCAGCAGATGCAACATACTCCTCTGACATACCACTGAAAAGCCATCAAGAGTATCTAGGGCATCTCAAATAGAATCAGATGCCTCGGATTGGGCAACTGAATCAAGCCCAAAGACTCATATCCTATTCCCAGCAAATAAATACATATTAATTTTAAAGTGATGGCCTAATCTAGCAATTGATCTTTGAAAAAAACCTCTTGACCTTCATGACACATCTCTTGACCTTCACACGCTACATCTAGCTTAAAAAGTTGTCTTTTGTTAAGTGTTTTACACAGTTGGGGCTGAAGGCTAGGGGCCTGTTTGATAACAGTGGGGTTTGGTCCAGTGTCTGACGTACTGGATTTTATTTTCTGGCTCACTGTGAACCAACAGAGAAGGTCCTAGCATCTCAGTTAGCTTTGAATCACAGCTGGGCAGATCTTACTGCCATTGCATATCTGTGTAGGTGCCACTATACCTAAACCTGAACTGGGTAAGCTCTTCACCTGAAAACTTGCTGAGGTAGTAAACAAATCCATTCAGTCAGAGGCACAGCTTCACTGTGGAGTGCTCAGGGCCCAAAATGAATTTCAAGCTAGAGTAAATAAACTGGGTTTTTACAAAATTTAAAAGTTGCCTGGCCTATGGGACATGCAGATGAGGCGGCAGCAGCACATCTGATGGGCTGCTAGGCCAGGCCATCCCTGCAGCTGCCACGACACACTGTAGATCTCCTCTCACTCAAGCCAAGCAGTCCCGTGAGGAAGCAAGGGCTGACAACTTGCAAGACCTCATGAGAAAGGGAAGATCTACAGTGCAGTGACTGCACCAGGTCACCTGTCAGTCAGGAGCACGGCATCAGTGCCATACTGTGGAGCAGTGTGGGAGCCTGCAGGGTGACAGCTGCCCACAGGGAGCAGCATGGCTCCCTTGGCCCCTTGAGCCACCACATGCACACAGGGTTTGCACCACAGCTGCTACATCCCTCATATGTTTTTCATATGCAGTATTCCACTGATTCTCTACTTCTATTTTTTTTTACTGCTTGATGACTTGATCTTTCCAAGCTTTAGGACTATCTGACTCTTGAGGCATTTGTCATACCACCTTGTCAGACAACCCATTAACAAAGCAGATGAGAAGATAGTTTATTTTCACTATTATTAATTTCTTCTTTGTCATGGTCAAGACCTTGCAGGAATCTAATACTGGGTGGTACACCATGCCCATAGCCACAAGATAAACATCAAGGTCAAAGAAAAGGGATACTTCTAATTTCCTTTAGCATTTCAGCTGTGGCACTTCTACCTCACAGCAGGCTTTCAATGATATTTCAAGATCTCTAAAACCACAACAGTTTTCCTTTTATTGCAATAGGTTTCCAATGAAGTCCATCTCCTCAAAAAAAGGTGCCAGTATCATATTAGAAGATAATGAGTAACTGAGAGAGGGCACAGTTGTCAAACAGACTTGCAAATAAACTCCTCCATTCTTGTTGATTTTTAGATTTAAAATATCTTTCCAATGCTGGTATGAACTGGACTAATAGGAATACATGTCTTGTCTCTGCTAGGCTTTTCCATCAGGAAGCTCCCTGAGCATAACCTTGTCTTTTGAATTTTATGATGTAATCAAAGTATAACAGCTTGGGAAGAACAGCTGACGCCTGAGCTGAGCGAAAGCAACATACACAAGGCCAAGGGAAAAAAAAGCACCTGGAATGAAAGAGGAACCACCTGCCAGAAAAATAAAGGAGTAGGTGGGGAGACCTGGAGAGAGCAAGCCTGTGGGAACAGTGAGTGACCTGAGTTAATAGGGAGCGTGGGGGAGGAGTGGGCAGTGAGCAATTGCTCTTGTGTTCAAAATCCTAGTGATGGGATGAGTCAGAGACTCTGATTGAATTTTGCCTTCACTACACCCACAAACTGGTTATTATAAGGCTTAGGGGAGCATGGATTGGTGCAGCAACAAAAACTACACAGTGAATTGATGGGTATATGAAGCACTCCAGAGTGCCTGAAAATCTGAAGAACATCTGCCAAACACCATGCCCTTTCTTACAAGGTTTCCTGTGGCCATAACTAATCTGTCTTGCTGCTCTTCTTCAAGTAATAAGATTTAGACTGATAACTGAGTGGCAGCTGCATCTGATGTGAAGGGGTATGACACCGTACCTGGAAATGCTCTTTGCAAGTCTCTTCTGGAAGCAGGAAGCTCCAATAGTTAATTCAACCCTGCAAGTCCACTGCCCAGGAACTACTACATACTCCTTTAGTCCTTCAGGACAACACAGTTCAGTGAACAAGACGACAGATTTGTATTACCTCCCTCAGTGACTGTTCTTTAACTGCTTTTGCTTTCAACCATTTCTGCTCCTAGTGCCCATCCTCCTCCCCAGGCCAGGGCCAGGTGACCCGCTCACCCAGCTCTAACACACCGAAACCAGCAGGGGAAACTGCACTGGTAACACCCCCCCATTCACATCTGGAAACTGCACTGGTAACAACCCCTTGCTCTCATCAGGCAGCCCTAACAGGTCAGAGGAGGCCCAGGCTGTTGTGACACATGTGCTCATGAAAAGCACCTGCTCTGACCTCTGAGAGGATTTGGTACTGAACTGCACCCTTGGAAGACGTGCTTCCCGTGAGTTCAGAGGGAAGGAAGGCCTAGGTAACTCAGCATCCCACTGTACTCTCCTTTGAAAATGGAACTTAACTTATAAGTGCACAGTTTTAAAATCTGGCAGGTCAGGTGGTCACAGGTGATACCAGTGACAGCCAGGACATCTTTGTGCTCTTGGTGCTGCTGCTGAGAAAGACAAATGAGGAAATAAAACAGGGCCTTGAAGGAGACACCCAGCTTTTGTAGCAGGCTATGTAATGAACTTCACCTGGTTCAACTTCTCTGCTCTTCACAGCCTCGGTCTGATGACAGAGACGTGGGCAGCAGGTTAGGACTTGCTCCTCTGAGTTGACTTGATGGCTAGTGGCCCTCTACCACAGAGGCCAGCCCTTGGCTCAACCCTGACAGTCCACCAGGGCTCCGGCAGGTTAAGCACCATGGGTGGCTGGGATGAGCTGTGCCTCTAGACTTTGTTCTGAGATAAATCAGAAATGTTCCTCTCAGGAGACAGACAAACCTAGTGAGGAATATGGTGCCCTCTGCAGTGATCAAACATCAATAGCCTTTTTTAAAAATAAAAAAAAAATTTAAAAAAATTTAAAAACTAAACACAATGTACTACAACAGCTAGAGGCTTATTGCAGTTTCTCTCTATACCAGTTTAAGCCAAGCTCGTGGATCTTTTAAGTGTGTCAGCCCAGCAGTTCAGTTACTTGTTTTTTAATCTTATCTTCCTTTTAACTCTTCCAAACCAGAAGAGCTGGCATGGAGACAGCTGCATGAATAGATATGAGGGAGACAAACAAGAAAAAGGAAGCATTTAAGGAACGTGTGCTTGCTGAGGACTACAGGAGAACATAAAGAGCTTTTTTTTTAGAAAATAAACAAGAACAGGTGATTGCACCCGTAAGAGTAAGGAATAGTAAGAGTCCCTAAGCTCAGAGATAAAGGAAGGGTCTTCAAAAAGAGCTTATCCCTTCTTAATCCCTTTTTACCTCATTTTATGCAAGATGGTGCTGCCTAATTTGTAGTTTCAACTTATATTTAATGCAGTTCTTTCCCCTCCTTTGGATCAACTCGGGGTGCATGGCTGCATGATCACCTGAACAGAGAAAATGGGGAGGTAGCTGTGATAGGCCTGGATGTAACCACCTCTTTTTAGTAGCTGGTCTCAGTTGCATGGATTAGGTATAAGGTAAAATATAGTCTCAGGAAACAGAATGTCATAATTCCATGCAGCACTTTATTCTGAGTGCAAAAATTGCCATAGCCTGAAAAAGCAGGGCCTTTGGGAATTGTACCTGTCCTGGGAACAGCATTTTCACAAAGCAAATTTAAAACTTTCTCTCACAAGGCTGCCTTTGAACTCACGAGGGAGAAACATGCCCCTTGCAGAGTGAAGTCAGTGGAAAAAAACCCACCTAGATTCATCCTTAGGACAATTCAGAAGAGAATCTATTCTGTTTTTTAGTACCAGAACAGGGGGCATCCATGGGATGGGGAGGTTTAAAAAGAGCAACAGAATTTGGTTTCCACACTGTGTGTAATGAAGTTGTGGAGGTCATTGCTGTGCATGTTGAATGTGAGTATGGTTAAAGAGCAGGACAAATCTAGTGGAAAGGTGGTCACTGAGAGCTATCAGGTACAAGCATACCGTGTCTGGCTCTCAATGTCCCTGGGCAGCACACCACCAGGAGCCAGCAGAGGACTCCAGGAAGCCACTGCATGTTTACACACCACCACCAAGACATCCATTACTGGCCATTAGTGGGTCACTGAGCCAAATGGGGCTTTGGTCTGCCCCGCGGTGGCTACTGACATCCTGAACACAGAGGGAGTCCACAGAGTTAATTCAGTCAGAATTAACTCTAGAGAGTTAATAGAGTTTTCTAAAACTCGCCTTGATTGGCACTTTCTCTTCATGCCCACACTTTGCAGCAACTCAGACATATGAAAGCTTCTGCCTGGTAGTGTTGTCAGACTACCCAGAGATTACTGGGCATTTTACAAGAAAAGCAGAGGTGGATGAAAAAGAAAGTATGCACCAAAGTTGTTGTTCTGGAGGGAGAGTGAGATCTGGATTCTGTATCCTCCATCTGAAAAGGTTCACCCTGCAAGTTCCAAATCCCCAGAGCCCACAACTACTGAAAAGGGCAGCCTATCCCCCAACATCCTGCTGAAACTGGGTCGCTGTGCACTAAAGCAGGCAAAATTCATGGGCCCAGGAGGTATAAGCCACTCTGTCGCTCAAGAGAAATTACTTTTCCCATTTCCATCATTCTTTCCCATCAGCTGTGGGCACAGTCCTTGAACTCACCTCGTCTTTGAACAGCGTCACACCACATAATCAAGTGATGGACAGAAATTCAGCCAGCTAGGACACTATAAACACCCATTTAAATGCTTTCTAGTTTAGACAAAACAAGCCAGTCCCCTTTCCGTGCTCATCTATAGTCTGATCAGAGTGCTTCACCTGCCAAATGTGAGCAGGTATTACTTACTAAAAATTGTGAAATGATCCTGAGTCCCTGACATTTGTAAAACATTTAGAGACCCACAAAAAGAATCACAGGAAGACAAATTACTACCTACTGCCTCCTAACTCTGAGCTCACTCTTGTACAAACACCCTGCTCACTTTACAAAGCCTTTTTTTCCCCTTTTTCTAAATAAAGCTGAGGCCAGTTCCAGATCCTTCAACATAGTGGATGTTCCTAAATTTTTTTTTTCCCAGTAACCTTTTTAACTCGGTAAGCAAGTCTGTTCCCAGCTTTCAATTACTTTCTGTTCTGTGGTGCCAAATGAGACCAGATAGACATATTCTTAAAAGGCTTTTATGAAAATGCAAATGACCAGTTCACAGTAGTCTGCTGGCTCAATAAATAGAAGAGTTCGAATTGTTGAGACACTAATGAAAAACGGAAAAAGTTATCTGGAGCGCTAAAGAAGCTTTTGCTTCCCTGTTACCACCACAAAACTTGCAACAACAGTACCTTCAAGACACCTCCTCTGTTACCTGTATTAGCTCAGACAACATATCCTTCTTGTAGCTGATCTTCAGAAAGAGTGTATGAGTCAAGAAATGACACTACAACTGAAAATTCAGAGTTGTCTGCAAACATAAGAGTTAACTCTAAGCAAAATGCACATGATCATATTTTCTTGTCTGTCAAGCTTTCCCCTTTTCCCCCTCCTAAATATCACCACTCATTTTAATGTGGGTTGGTTTGTTTTTTTTTTATTATTCCAATTCAAATACAGCAAAGTGTTGCATGTTCTTGTCCTCACACATCTCACACAATATATTATGTATTAGTATTCCTTTGAAGGGATTTTGTTCTTTACTACTAACAGGACAAGAAAGCCTTGAAAACAGACTTGCTTATAGTGTCCAACTTGGATCTAAATGAACTGTGATATATCCACATTATTCACTTTTAAATTAAGTCACTTCAATCCAGGGAGAAGTATAAAATCCTAAACAAAGCAGTGTCTGAAATTCAGACTTTTGTGCTAGACAGGTCACTTCACAGATCCTTCTGAAGGCATCCCAAGGGGAGCCTGTAAGGGCTCCAAAAAGGTTTCAGGATGATGATGGCAGCAGACAAGGTTCTGGCTCTGGCAGTGCTTCCTCAGCATCCTTTATCTTCCCACCCACAATCAGGGCTCAGGGCCCTGCCAGGAAAGTTCCCCTTCATTCACCTCAAGCACAGTGAACCGGATTAGCCCGGAGACACTTTCATCCTCACATTAAGATCACCAAGGTCACTTGCCCAGTACAATTTTGGGTGTGTTTGTGTGGCCACACTGGCTGACCCAGTCATCTGGGGCTTCTGCTGGAGGAAGCTTCATTGCTGGCAGCGATGTTGTGGCCAGCTAATGGGCACATATTTGGCCAACTGCTATACCCACCACCCATGGGGTGCACAGGGATGATTCATCTGCATCCTCCTAAAACCCCAGAAAGCACACTCTGTCCTTCACCAAAGAGGGAGAAACAAATGCTCAGTTGCCTCTCAGAAGCCCATGCAGCAGAACCTGGCTTGAAACCAGCAGGTTTCTGGCCTGAGTCTGACCCAGACTCATTAGTCTTAGCTATTTCTGTCTAGCCTGGAGCATCTCACAGATGAAGGATATTCAGAGTCCAGTCAGTCTTCCAAAGTGAGCATTTTGGCTCCTCAAAGCTGTAATCAGTCCAACAAGTTGCTGTTGCAAATTCTGCTGGGTTTAAAGTCAAGTACTGCAAGGATGGGTATTGGGAGCCAAAAAAGCCTTCAGAGTTAAAAGTAAACAAGCTCCATTAAATTCTGTAGGCTTTTTACTTAGAACCCCTGGAACTACAAATATATTTCTTTAATACAGGAAAATTTGGATTATGATGCAATTATGCTACTCCAGAAGCCCAGCCTAAGGCTACAGCACTGTCACTGGCAGAAGTGATCCAGTACTCTGCTGGTGCCACATGGCCCTCATCTCCTCTGCAGCAACTACAGCAACAACTTGTGTTTCCAAGCTGGTGCACTGCACAATCACTAAGATAGCAGTGGGAGCACAAAGGAGGGCATGCTATGACATAGAGGCAAGTGTCCCTGGCTGGGATTACATCCTTTGGTCCAAAAGCCAGCTTTTGCTAGATTAGAAAAATCCTAAGGCTACAGGAAAGTTGGTGTGAAGGTGCTTCTGGTCACACAGTCATAGGATAGTTGAAGGTGAAAGGGTCCTCTGGATGTCATCTGGCCTAATCCCCTGCTCAAGCAGGGTCACCTAGAGACAACTGCCCAAGGTCTATATCTTAGACAGTTTTTGAGTATTCCAAAGACGGAGACTCCACAACCTCTCTGGGCAGCCTGTGCCAGTGCTCGGTGACCCTCACAGTGGCAAACAGTTCCCTGATGTTCAGAGGGATCCTCCTGTGTTTCAGGTTGTGCCCATTGCCTCCAGTCCTGCCACTGGGCAGCACCGAGCAGAGCCTGGTTCTGCCCTCTTTGCACTCCCTTGCAGGTATTAAATACATTGATGGGATTCCCCTGAGCCTTCTCCAGGCTGAACAGTCCTCGCTCTCTGAGACTTTCCTCATGGGAGGGATGCTTCAGTCTCTTCATCATCTTTGTGATCTTTCACTGGACTCTCTCCTGCAGCTTCATATTGGTGCTCTGGTGGTCTGAACCAGCTGGCAGATACTGATACCGTGCTCCCTTGTCTGCCCTGGAAATCTGGAAAGAAAATGGTATGCAGGGGAGCATATGTCCCTACCCAAAACAGGGCCTCTTTCAATCAAACAGTGTGTAAAGGAGAGTCTGTCTCAGAGTGCTGTACCTTGTGTTTGACTGACTTCTAAGGGAGCAGCTGTAACTACCAGGCACCACCTTAATGTAACATAACTCCATCATAGACTAAAAAAAAATTCTGTCTTTTCTGGGTAGAAAGATGTTTATCCAGAGACTAAACACAATTTATTTTTACAGCAGGTACACCAAACCAACAAAGTTAAAAGGCTAAGTCTCCAGAGCTCTATATGCTATGTAAATAAACGCTAAATAATTGCCTGCATTAAACTGTGGTTCAGTGTTCAGCAAGGAAAATAATTCTTGTTTTTTTAATTCAATTCTGATTTTATCTATAATTCTAGACTGTTCTGCTTGTTTATTTACATGAAAAGTCATCTCACTTGTTGAGTGCCAAAGCCTTATTCTGAAACCGTATGATCAACACCGGTACTTCCAAAAGCTACATATAAAATAGATTTATATGACAAACCTAAGTCTCTCAGTCGGCAATCTAAGCAAACTGAGCTGAGGCACACACATTCTTGCTGTGGATATGTCGATTTACAAACTCTTTTCCAAATAACTGAGATAATGACTGCAAGGACACCAGTAATCACTGCCCAGAGCTGTGCACTCGCAATGGTCCCAGTTTCCTCTGCAGAGAGGGATCAGGTAACACATGGAAGTGCACAGCTCCGACTCATGCTCAGAGCCAAGGAGCTGCAGTTGAAGGCACTGTCATCCCACTATTGGACTTCCCTCCACCAGCAGCAGGGCTGGTGGGAAGAAATCTGTGGCTTCACCTCTGCTGCTTCAGGCCACTATCTGAATTCTTGGTATAATCCCATTTTTCCCAGCAATTTAACCCATTGGACTCAACTAGAAGATGCAAAATGGAAGGCACAGGCGCATGCTCTCTTCTGCATAAGAGAGAATGATGATGGGCAATAGGACAGAGCAGTACCACTTCAGCCACCAGGGCTGGGCTGGACTGGGCTGGCCCTTCAGGATAGATGTCCTCCTACACAAGGTGAAAACATGGCTGCTTGCTTTAACTATATTTTTTTACATGGTTTATGACTCCTCTCCTCTGAGCAATGATGCTGGTTGTCAGTAAATTATCCACTGTGATCCCTCAGGATTTCTCTTCATGGTATTATTAGCTTAGTCTGTGACTCCAGTTTTTATTTGCAGACAATAACCATCCCTGAACAAAAGTCACCAGCTTGAATAGCTGGCAACTGCCTAGCACTACCAGGGACAGCGATGCTGTCCTCAGGCATAAGGACAGGTACATCACTGCTTTGGCCAGGATGATGCAGCAGCAGCACCTCTTTCACTGCAGATCCACTGCCCTGCCAGCCCAGGGGTGACCTAGTCCTGCTGCTTATCTCCAGCCTCCCAGCCACAGACCCGAGACTTTACAACACATAAAAATAGTACATAAAACCCCCTTCTACTGACCTGCTTATTTTTTGTAAAATCAGAGCATTGCCCACTTGCTGCAGACACTAGTCTGCTTGTTTAAAGAAAAATTATCCCATTGGCAGACAACCAATATACAAGAACATCTACAAAGAAGCTATTACAGTTTATTGTGCAGTAATCCATGGATTAAGGTCATTAATAGCCCTCGATGATATACTGCCATGACTCCAAAGGTGCTCTTCTGGCTTACAGGACATACAGAACATAACACCCTCATAAACATTCCCCCCGAGATACTGTCTTCTAAATCTTCAAAAGAAAAGAAGAACTGAGAATGATGCCTAGCACAATATCTTGCATTGCACCAAAAAAAGAAGTTATAATGGAAATAAACCATCCTGACTTTTCTTCTCTTTCAGATCGATGTTTTCACAGTAAAAGAGTTAGTTCTTGGTAAGCAAAAGTTTGGTCCTCGGAGATAAATTTAAAAAGCAAGCCAAGACATTCCCTCATGTCCAGAGGATAAAGCCATATGCAAAACTTTCAAAATAAAATCTGAAATGCTCAATTCTACCCTTTAATTATTGATATGAAATAAGCTTTCTCCTTCTGTTGACACAAGAACACAAATATATCATCATGGAAAACACTGTGTACTTCTCAAATCCCAGGGGGTCATTAATCTTCTTTTATGCAGTACATGAACTATTTTCACAGAACTTTTTAAAATAGTTTTCTAAAGCATGCCTGATGTCTTTAGGAAGTCAGAAGAAGCTGAAGGCCTAACAACATAATTGCTAAATATCCTCCAAAGGAGAGAATCCCTTTGCTTGTCCTAAACTTATGCTCGTATCTGCACTACCCATACATTTAATTACCAATCCTATTAATTTACCTGAGACTCCAACACCAAGAGTAAACAACCCCTTGTGTCAAAACTGAAGTAATAGATAGACTTTTCTTACTTCTGCTGATCTAAATGAAAAAAATCTGCACTCTTTCCATATGATTTGTTTGTTTAGGACTCTGAGATGGCCTAGTATTATGCCACTGTGTATTTTCATTTACCACAAAACAATTATAATTCATAAAATGTACTTGGGAGAATACAATTATCCCACCAGATGCAAGCAATTCTGTATCCCACAGTCACATGCAATTTTTGTAAACAACATAGTGACATTTGAAAAAAAAAAAAATCCTTAGAAAGAAATTTTAAAAGCTTCAATAAACAAATGTTATGATAAACAACATTTGTTTCAATATACATCTTACTAAGAATGAATCACTTTCTGATTAACCTGGTTTAGTGGTAACTCATCATTTCATATTTTACTTTCACTACAATGTAGTAGCATTTTCATTACACATGCAGGTTCTTTTTCTTACCTTTAAGGAATCAAAGCAGGCAATAACTCTTCCATTTTCAACCTGGCAACTTTTAGGGGGGTGTGCAAATTTGCATTCTTCATCAGAGCGTGAACAAGTTCCCCTCTGAAACTGCCTGCACACTTCTAACGTCAGCCATTTTGTATCTCTTACGGGAGCAACATTCAAAGCCATGATGAGAAGCTGATTTTGAACTTGTAAGTTGCTGTCAGGTGAATTATGCCGAAGAAATTTCCAAAACTAATGACAAAGGAAAGGGAGAGGGGACAAAAAAAATCAGAAAAAAAATAACTTCAAATCTAACTGAAAAGAAGGCTAAAAAAAAAAAAAAACAAACAGTGGGGGGTGATTAACAATGTCCAACACACACAAAGCAGAACAAGCAGAGAAAGTTTATCAGCAAGCAGTCACTCATCAATCATTAAGTCCCGCTTGTAGACTTTTGGCTGGGAAAACACATGCTCAGTCGCATTTCTGTCTGTAAAACACGTGGGTTTGTTGATGGTAATCACGGATGCAGAGGTTTTAAGCCAAGGTCCATCAATGCAATGGCACTCCTTGATAGAACAGCAGTCCTCTGATGGTTGCTTGCCAGTATTGATTACATGAGAAAAGCAATGCAGTCATTTGTTCATGTCCTGGGAATAATAATAATAATAATCCTTTTTCTGCTTTCAGTTTCCCATCAATTAATTGGCAAATGGAGGCAGCTGAGGTATCTTCTGCCAGGTGTAAGGTGAAGGCAATGTCTGGCTGGCAGAGATGGGATTTTGAGAACACAGGCGTAGCAGTCCTCACTTGTAAAAGTGACTTGGCAAAGGCACTTTTTAAGTCACTGACCTGACAAAACAAATACAGCATCAGTTCACGTGCAACTTATTCAAATCAACATTATGAAACCTACAGTCCCTTTTTATCAGATATTATAAACATACAGCCAAAGTTCACTCTTTTCCCCGAACCACCCCCCCCCAAAAAAAAAAGTCGTCCTCCTTTGTGAACTTATACGTGACAAGGGAATAACCAGTTGAAACACGTACTGCAGTAATATTCCAGGCAGCAACCCAAAAGTTGGGAATGATTTAAATAGATGAATGTGGCAGACACAATAATTAGGCACGCTGGTTGTGAAACAATTCAATCTAATGTGCTCAGTCTGCAAAACAATATATAAGAATCGGTTTCCATTAATTTATCACTTGGCTCTTTAGATTGTGTTACTACATTATAAGTTGTTACTCATTATTTTGTTCTTCCTTAGAAATGAGGATGGTAATATTCTGCTCAGATTTTTTGTTTTCTTCTATTTCTCAAGGGAAAAAACCCCCACAAACCAAAAAAATGTCACTCCAAAGTAACCCGGAATAAAACTTTCCATATGCAGACAATAGAGTAAGTTTTCCTGTTAACCTAGAGGCTGTTTCATGAAGGCTTCATGAAAAGGCTCACCACCAAGTCACCATGCTTTAATGAGACCTTTCTGATATGAAGAAGTATTTATCTAAATATTCTTTTGATTTAATTAGCTTTTGTGTACCTCTGCAAATACATCTTTCAGCATAAAAACCCCAGATTTCAATATGGCACTTAAACTATTTGGGGATCATAAAATACCTAGGCTATTTTACAGAAAAACAGATCTGAAAATCAAAGGGTTGGATATTATAAAAAATTTAAACAACTATAACTATATTTTATACATAGACAGTGAAACCATGAACATGATGTTTTCTTCTACCCAGCTTCAAAGGAACACAACTTTTACTTTGCAAATACCAGCCAGAAACAGTTGATGGATTATTTCTGTGCAAGAAAAAAAGAAAAGGGGAAGGACTAGAATAAGTGAGATTTTAAAATGCATCAACAAAAATAGTTCTGAAAACACTGTCAGCTTTTCCATGTCAGAACAATTACCATTCTGTGCTTGGATTCACCTGTCTTAATTGAAGTCAGTATTCTTAGTAATGTGAATAAGAATTACTCACACCCAGTTTCAGGATCACATCTCAGTTCTGACTTCTAGGTCTTCACATCAAAAGGCTTTTCTACTACTTAGCAATGCTACCACAGAAGGGGTTTTACTATGTGACTGATACTTACACCAGAAGTCCCTACTGCTATCATGAATAAAGGCAATGCAATGCCAAGTGTTCAAAAATTCAGTTTCAAGTCCAATGTGCAAAAAGATGGGTCTGGATGACACTTAGATAGCTTTACTTGGTCATAAAGAATAATGAGGTGCAAGAGAAACAGTACATTTCAAAATAATTCTATAAAGTTATAGTACAGTACATAAATTACAAATTCCTCAAATTAAATATTCTGTCAATGCTGTCTGACAGCACCAATGAAGAATAGGATTAATCTGAAGACATACAAAGAGGTGAGAAAATACTGATAATTGATGAAAAGGAAAGAGAGGAAGAAAGACAAGAAGAGCCTTTCCACAAGAGCTTGTTGAGCTGATAGCTTGTTGGGCTGATGATTTAGCTGACTAAATGTAAAAGAGGAGATAGTCTCCCTAGAGCCACACATTCCAATTCAGAAATGTCAGTAACGGTTTTCAGTAAAAGACGTAGGAGACAGACAGAAATTTTGGGAAAAGGGTAAATGTTAAACCGCACACTGCGGAAAGTCACAAGTAGTAATACTCTGCAGGGCTGCACACCATAAAATTGACAAAGCTGTTTCTCAAGTAGTAGGTGTTAAGACTGAAAAAAACCAGACACAGCACGTGGCAGCAAAGAAAACAGCACACAGTTTAGAAATGGCAGTAGCCATGGTTTTTAAAAAAGAAGCACAGAGCAAAATCACATACAAGATTTGTGAGACTACAGGAAGAATTCATACCAAAAAGCATTTGTGGGGTGGAGGGTAGAAAAGTAAAACACAGTATCATCCTATTTCTTACCCTCATGCTACATGAAGATTTTCTAAAGAAAGGGAAGCATGAGAAGCTTGTCTCAAAAATCCATGTCTTGTCAAACATAACAATACCATCTGGTTTCTCGAGAGTCATCAAGTGCCTTGGGAGTTTATACTGGTGCAAACTCAGGAGACAGAACTGAGTCCTTTCTGAAGGAGGCCATGCCTTCAGCAGGAGGCAAGTGCACAAGTGGGGTGGACAGAATAATTTGGAGAGCTTCATTCCTACCACTTACATGACCTACGTGTTCCCAACCACATCCTAGGCAGCTGTCACACCTTCTCTGTACAGACCCCTTTAAGTACAACTGAGAGTTTTCTAACTTTTTAATTCTTGAGTTCCTGGTATATTTATAGTAGAAATACATGGATCGTGTGGACAAATTTTGACAGTGGGCGCAACAAATTGACCCCCAGTTTTGACATCTCTTACTGAAGATTTTAATGTGATGAATAATACAGAGTGCTTAAACCTTGAAAAGTGTAAAACGGTTTTAACACCTTTCGAGTGGACTTAGTGGTTCCACTAGAGATCTGTGGTGAGACCATGTGGAGGACTCTGCTCCTTTACTGGAAGTCATCACCTGCAGAGATGACTTTTGAAGATGAAGTCTTTGCTCATTATGACTTGTTATCTATTGAAGCATGAATACATCATGTCCAGGAAGTCTCAGCTTCACCATTAGACAGATACTGCATAATAAAACTACTGTACCAAAGCACCTTCTATTTTCTAGATAGCAAGAGCTCCCATTTTCCAGCTGACAGATCCAACTGGTTTGTAATAGGGCAGGGCTTTGTATTCACTTGCAATTCCCAAAAATGCTCGCTGCCCCATATTTCTCTGAGAACTTTTTCTAGTGTCTGTGTGCTTTGTCTTGTTTGGTAATTAAAAGGATTTTTTTTTCTTTACCATGACAAAGGCCTCCTACTCCTCTAGGCCTTGCTAGCTTTCTGCAAAAGGGAAGTGATGCTTATCCTAACAGGGATCCAAAGCTAAATAAATTTTACAAATACATGTTCATGAATTTCACACACTTAGCATACGAAAAACTGAATTTTTAAGTGTGCATTCTTGATTAATTCCATTGATTCAACTGTGTGAGAGACTGAAAATAAACAATAATAGTTGTAAAAACACAAACAGTATTTGTTCTTTTGTTGAGTACTTCCTTCATCTTCAGTAAATATAATTAGCAGCTCAGTTGTCAGTTTGTAAGTTCTGATAATTTGTTTAGCCTCAGTGAGAAGTGTTGTTTTGAGATGGGATCATTAATGATAATAACAACAAAACAACTAAACAGAACCACCAACCAAGCAAACCCTTCTGCCTGGATAAGGGACACTGTTGGTGCTGGGGGTTTTATTCTGGTGAGGTGCCGTTGGTTTTGGCAGGACAGCTAACATTGGCTGGTATTTTGGGTCACAGTTAGAAGTTAGAAGTAGTGGAAAGAAGAGCAGAGTTTGCATTTGCTGGAGCCCCTGGTTTTCTCCAGATGAGTGGGTTTTGCAACACGCAAGGTCAGGGTAAACTGTGACGTTAACAATGGCCTGTGACCTTGTAGGCATTTTGTTGAGGATTATTATTATTGTTGTTGTATATTGTTATATTTTCTTATGTAAATTCCGTTCTTTTCCCTTATTTACTTCTCTGTTTACTCAAACTACTGGATTTTCCCAGACAAAAGAGATGTACTAAATATACTTAGCCTTACAAGTTTGATAATTTACAATGCTCTGTTTTAAAAACAAGGAAACAAACAAAAAAAAACCACAAAAAAAACCCTCAAAACTCCAAAGACTCATTATGCTGTGAAAACAAGGTAAGCCCTCTCTAGGTCACTATCAGGGAGAAACATGTTGACTTAGACTGCTGCCCAAATCCAGTTAAACACATGAACTCAGGTGGGATAAAACTCACTTTCAGGACCTACCTACAGCCACCAAAACTGGCCTGCTGGATATTCTAATGCCGAGAGAATGTACTGAGAACCTGTTTTCAAACTCATCATGCATATACTGCCACTCTTCAGAGACAAACTGTTTTCTTAGCCAAATGTGAGATCTTTTTCAGGAAAACCAAGGACAACTCTTTAACCTCAGGGAAATGGTACTGTATAATTTTAAGCCCTTGACCCAAAATAGGTTGCTGCTACAACTTTTATCCACTTACACATAAACAAAAACTAATGTTGCTTTCTCCCAGAAAATCATGTTCACAGTCTTAAATTTCAGAAATTTTTTAACAAAGAAACAATAACAAAAACCCCACAGAAGACACCAGACACAAAGAATTTCATGTTGAAATTCTAAGGTTTGGCTGGAAATTGGAAGCAGCAGAAAACAGGCTCTCTACTCTTAGACAGGGTTAACCATAAGCATCACTAGCTTCACACTTCACAGCACAAATTCACAAAACAGCAACGTCTTGATCACATACTACTTTAACTTATATTCTCATGATGTTCCCATCTGTTCAGAAAATAAACTGATGATAAGAAATAATGTTTAGCCACTTCTTCCAGCCTAAACTTACTGGTTTGGAATCAGTGATTTTACCTGGGTCTGGTGATGTGGGACGAAACACAACCATCACCAGATGCCTCAGGACATCTGAAAACACAGATTAACCAATGTGTCCCACTCTATAGATGCGTCTTCAGACTACTGACAAGAATTTTCTTCCTTCAAAAACCTGCTGCTTCTTCAGCAGTTGACCTAAGTGCAAAGGAAACTTGCTTTGCATTTCACTATGTTTACAGACAAAACCCAGTGGAAAGATTCACTGCCTAAGTTTAACACATAGGAATGCTTCTGTAACCAGATCAAGTTACGTGTCCTGAACCTTCACAATGGAAATACAGATATTTGAAGACTGACAATGACTGAAACCTCACCCTTTGCAGAGATTGAAGAGGCATGGACTCTCCTGGGTATTAGCAAGCAAAGCCAGTTTATTGTACACGTTACCAGCATTTTATAGTTTACTACTAGGCAAATCCATAGGCTCAAACCCTTTGTTTCATCTCTGCTTCTTGGTCTTGCCTTGAGTTTTTATCTGTCCCATGGCTTCACTGGCACCAAGGCTAGAAGGTCTGCACAACTATCAGCTTTCATCACGCTCTGGCTCCTATCAACCTTTGTTCCAGGAAAGGATATTCAAATCCCACAAAGTCATGTTCGCAGCTCCACAGTGGACCCCACTTTCAAATCATTTAGGACACAGACATATGTTTAGGAGACAATGGCAGGTGCCTTAGTCCAAAAGATGGTGGAACTTGACTTCTGTTTTTCAACTAAACCTCATTCTAACATGCTTAAATGTCTTTTTTTCCCCATTGTTTGTGCTTTAAATATCACTCAAGGCCTCCAAACAGAGGAGAAGCTGCACACCAAAGGACAGTCGCAACCCCATGAGTGCACTCCACTGTTGCTTTAAATTCCAGATACTTGCCATTTCCTTGCCTCCCCTGTGAAGTTCTCTCTTGAGCTCCCTGAAACTCCCTACTGAGGAAGGCAAGGCTGCAGCTTAATCCCAGGCTACAGCTGGATCCGTTCTGATCTGCCTTATCGGGTGCAGAATAACACAGCAGCATAAAGCCCCCTGCCTCACACGTGCCAGCCAACTCAACAGAGACATGGCCACTGGCTCACATCCCACTCCTGATGGAGTAAGGAGCAGAGCAGGCAGCACAGGGCACCCCACCTGCAGCAGGTCTGGCTCCTCTTTGCAAGCTCCTTTAGCTCCAGCGCTGTATCCCACAGGACATGCTCCCTGTCCCTGGGAAAGCAAGGCTGGCTCTCAGGCATCATACACTAATTTAAGCCTCTTTGTGCAAGATCCTCCACTAGCCAATACAAAGAGAATCCTACTTCAAAAGATGCTAACATGAACTAAATAAAAACCAAAGTGTTTTACAGACAAATAATGGGACAGTCATCATGTTTGTTAATCACATTTGAATAAAGTACATCTTAAAGAAAGAACATGCAGGAGATTTTCCTGGGGTGGATAGACTTTTCTCATCTCATCACCTTTCCAAACTAGGAAACAGGACCAGAAATGATGCAACAGTACAAAGGTATCATTCATTATTATGCCAGATCTGTACTCTTCTCCTTAAATCAATTTCTAATATTCATTGCTTTTATATATACCCTTATACTAGTTATCTAGTAAAAGGGACAATGCACAGTAGAGGTTAGTAGTGTCTGCACAGTTACGTAAAAAGACAGCAGTAAAACCAGAATCAAGCTTTTAGCTCTTCTCCGAACTATTATGAAGTCACAAAAAATAAAACTCCCTAAATTCAAGAAACAAGAGAAAACAGGACAGGTTTCTATGAAACATGATCCATTCTTTGATGGCAAATATAAACAGGAAATCCTTCTGTCACCATAAAATTTTTAAGAAAAGCCATTTTATTATAGTAGAGCATGATGAATGCATTTTCTTCTACAAATTTCAAATGAAACTTATGAACATTTCTTTAATCACTTTCAGGGTTTTTTTTCCACTTTAAGATGTTTAGCAGCTCCCACTCGGCATTGAGGAAACCAGTACTACTCAAATGAGGAAGAAGCCAGAACTGCTGTATTGGGGAAACAGCCCACTTGTTTGATCAGATGGCTGGTAGCCAAAAATACTAAAATTCTAATCCTGGGTCTTGTATTAATTCAACATGAACCCAGCCGAAGTCAGAAGTGTCAGGACTTACAAAAGAGCCATTATTTATTTTATTTGCTTGACTTGGAGATTAACTGTTGCAACATCTCTTTGCCTGTTATACAACCAGCAATGAACACTCGTGAACTGTAATTCATACGAACACTTTACACAGAGATGATCCTAACCACTTTAGTTAAGCTGACTGAAGTCCGGGGACAGACTAGAAAACACCAGTCTGCTTTATTTAAACTGAGCATGACCTTCAGATCAGTTTTGCTAAATGAGCCACATTTTCCTTGTCACGATCACTAATGTGCCAGGTTCAGGCTTTTTAGTATGTCCCACACTATTTACAGTACGGCAATGAGCTTCTTGTTAAAACCTGCCGGTTCCCTTTGAAGCTGGCTTTACAATTTAATAACACTAATGTCCTCTGTCCCTGGGGAAGTAGGTGAGGAGGAAGGTGTACCACTGACTGTGAAACAACCGACACAGCCTGGGACCTTTTCAGCAACACACTGTACTACTTTGCTAATGGACCCTGAAATATTTCTGCTGAAGTTGAGGTCTGTGGATGACTACAGCCCACAAGAGTACTTTCTAATATCAAAGTGCTTCGAAGTCATGCTGGAAAAACTAATGCTTATTATGCTTCAGTTAAAATGAAATTGCAGAAGAGAGTTTTCTTCTTCTAGCAAAATACTTTTGTTTTTATTCTACTCCTCCTCTCCTGGTTTGTACCATCTCACAGTCTCTAACTTAAACATTTTCTTTTTCTGTGTCCAAATTAACCTGATTTTATCCTCTAGGTGTATGAATTTCATACATAGAATTCTGTTCCCACCTTGACAAGAGCGCAAAAGCAATTTCTGTTTCTGTGCCTCGGCAAGCAGAGTTAATCATCCCCGGCAGCAATGACGTTACCACTTGGCCTCTTGTGGACACAAATGTTTTGACTTTGGCAGAGTGCAGCACGTAACAGCTATTAATCAAACCCAATTCCCCAGAAAAGGTACCCCAGCGCATCAGGAGCTTCCACTCACACCCAGCTGCAGACGTGCACTGTATTTATGGGTTTTTAGGACTGTAAAATATTTATAGAAAAGTGTGCTTACGTACTGCGAAATTTTTATAGACTGGCATGGAGGAAATTCATGATCAAATGACTGTCCTCACCTGCCAAAGGACCGATAACATGCTGTTACACAGGAGCACTATCTAAAAGAGCTCAGGCTGTTGTCAATTTTCTATTTTCTCTAGTCCAGTTTTGCACTAAGCCAAGAAGGCAGAACTCTTGCCGAGGTATTTGTTTATGTGACAAAGAGCAGCCCTTTGCAATGAAAGACAAGGGTAAGTCTGAACAAACCAAGGACTCTATGTAAATTAATGACACGTTGAATTCACAAGCTGCACATGTTTTAAGACTGCCAATAGCATTATTAATTATACACTCCAGCAAATTACCCAGCTCTAGGAAGCTGCATGGCACATCCAAAGCAAGCTCCTGAGGGCAGCAAGAGCACTACCTAATGCTATTAACTCCAACTGCCTCTTAAGTGCTAAACCCATTCTGCTGAACAGACTTCCTACACAAAATTCAAGCAGCATCACTGTTCTCAGATAAAACACCTGTTTTCCTGTGCCATTTTCTCCACCTTTTATCTGAGTACGGGATAACAACACACACAAAGACAACCTTAGCAGATGAGCCGAAGAGTCCATCTTGCCCAAAATGCAGCCTGCAACTATGGCTAATACTAAAAGTCTTCAGAGGAGTGCAGAACCAGGGCACACAGAGCCTGATAATTTCCATGAATTTTCTCCCAACAATCTGTAACTGATGTCTTTGTATTTAATAGGTCTCACTGGATTTTTCTTCCATGGATTTCTCCAATCCCTTTTTAAATGCTGCTCTGTCAGAAATGTCCTTTATAATGTGCAGGAAAAGTAGGATACCAAGAGGAAGCCTGACTGGTTCTCACAATTGTTGGCAAAAACATAGGCTCTCAGGACAGGAGCATGGCTATAGAAAGAAGCACTTCACAACTTCTTTGGAGATTCACAAAAATTTGAAAACCACATTTGCAGCTGGGGAGTAAGATGACTGATTACAAAACCCTTCAAGAGCATCTGTGTTGTTCTATCAGTACTCCTCAATGTGTTAAACTAAAAGCTCCAGCAAAAGTGGAGCTTAGAGAAAAAGGCTTTTAAGACTTACCACAAGAGTAAGAAACACCAAGACCCCTTTCTCTGCACCCCAAGCTGCATCTCCTAGGAACACTCCCAGAAGCAGGAATCTTTCTTAGCAATCCAAAGGAGAAGGAAGAAAACCTGAGAGCCTGCCTAAAGGAGCCTAAGCAAGGCACTCTTGCATTCTGCCTGATCCAAAGCATTTCACAAGCATCTCAAACATATTTTGGAAGAAGTGACTTACCACAATGGCAAAGTGCTCTCAGCAGGGAAAAGAAGAAACCTCAATAGTGTCTTTAGTACTCAGAGATTGCCCAAGCAAGCCTTCATCAGAGTCCATTTTATCACAAGGATTCAATTTCTTTTTTGCTCCATTGGTAACGTGCATGTAACACACAACACCAGTTTTATTTACTTCCAAAACTAAAGAAGTCCTCAAGAAGCAGAACATATGCAAGTGCTTTACTGCTTAAATATCTCACAGGACATACTGCAAAGCCTGATTAGGCATCTATGCCAGAATCCTTCATATCTTACAGCAGTTAAAAAGACAGAGCAGCAACCTAACTTTAAAGTCACCTACAGAACAGCAGACAGTTAACAAGCACCTTCAAAGATTATTTATTTTTATATTTTTTTAAATAGTGTTTTTATATCAGCATTCAGAGAGCAACTGAAATCCCCCACTAAAAGCCATTTTTTCAAAAACCCTTTCCAGTTAAGAAGAAATCAGAAATAGGGGGATTGGCATGGCCAAGAAAAAAAGGCAGTATTTAACAGGTTATTGGTCTCTTTTGAAGGTAGATTGCCTTTTTATGTTGTAAATAGAGATGGCTTCATGCCCGATTATCTTTGGTCCTCCAATATTTAATCACGTTCCATGTGAAGATGACAGTAAGAAAACTTATTTTAAAAATTCATGCATTTGTCCACAAGAAAAAACAAACAAACAACAAAAAACCCTACACAAAACCAGCATTTAAAACTTCAAAGGCTACCTGTGTTGTATTTGACAATACACAATGAAAACTCATTCTTTCTGGAATAAAATTAATTTGCATTTAGGGAACCACTATTCAGTTGTCAAATAGTTATCACAAGTTCAAGAAAGAAAATGCTTTTCCTCTAAAACTGTTTTTGCAACTGGTGGCAGAAAAGCAAAGCAGAGCTTTTCTCATATGACTGGCAACTTCTGGTGAATATCTGTTTTGGTGGAAATCTTGAATACTTCTATTTAATCCTGAGGCAAACAATGGAGTTACAACTGGAAGGAGTGCACAATAACTGTCTGCAGACACTGCCTACCAAGTAAACACTTTTTTTTTTCCTGAGCTCCAGGATGAGGAATTTTGGATTTGGTGTGCTGTACTGCTACTGACCTTCCTTTTTGCTTGAGCACCAATTAAGAAGCACTGACCCAATAAAAATGGGTCATATCGATCTGTTGTTTTGATTTGTGTAACATGTCCCTCTCAGTCCAAAAACTCACCACTCATTGCCACTCGAAGAAAGTTACTTTTCAACTCAGTTTCATTTTAGAAAGTAACCTTTTTTTTAACTTTATAACTAACAGGAGATAAACTACTTAAACACAGAAAGGCTACACAGAAGTAAACTCAGAAAGTTTACTGGCCTACAGTAAGGACACCGGATGAGTTTATACTCATTTTTCTGCTATGTGTATGGGTAATTTGTCTATAATAATGAAAAGGGGATATAAACCACATTCAGATTTCTGTACGGAAATAAACCTCAAACCACAACAAAAAATTCCAGATGGTATCTTTGAAAAGCAACTTCAATATATAGTCTTTTTTAAAATTTCTCTTAGCTTAAAAGTTGAAAAGAGAATGGATTCAGGCAGCCATACTGACAGGTTAGGCAGTGTTAGTCCATGTCCCAGAGCCAGGCATGTCCCTACCTTAAATAAAAAATTTTCCTCAATATTCAAATTACAATCTCTATTTTAACTCAGCTATTCCTCGTGAAAAGAGAGCAGTAGAAATAAAAAGACTTTAAAACATTGAAAAATCAAGAGCTTTCATCCTTTGACACAACAAATTACAATGTTTTGCAGTGAAAACCGAACACATTTCCTATAAATGGTTTGACAGAGCCCTTTTCCAGACGTTTTTCTACCATCTCTGCTTACCTGTAAGTGCAGAGATTTCTTTGTTCTGCTGGGAATGGCAGAACAGGTAAGCACAGCCTGGCATTCACCAGCACTTCCAAAGTAATGGAGACTCTTCTGACAACTGAGCACAAGCAACTGGCTTTTGGCAAGTGCCAGTTTTCTGCTCACATTACAGTGGAAAATTTGGACTGGTTAAAGTAAGTCTTGACATTTTTGTCCTTTTCAGAAGCTTAATTCATTTGTTGTAGTTCAAGTTTAGTGCCAGAAGGATATTTAAAGACACACTTTATAGTATGTATTGCCTTGCATATCATAATTCAAGAGCTTCCTTTAACCATGCACAAATATCAACTCAATATACAATGTTATAGTTGAAATACGATGTCAAAATTTCTGTGTTACAAAGTGAACAAATTGCAAAAAAAAAAAAAAATTGATTCAGTCAAATAAGTAACATCATTAACAACACTCAGAGATAAAAAAGCCTATATAAACATAAGAAGTGGACTGCTGCTGTTATGCTTACACACATTTCTATTCCAAAAACGACTTTTAAAAAATTACTTAAATGTGTGTTTTGAATGTGCCCCATTTTAGCATAATATTTGCTTAGCTTGTAAATAAGAGATTTTATAACTTCTAACCTTCAGCCTCTACACACTCTGGCCCTTGACACCTGGTAGGAATTCTTTACATTTCATACACCATTTCCAGGATAAAACAGGTGAGACATAAAATCAAACTAGACCACAAAATAAAACCCAGAACAAAAGGAAAAAAAACAAAACAAAAAAACCCCCAGCTCACTCTCAGTCAAAGTTATGCCGACCAGAAATTCTCTCCAACTTTATGGATTGCAAAGTTTACACTAACAATATTTGGCTTTCGCAGAGATATCCACTTTATTACAATGCATAGATTCTAGAAATCCTGAAAACCTACTTGAATGGCTCTTCTCCACATTTATTCTTCTGCTCATCACCTGAAACAGTAGCAACCATGGTACCACTTAATAGCAACTGAACAGGACAGTCTGCTCCAAAAAACCAATCAACCAACCAACTCCAAAACAGAACAAACAACCAAAAAAAACAACCTAAAAAAAAAAACTCCACCAAAAAAATCCACACCCTACAAACAAAAATATCCCACCAAAAAAAAAAAAACAAAAAAAAAACCAACAAACCAAACCCACCTCCCCCCCAAAAAAACAAACCCAAAAAACCACTGAAAAAGTCTCCAACCACACAAAAAATTATACCCTGAAAAGACAGAAAAGAGACACAACAAAGATGCAGTGGTATTCTAGCTTTTTCTTACAGAAAAAGTTCACTCGATTTACTTAATGGGGGGTGTAAATTTATTTGTTATGGTGCTGTAAAGTTGAATGGTAATCCACAATTTAAGGTCCCATTTTTTTTCACCAGTTGAACAAAGTCCACCAAGAAAGCAATTAAAGAATAATCTTGCATTATGTAACCTAAATTTCCTAACTGCAAAACTGGAGTCAATATAGCCACACTAATAAAAAAAAAATACTTTGAAATCATAAAAGTAGAAATCCCTCCACCAATTTTAAAGTCCTATTTCAGGAAAACCATGTTTATCATCCAGTGAAGCACTTCAAAGATTACAATTATCACATTTACCTTTCCCCTAAGTCAAAAGTATGCTGATGTTTTGGTGACTGGAGATGCAGATGGGTGAGATACAGGTGGTTAACTTCACCAAAGCAGAATATTACTACAAGTCTGTTTTAATTTCATTTCTCTTGAAGAAAAAAAAAAACCAACAACAAAAAAACCCCCAAACCACCACCAACTTATACTGATTCCTATAAGAAGAATCTTCAAGTTTAAGGACCCACTACAGAACCCTACTGCAGCACAGCTCTCTCTTGTCCATTTCACTGGACATCTGAAAACATCAAGTGCATTTCATAAAACCTAGTCACCTACAAATACGTTTACAAGCAACTGTCAGTTTTTATTAAGGAGTACCATTCTGACAATGGTAGGGAAGAGCTAGGAAATACAAATCCCAAAAGCTCAAAATTAAGAAAAATGAAAGCAAATGAATCATCTTTGTAACCTGATGATTTTTGTGGAACCCAGTTATCGTGATGACTTAGGCCTCATGGATGCTAAAAGAAATTTAATTTAAAAGGGCAGTTAAAGTGCTAAGCTTTTGCTGACAGTATGAAGACTAAAGTCAGAGCAGAAGTTCACAACAAACATACAAGATTAAATATCATGTTTTACTTCTAATAATATACTGTAATTTTCATAATTAGGTTTGCCAACAGAGTTTCCTTCTCTGCTTTGCAACAATACTCATAAACAATAAGATAGTTTGCAGTCAACATAAAATTTTTGCAAAGTCATACCTGAAGCCAACTGTGAAGAGTTACAAAAGGATCTCATGATAATGAGTTCATCGGGTGATAAAATGACATCAGTTTAACATAAAGATAGGCAAAATAATGCAGATGAGGAAAAAACCAGACAAATAATGAATAGTAAACACACAGCATTAGGCTCCAACAAGACACTGCTACAGAGGAAAGATCATGTGGACATAATAGGCAATTCAATGAACACTTCTGCAAAATATTCAGCAGCTGATGGAGTATAAAATAAGCAGAACATTTTGCACTACCAAAGGAAAACAAAAAATTAAACTACTGTGTATAGTCATGGAGCATGTAACTCCAGAATGATGAAAGAGTGAAAGAACAGTAACAGCACCATCAGCACTGTGGAAAGGCTTACATGTACAAAGCAAGGCTTTTGACAACAGAAAGAATACAAAATTCATATAGACTGATGATGAGGACCACCAGATTTTGACTAGGAGGCAGAGAATGTTCAGTCATTTACCAGTGGGGAAACCATGGAAAAGACAACTATTTTTGCACCCAGCAAACAGCACAAGGGTGAAGTTAAATGGCAGGTGATGTGTTGAAGGTCAGAAATAACAGCAAGTTTAAAAATATCTTTTCACTTAGAAATCAGATTATTTAAATAGTCCTCAGAATCAACAATGGCTACTACGGTTGGGAAGGAAAGCCCCCCTCAAAAAGCTTCTCACCCCTGGTAGAACAATCCACGTGCCAGTCCAAGGCACTGCTGTCTCCATCTTATCCTTCTGCCTTTTTCATTTTTGGATAACAGCTCCTTACAAGAGGCCTAGTTCTGTAACCAAGACTGGCTACAAATCCATAGGCACATAGTGATCCTCAAGCCCCACCGCAAGAAACCCAACACTTTCACCTCCTGTTTCAAACGCATTTCAGAGATGACAGACTCATCCCACCTAGCTTTGAACACTTAAATGAGTCACTGGCAATCAAAGAGCACTCTCTCCTTCACCCTCCTTGTGCCAAAAGGGAGATGGGCACCTGGGGTCACCATGAAGCCACCAGCCTAACTGGACAGACACACGCCCACAAGGACCAGCAGACGGACTGTGCCACAGGCTCTGCACTCCAGAGGAAAGATTTACCAACTTGAGGGAGCAAACAAACCCAAGCACAAACACAACTGCTCTCTGGCCCTACTCTCTCGCCTTTCAGTTGTGTCCTTCTCCTGAAGAAACTGTGGAAAGAAGCTGGGACAGAACCAGAGTGAAAAACCAGAGAGTTGAGAGGGACTGCATCCCTCATGCCCCACAGAAGTGTCCAACCACTTCCAGCTCTGCGGATGAGGTCCAGGATAGATTCAGTTCCAGGTATTGCTCTCCAACTCCTCCCACTGAGAGGGATGTTGTGGCTTCTTACAACTTAGAACCTTTTACACCAAGGATTAAGCTGAAGGCTTGTTCCCCGCTGGTGTTTCCACTTCAAAGAGCTGCTACTGTGGATACTAAAGCCTTTGAAAGTGGCCTCACTGCACAGTCCTGAGCATTAAATGAGTTCTTAAAAAAAAAAGGAGGGGGGAAAGTGCAAAGTGTGCTGGCTTTATAAACACATCAGTGGGGCCACTTTCAAAGCCTTTCATGCCTTCTCCAATGTGACAGAGAAAATCAGAGTTTTTCAGCCACCACCCAAACTCCATTAAAATTATGGCAATAAAGCAATCCATTCCCAAAGTGTTTCCCAGTATTAGCAGAGGGCAACTAAAATACACAAGGGAACTGTAAAAAAAATACACACGAAGCAAAAAAGTTTCTAAAGACAAGCACTAGACTCCAGGACAGCGGCGCGCCGTGCTGCCAGAGCATGTTCAGCATGCCAATAAGGACTGCAGCACTGCAATCCCCAGCACCAGCAGCCCACGCACCGACGTCCTCCTCTGCAAAAGCCTCCTGCCAGCTGGAGGAGGTGCCCCAGGCCACACCACTTCTTGGCTACAGGGTGAGGAGATGAAGGTGGGAAAGCCGGCATCGGTCTCCTCACGGCAGAGAGAGGCTGTGGAGGGGATGCTGTGCCACAGGTGAACACAGCCATCAGAGAAATCCCCTATGTGTTGCCACAGCCTTTTAAGTAAATAAAAGTGAGGTAGTGCTGAAGCCCTGAATCATTAACTGGGTGCAGAGCTATGCCCCTGCCAGCAGCGAGCCTGCCTGCCCCACCAGGGGCACAGCCAGAGGGGTCTGCTGACAAACCCGTGCAGCTCTAGGCTTGAAATATGCATTTAGCTGCTGATAACAGCACTGCAGACAGCCTGAAAAGTGGAAGAAAATAGGCAAAAAGCATAAAAATGGACTAAAACAGGGCATTGCTGTCCTGCAACTTTCCTGACCTCAACATTAGCAGGAGTGTCCCACAGAGAGCTGCCAAAGGAGACTGTGAAGGCACAAGCCTGACATGCTGAAACCCAGCACTGAAACATCATCATTCTGAGGAATGGAAAATAATGGAAATCTTGTCACTTGGAAATTGTAGGTTAGTTTTAGACTAAGTTCAAAACAATGCCCACGATACCTATAAAGTGAAAAAATCATGACAGATTCTGAAAACTAGGGGCTGGGGGACTGAGCCGTTCAGCATACCTGACATATATATAATAGAGCATTAGGGGGAATAAACTAAAACAAGAACATAAAATTCCTCACAAACTCAAGGTAAAAAGTATTCAGTCTGGACAGGAGAGAACACTAGAGGGTTAATAAACCAAAATATTATTTGCCAGGCCTCTGAAAAGTGATCATACACAAAAAATATACTGAAAAGTTGCCTTCAGAATTCCCACCAGAAAAAAATCCTAACCAAAATTCTAACCAAATCCTAGCTTTCTTCTTCCATAAAACTGCCACGGGAAAACATTTCTACATTTTTCCTTACTTGTACTCTCTGATTCTGCCTACTGTCAGAGGTGCCGTATTCCCTGCAGGAGAGAAGATTTTACAGCTCATGAACCTCCAGACTGACCTTGTCTCAATTTATAAGTTCAGTAATGCATGATACACAGATCTTCCCAAAAAAGCTTCCCAAAATGTTTATCAACCACTCAGAAACTCATGAAAAAAATCATTGATCTAAAATGAAAAAATTAATAGACTATGATATGAACCATCTGCTCCTGTTTCTTAATCCACTTCTTTATGCAACAACTGTATCACTTAATCCCTCCCACTGTCTTTATTAGCTATTGTTTTTGTAGTACAAAATCACAAAGATGGAAAATAATATTTTTATGAGTGTGTGTATATTATGTATATGTGTATGTATTTGTCGACATATATCTAGGGACGAAAAAGGAGAGAGAAAAAAAGAAAGAAAAAAAAAGAAAATAATAAGAAGAGCGTGAATCTCTGGGTTTATCAATTTGTTTACAGCTGAGCTCTTCTAACTGGCAAAGTTTCAGGTATCACAAGCCCACCAGGTCCTTTTCCAGACTTAGGACTCCAGGAAAATGACAAGTCTTCTGCAGAAGCAGCTAACTGCACACTGGCAGCTCTCAACAGCTTTAGTAATCATCAGTAGCACAAAGATTCCCCCACATAATTAGTATTTCTTTGTCTTAGTTATAAGGATTTTGCATACAATCCCCTGTTAGGTATGCTCTTTAATCTTCAGAGGCCCAGACTTTTCCTTTTTTAGCATGCCTGAAATACTGAACTAAGAACTTGACACTGCCAGCATAATCGGAGAGAGAGCTCGGCGTTTTAACGGCCCTGTTACAAAAGAATAATAAAAAATTGTGGCAATTAAGAAGTTGGGAGATTCTAGAAAGGGGCTGCATAACTTCTTTCTCCTCATGAACCCTCTACTCCAAGTAGAGCCAGAAAGTTTGGTTTTAAAAAAAGGCTTTTTAAAAAGAAGACTCTGTATATCAATAACCAACAACTGTGACTGCATTTGCTAATAATGTATAAGGAGATTAGTTTAATTAGTCAAACAGTTGATAGTGCTATTATTTGAACTAGTTTTCAGCACTGACATTCTCTTCAAATGAGTTTTATTTTCCTCAGGCAATAATTTCATCATGTTTACAGACCAGTTACATAGCACTGGTGCACATTAGTTAACCATAATACATTGTTTTAAACATTTCAAATTAGCTTCACCATCACAGGTTTTAAAAAGAAAATACAGACTATCAAATTTTAAAACAAGTGATTTAGTTCTCTTTTGCTTAACTTTTGTAATGGCCATATTCATAAAAAGAGGGAAAAAATAATTTGACTTAAAAAAAAAAAAAGTGTTTCTTCCCTCGAAGAGAAAAAACAATCCTTAAAGTCAGAAATTTCTAGTAACATTAGGAATCACGATATCACTAATAGCTATCACGTGAAATTTAAATACTAGCAATATGTTAAAACTGTATGCAAAGTAAGTAATAAGTAATTTCAATTAAACACTAAGTCTTTTTCTCATCTCTCAATATTATAAAAACTGAACATTTCACAGAGCTTTTACAAATAAACCTAGTACAGATTATTTCTGACATACTTCTGAGCAACAGAGAAGATTCATTCACAGCAGAGGTGATACCCAAGTGCCTGAAATCCCACGCAACATTAAGAGCCATTTTTCTTGTTCAGAAAAAAAAACCATTAAAAATGATGGCACATAATTATCTCACATTTCTGTAAAATGTACACTTACAAATGAAGAAGCTGATTTGCCTTTCAAAATGCTCTATTGTCAAGCACTGTACTTCAGGACCTCTAACTCATTAGAAAATTCTACCTTAAGAAAATAAAGAGTGTAATTCTAAACAAAGTAATTATTCCTTGAAAACAGATGAACTGCACACTGTAATGTTACCTCTCTAATAGCTCTGATGAAATACACAGAGCAATTAAACAGAAAAGATACTATTAAATGAAAAACGGTACCAGAATCTGGTCCAAAATACTTTTAATACCAACTATTTACATAATAAAAGTAAATACAGAATATTTAGTACCATCTCTACTCTCAAAGATGAAGGTTCATTTACCTAACCGTACAAAGTAGTAGTATATATGCACCTTGACCAGAAAATACCTTTTTTAGTCCTTTTGTCATTTGATTCTCTGTCAGTAGTTTGACACAAACTACTTGACCAAGGGATGAACGCAAATTTTCCCTTTGGTAGTCAGGTATAACAAGGATAACTCTATATTTGGTGATCTTCAAGGTATGGAAAACAGACACTGAAATTACCTGAAAGTAAGAGACTGTCTCAAAACAGGAGACTGAAAAGTTTTTTCTGAAAGCCGTGCAGAAAATAGCTTTATTTGCAAAAACTAAATATTCGTCTCATATTTTATACTTGAAAAAGCTTACTTGATTTGCTTCTAATTATCAGTCTTTGCCTCATACACTTAACACAGTCTACACACAAACAACATATTTAAGCATCAACAGTGATAAAGAGTTAACTACATATCCATATCCTACAGATTTGTAATAATAACGCTCTAAATGTGTTTCATTTGTTAGCAGAGCTTGAAATTCTCAGAAGAGACAAGGTTGATTTTACATAGAAGACTGTAGCATTCAAAAATAACCGGTTCATGACCTGAGTATGTGTCAACAACCCAGCCACAGGTCTCCAGCAAGTACTTGGCCAGGGAGCAGGGAAGTCATATCATCCTCCTCTGAGCAGAGTCTGCTGTGAGGAACTGGGAGGTGACATCAGGAGTTCTGAGTACATGTCCTGTACTTCTCCTTGAAAAATGGGAGGGGAGATGGACAGTTGGTCTAGGAGGGCCTACTTGCTGCTATACTATTGAAACTAGTGTAACTCATTCCTAGGGTAAAGGAAATCTTGAAACTTTCCCCCCGAAATTACATCACTGAAAGGTTTTTTTTAGGCAGCAAAAGGTTCTTCTACCTGATTTCTCTTTAAGAAATTGATCTTTAGTCTTCCTCAGAACATACATTAATTTTTTCTATCAACAACCTATCTGAATATAAGTACCAATACACAGTGTACATAGCTACTACAGGATAAATACGAAGACAACATATTCTTACTGTCTCACCAAATGCTAATCTTAAAAAACATTTTAAAACCCTACTATATTATATGCTGTACATATAAATGATGCTGCTATAACACAACTGAAGTCAGCATGTTAATTCAGGTCACTAACTGGGTGACATCCTGAAAAGTACTGAGCACCATCAATGCATATGGCAGTCTGAGAAAGCTGAAGAGGCTTCAGCATACCACAGGATGAGGAAATGTTCTCAGAGCCCTCCTGCAACATTATGGTAAAGTTTGCTTCCTATCTAACAAATAATATTAACTAAAAACTACTCTATTCTTCCAGAGTTTTACAGACTTCTGCCTAAATATCTCTTCTTTCTCTCTAGAGTATTTAACATAAATATTCTCCACTGCTTCCTGAGGCTCCTCCTCTGGAAGAAAGTTGATGTGCCTTAGTACAGTGAAATCATTGCTCTAAAAGCCAGCCTGCTCATTAAATTATTCTGCTAGCTGTGTGTGCTCTCATTAAAAATGTATAAAGATCAGATAATTGCAGCACATAATATTAACCTTGTTTTCCTTGTTATCATGTACAGGTTCTGTTTTGCTGCCAAGACAAAGACCTGCAAAGGGCAGCTTTCTACAGTAAACTACAATAAGCTAAACTACAATATGAAAAATTCCCCCGACTTTACTTGAAGACCACAAGGAATCACAGCGCAGTCAAAAACACCCATACTTTTATAACAAGGTAAAATACTGTAATCTCATATACTCCTACAAATCTAAAACAAGCAGTCTTGGCTTTAATTAAAGCTTCCGATAGGGAATTATTTAGATCAGCCAGTCTAATTCACCTAAATCTTCAAACATAGCTGCTATAAACTTCACAGATTTCCAGGCTGACTCCTTCTCCTTCTTAAAGCTAGGCTGCACTCCCAGACAACAACACAGCTAAAAATCCAATTAGGGTAGCAGCACTTCTGAAACACACTGACCTATTTCTTTTTTAACTTGTTTTAATATGCATATACTCATGTTCTATTTCTGAAGAGAGCTATTTACACTGGAAATTAATACCCTTTGAAAACAAGTTACCGTAAAATCCACCTATTTCGCCGAAACAGAATCTATTCACGGGGGAAACAGTGTTTCCCTGACTCTCCCAAGCAACACATACAGTATGCAGTATACTGCAGCAAACTCTTGAAACATTCGATAAAAGACAACAAACCTCCTACCTTGTTTAGCCCTGTCTATTCGACACATTCCCAACGTGAACAGGAACATCTGATATAAACAAACAGCCATATCTTTCCCATCGCATCATGGTAACTTAATTCTCACACGAAATGATGAGCAGTCTGCTATGTTTTGGGTTTTTTTCTCAGAAAGCCTTGTGACTTATCTGGGGATTTTTCCTCAGATGATGAAGCAAAGACACAGCCTAAACTCTGTTGCTGAAGGACTGCAGCCCTTCCTTCTCACAGAGCCCTCCCAGCATAAGACAGCCAATCACACCCAGCTTCGTCAGCCCTACTGCTCTTAAACTGATCCTAACGGGATGATTGACACAGCAACACAGCACTTCCAATGTGTAAAAACAATGCATCCATACTGATGAACCAGGAATTTCCCTCGCACAAGGAAGGAGTTTTACTGCTGAGGTTAAGTGATGGCTCCATGAAATAACATACGCAGCAAAAGCAAACAACTCCCTTTCCCTCCACTGCAACAGCAGCTACACAAGGATTGCACAAGGATTTTCAAAGCTTTTGCTAATCGTAAATGTGTGCACAAAAAACATTTCTGAAACTGCAAAACTGCAGTGATGCCATTTGTTTGTAAAGGTGAGCCATGCACCATAATAAATCAAACCATCTCTCTTTTATTTTAACATGCAGCCAAAACACCCTCCGATTCGGGCAGTAATATTCTCATTTTAACACTGCATAATCTTATGTGCAGTGTCTGCATTTAACAGCAATACAACCATAACATCTTTTTGATTATTTCAGACCGGTTGTTAGGGACTGCAGGTATGGGATGCCTCTCAATGAAAACACAATGGTGTTTTAATTCCTATCCATGGCAGACAAATCCCATCAGCAGCATCTAAATTGAAGTTCATGCAATTAGCTTGCAACTGATGTTCATTTGTATCAAGGTTCTGGCATAAGGACTACAATACCAGTTGCCATTTTCAAGTCAGGCTGTGGGCAGCTCAACATGCTTGGTACACAAGGTCTGCTGTCAACCAGTTTTCCTATGATTTTTCTAAAGTTTTAAAACATGAGAACAAAGCAGCCAAGGATTATTAAACAAGAGTTGCAATTAAGAAAAATACAAAAAGGAGCTTAAGCTGAAAGTCAATCTTTATCCAGAAAAGGATAAAGATTGCAGTGCAACAATACTTTCGGCAGCAGTTTAGGCAATTCAAGCCATTACATAAAAAATGTGTAAAATGTGTTTAAAATGCCACTAAAAGTTTAGAAATATGAATAGACAAGAGGAAAACAAAGCTCTCATTCACTGGCAGCTCTGTCCCAAGGCCCCATTGTTTCCTGTGGACTATTTTGCATATTATAAACACAGCTTCCCAAAAATCTATTATTCCTCTATCCAGCAAGCAGCAACTCTCTTTTGGTCTCCACCATCTCCCACATAATTTGTGAAAACCCTCCCCTCCCCAGGCATGGCTGCAACATGTTCTTGCCAAGAAGGCTCCTGCCAGCCAACCCTTACTTTCTGTTCAGTCACCCCCTCCATTCTTCTCTATTCTGCCCCATATTAAAAAAAAAAAAAAAAAAAACAAAACAAAAAACCACCAAAACAACCCTCCTCAAAAAAACCAAACAGTTGATTCTGGTGGGTTCGAGAAACCTCGGGGACAAGGGTGGTAACTCCACCTATTATTAAGATGGCTTGGTGCATCTCGCCAGGATTTTCCACATTTTTTTGACTTTGCCAAACTTGAGCTGCCCTTGTTAAAAAATTTTCCATGCTGGACATCCGCTGCAATTTATTGACTTTTCTGCCAAAACACAGTTTGCCTAATTCTGAGATAGCCTAGACAAAAACATGTTGCTCAGCCATTCTTGTAACTCACTGGGGAACTCTGGCTGCTCTGCCCATGTTGGGGCAGCCTTGAAATTTGGAGAAGTGCTGATCCCTTGCTCTTTTGATATTGTTTTTGAGGAGCTTTTTTAATATATCGAGGCTATGTTATTTTGCTATGCATACGAAAATATTTTCCTATTTGACAAAGCTTTAAAATCTGCTAATAATCAGCTGATTCACACCATCTTTTTAATTTTTATTTCTGATCCCTACAGTGCAAATCTCAGAAAATGCTCTGCAGTGAGTGTCCGATTCCTTCAGCCATCAGTCCTTATGCGGCTGGAAAGGCACCAGCCCCACAGTGCGACTGAGCATGTAATGGGCTCAGGTTACAGGAGATTAGCAGGATTTCCCCTGTAACTGCTGCTCCCATCTGCCACAGACCAGACATTGGAGCTGACAGCAGGAAGACAACCTCGCCTGTTGCTCTCATGACCCTTGGGCTGGTGCCCCACGGACGTGCGTGAGACAAGCCCTCGAGAGCGCATTGCAGAGGGGCTGTCAGAAAGATCAGGTGGGCCAAAACATGGCATGAGGCTGGGCAGAAGAGGGAGAGAGTGATGAGAGGGAAAGGGAGGAAAACATGCAAGAGCCAGAGCCTGGCTGGTCTAGTCGAGCAGGTTACAACACAGAAGAAGATGGTGCCCCTGCCAGACAAGGGAGAGAGAGTTAAGCAGCACAGGCAGCACCAGTCACCAAGAGCCAGCCCCAGCTCCACAGAGCACATGCACATTCATACAACACCTGCCGAGAGCTTCTGTGGCCCATTAGTTTGCTCCAAAAGAGGGAGGAAACTTGCAAGTTACCTCAACCCTTCCTTGCCATAAACCCAAGACAAGTCACTAACACAACCCCTGAAAAGGCACGGGCTCAGCACTGCCTGCACAACTCGATTTCAGTGCCACTGCTCCACCACAGTGCACACACTGGTCCTCAACCACTGCAGAGCTTTAACTGCAGTCAAATGGAGCTGGGGTGCTTCCAGATAGCATTCCTAGGACTCTTGAATCGCAAACACAAAACTAGCAGCCACGCACCCACCCAGATCCTCGTGTGGGTTATTATGTTATAGGTCCTCCCCTGCCAAAGGATCAGAACACCCCCAACTCAGTTGGGTGGGCTGAAAATATATCACATCCCATTTGTGAACCCTCTAGCTAAGACCCATCAAAAAGTTCAAGACAAAAGATACGCTTTCTCAAAAGTGGCACCTTAGTACATATAGTAAGGCATGACTTCATGGACTGCAAAAAGAGAGATTTTTAAAATTAATTGCTCTGTCCATTGAGGATTAAGTAGATCTCAAATAGAAATGTGCCCATGCACCCATTCATTTTTTGCATCAGTTAAGAAAAAGGCCAGAATTTCAATTTTCAGTCTGATTTATACAACCGTATTATCTATTTAATTGCAAAACAACATCATCTTAGAGAGGCTGAGAAATTCAGATGTCAAACTCAACAAAGAATAACAGAGGTAAATTCCAACTCAGAAAATACCATCTGCTCTGACTGATGTGCTCCTGTAATTAATGAATCAAGGGAAAAATGCTTCTAACAGTGACTACTACACACAATTTTCTGAATGGTCCTGATACAACTTTTGGAGAAAAACGGACTATTTTGGAAGTAATAAAGAGGAGGAGAACTGAAAAATGCAAAACCCACACAGTTGTTTTTCCTTCCTTACTCTTGAATCACAGCAATTAGGTCTAATTCCAGAAACAACAAAACTTCTCAATTTAAAGGCAGTTTTGCAAGAAGGGTAGAACAAACATATGTAACACTAGCACTGAAGTCACCAAGCAATTTATGTGACACTCTACAACAGATAGATGATTTTGAGCTGTGCCTAGATGACCTATGGCAACAGTGACATTTTGATAAGTTTGGCAATGTTAAAAAGAACGGCAAAACTATTTCCTGTGTCAGTAATAGACTCTTCCCTTAGTAACTTCCCACAACTGTTACTATGAGCAAAATTCAGCTTTGGTAGCTATGGTCTGAATGACAGCATAAAGAAAAGTCAAAGCAGCTGCCAAGATTTTAAAACAAGGCACTCATGCATAATACCACTGATGCCAGCTTTTGCAAAATACCTCAATCTCTATAATGGCTGAAGTGATGGTGGAAATAATTTTTAAGTCAAAAATTTAAAGAGTAATATCAAAATTCCAAGTTACTAACTGGGAACAGGTTCTGAAAGGACAGGTCTGATTTTTGTTTTAAAAATAGGCTTATTGCACGAACTTCAAGTCTGGCTTTTCAACTGTTTTAACTTCCTACCACCCAGACATCCCAACATCTCCCTAACCTAGAAAATTGGAGATTGTCTGTGGACAGAAAAGAAAACAGACTATTTTCATCATATATGCTGAGAGAAATATAAAATGAAAACACTCCACAGAAGCAAGCACATATTTAAGTTACATGTTAGGAATCAATCTTACCAAAATTAAGGTGGCTTCTGGAGGCCTTCCAAATGCTCCCTCTCCTTCCACTGCTCACACAAGGAGTTTAAGCCATGTCTAAATTGTGAGATCCAAACACATGGGTTCAGGCACACATCCAACCTGCATCCTGACTTTATTTTAGGATGACACCAATTCCCCATCGGGATGAAAACTAAGTACATATGCACCATTCCTCTAGAGGGTGGTTCCAGTTGGGAAGGTTGATGAAGGCATCAGCCAGAAGAGAACTGCAGTTCCTTCCAACCAGGCTTTTGTAGCTGAATGTTTGAGACACATGCACCAGGTGCCATGGAGAGCTGAGCTGCCTCTGGGTTGTAGCCTTATGCACTTAGCTTGAAATATATTTGACCAAATATAAACAACCACATTTCACTGAGTCACTCTACTCCCCCTCTCTCTTTATAGTCACTGAAGAGAAATAGGCATTTGTGGGCTATGATTCATCCTATCCCAAAGTAGCTATTCTAAGAGATTTCATCATACCCTAAAAGCATCTGTGCTTCTGTATTGGTTACCTGAGATGGTCACCCTTAAGCTTCTTCTATCACGTCCTTCATTAAACATGTAGGAGATGAAATCTTACTACAGAAGAAGCCTTATTACGAACATAAATATTTAGATATTTTAGTTACATACACTGGAAAGCACTTCTGATTTTCAAATTCAGTTCAAATAACTGAAGACATTAGCATAGAGCTAAAGGACACCTGTATTTTGACAATGTACAGTTACAGCTTTGGTGTAAATCCTCAGCTTGCCATAAGCATGTTCCAGCTATGTTGCTATATAAGCTACATAAGCTTGTTCTCTAAGCTATGCTGAACATGTTCCAGGTTTTTTTTTTTTTCCCTGACTGAACAGCAATCTTTGCACTCACTCACACTTTCCTCCTCTGAACAACTGATTGACACCAAATTAACCTAAGAAGAGTTGAACTAGGATTCTCCTCCTGGTTTTCTTTTTCGTTTTGGAGGGTGACATTTTTGGGAAGAGGGAAGGTTGCTAAAAGAACCATTATGTTGCTGACTCTATAAGGCAGATACTATAAACTGGCAAAATAATAAGCTCAGTAAAATAAATTGGCAAACCACCTACATTGCCTTACTCTTAGAACACTGACTTATGCAAAAGTTTTTTCAGGAAAGTGATTCTGTTTTTCTTCATGACAGCTGAAAAAAAAGCTGTTTCCAGTTTGCTCATCTGAAATGCCAAATCACAGAAGTATTAAAACATTAAAATTTAAATTTTAATCATCCAAACCCAAATTTCTACTTTCTTCTAGATGCCCTAGGGCATTTCTTTTGGCCTTCAGTAGCCATTGGTGGAAAGACTGGGTTACTGGTAAGATTATATTTGCCAGCCCCATACAGACATCCCAGATATAAAATTATCTAGTGCCATTTTAGATGCCATATATTTAGATACCTGTAGCCATCCAAAAATGCAACAATTTCCTCAGAAATATTCCTATCAGAATGAGTCTTCCCAAATATTCCAGCAGAATGTAAAAGGGTTACATACAAAACAGAAACCCTTTACCATCAGCTGCTGAACCCTATCCAGAATATGCTTTATGAATCACAAGGAATCACAGGGTGAAAGTACAAGCACTATTAAAGCCAGCCACATACATCATAAATTCAAGAATAATCTATCTCTGCTGACTTCATGTCCCTCTAGTTTGTACAATATCTACCACAGCCAGGGACTTACCTAACGGAAGCCTCACAAGTCTCTAACTTTGGCTGAAACAAACACCAAATGCTTAAGCCTTCATAGAACTGTATTTTAAATCCATGTGGTTAGGAAGAATGTGTCAAATTAAGAAGAAAATGAGTGTTGTACCTTTAAGTCTTTAATACTCAATTGGAAACAATGTGAAGGCGTAATCCAGCACTACCCACTGGTGCATAAATCATCTTTAGTGAGACTCGAATGTACTGGGAAGTTCTTCCATTGCTGATAAAAACATGCTCCTTCCTCCTCAGACCCCTCCATGACTAATTTCCTCCATACCCATTGTTCTGGCCTCAGATTTGGAGTAGTTCCTATTCAAACCCACAACAGGAGGAAACCATTTGATAAATCACCTTTTCATAAAACCTACTAACCTCAGCCACAAAGTCACGTGGGCAAAGGAAAACCCTCATGTTTCAAGGAGCATAGTGGAGGATGCACATACTAAACTTCTGCCCTTTATCTTGGGGATTTCCAACCTACTGGGAAGACAGGAGCAAGATTTGTCCTCCAAGAAGTTCCTAAATGACCAAAACTAATACTTCATGTAACTATATGAGAGATGTATTCCAAGTAAGTTTTCTGCCTGTAAACCTAGTATTTTTAAAATCTACAAAAACTCAGTTATCAGCCTCAAATATATTTGAAATCCTGCATATAATTCAAGAAATAGCTCAAAATAATGTATCTTTGAACGAGTGATGTAATGAGAACTCTCTAATTATCCTATAAATCAAAAGCTCTATTTTATTACTCCATTATAGATCCAAAGGGAAAAAATGCCACTGAAACTAAGCTACATTATGAATTTTCCCATCTTCAATTAGCACAAAAATAATTAAAAATAACTTGCTCTTTCTAATGCATTAAAATTACTGTATTGTTTTTGCACATTTCTGCAATACAGGTGTAAACCCATCACTATTTAACAGGTGATGCTACCTTCCATTTCCCTACAAGCTGCCTCTTAACAGCCTGAGTCTGTAGGGTAGATGCTCAGGGGCATGCAGCAAAATCAGCAAGCAATCTCCACTGTAAGCAGGGAAAATAGGCTCCAGGAAACTTCCCAGAAAATGAAAGCCAATTGGATAATTTTTGTTTTTTAAAATCAGTAAGAGCAGCATTCAGTCCCTCAGCCTTTTACAGCAATTAATAACCCACACATGTAAGAGCAGAAGACTCTATATAATTAAAAAAGCATTACTTTGGCAAGAAGAGAGAGCCTGGAGTATGTAAGTACAGGGTTTTATTTCTTTCTGTGAAGTATGGATGACAGGTAGGAGAAAGCTATGCCAAGTGAACTGTTGGCAAGCAACTAGTCTTTTGGTTAACAGGCAGCTCTGTTTTGTGAAGTCTATGAGTTTGTGTTCACTTAGGCAAGCTTTTCTTTAAACATCAGATTTAGATGTATTCAGTCATGAGTTTTGCACCAAATTTCCATTTGCACCTCAAAAGAGGTTGCTTTGTTTGAGCTTGTTTTCTGATTACTGTGAAGTGTCAGGAACACTTTGTTGTATAATGCTTTTAAAATTTATATGTGGATCTTTGCCTAATTACTCTGCCACATAATACTATATACATGAACATGAACCTTCATTTTTCCCAAATGCCATGTAACAAACCAAGAAATAAGTAGCTGCAAATACAAAGAGAAACAAGAATTGTTTTCACACAGAAAAAAAATAAGCAAACAAGTATGAGTAATGCAGGGCAAGAAACAAGATCCTCTAGCAGAAGCACTGTGTGGGATAAAATGGCATCCAGAAGCATGACCTCTGAAAACAGCATGTTTCAAGTAGCACATGTCAATATTTAATCCCACCACCAGAAAAATGAAGTAAATTACTTAAAGAATGCCTCAAAAATCAGAATGCATACAGGACTTCATTCACCAAAAATCCAAAGATGGAATGGAGATTTTATTTGTAGGGAAATGTCTGTAAGGGGATAGCACAAAGCTTTCTAACAGCTACTTCACCTATTCTGTATTTTTCTCCTACTCTCCTCTTCCTCCCTCTCTCTCAAAAAACCCCTGTTATAAATTGACAAAACCATTCATTTGGCTGTTCCCCCTCATATCAGCTCTAATAAGGATAAAATATGACCACTAATACATATTAGTGGAGCCAAAATAAGATTAGAAGATGTCCTGTCTGCTACCTTTGGCTTACTTAAAGGTAGTACTACTAAGCAAAGGGGACTGTAGAGAAAAACTACAAGATGAATATTACATAGATCTTTTGCTGTGGGGGTGTGTAGTCTTATGAACTTAAGATTTTAAGCTAAATTTCATTGCAGACCACCTGCTCTTTTGGCAACTGCAATGCCACCTCATTCCCCGAAGCTATCTTCAGCAGATCCACAAGGAGAAGTTTGCTTGTTTGGGCAGGATTGTATTCACCATCAAAGTGTTCTGTCCCTTCCTTCAGGGACAGGTGAGAACAAAAGAAACCTGTCAACAAAAATATTCTGCTGGTCCTCAGGTCATAAATACTTTGGTTAACAATACTAATCTCAGTATAGTACTGAAACATTACTGTATGAACTACAAAAGCTTTATTAAAGTAACTTTACTGCCACGCATCCCACAGTAGCTGGTCAGCTCAGTCCAAAGTTGTCCAAAAAATTCTTCACTTGAGAAGCAGGGGGGTAATTCTCCTAGAAAATTTGACTGCAAGAAACCTCAGGGGGTTTCTTACCTATTGCAGCTTCTGACTCAAAAGAAAACTATCATCAAAAGCAGACTGGGTCAGCATGGCTTTGCCTTGGTGAGTCCTGAGAAGCTCAGAGGGCAGGTACTTGCTTGTCTGGATGATCTGCTGATGCACTGCACTACTCTCCTAGTAACAAGATTTTCCCAACATCCAACCTGAATCTCCAAAGAAACAATTGGTTGTCACTGTCCCTTGGTGTTGCCTGGCACTACTAAGTAGAGTTTGGTTCTATTATATTCATATCCTCCAGTAGCCATCACAGCTACTGGACTGTCCCTTTCCTACTTTTCATCCAAGCAAATAAGCCCAGCTCCCTCAACCTAGACCCCAACTCATAAAAGTAACTTTGCACTGGAACTAGACATGGCAATAGAATTTCATCTGAGCTAGAAGTACTACCTTGACAAAAGTCATGACCACGTGCTCAATTCACACTAGATGAACTAGAGAGGCTTCTAGTTTTCTCTTCCCTTTACTACTGGCAGCATATACAAGGGACTATCACTCAGATGTTTTGCATTTGCTTCTTTTGATTCCTCTTTGTACTGCTGACAGAAGGGATATGTTAAAAGCTCTGCATCCTATACAGAAATGTCCACAGAATTTCAAACCTTTCTACTTCAGTACTCTCAGATACTTCTATTTTACAAAGGTATCTATGATCAAGCCACCTAACAATAAGAAATGAAGTTACCAGTGCTTATTTTCTATAGGAGTTCCTTATAGGTCTTTTAAAAACCCCCAAATTTTATTCAGCTTTTTCCAATTATGGCCATCTTCAAAGATTTCTTTTTGAGACAATGTAACTTCAAGAGTGGTGGAAACTCAGGGAAAAAAAAAAGTCAAACCAAAAAATCTAACTTTTGTAGATATCCCGTTCATTCTGCTCCTTTTTTCAGTCTATTATGCAGAAATCAACAAATAACTAAGAACCCACTGACAAAATCTTGCTGGAGTAAGCAAAGCGGAGCTACAGCAGTTTCAATTATTCCTCCTGTTTAGAAAATTCATTATCTCAATCCTAAAAGCCTCTGCACAGTTCTGCACTAATGATATTTTCCCCCATCCCAGTTTGTTTCCAGCAGCAGACTCCACCAGGGACTCAGCAGCAGTGGGAACCAGCTCCAGCAGGTTTGGAACCGCGCATACCACGTAAGAAAAAACACGTCAACTATCTTTGAAATTTGTAAAGAAGAATGATGTAAGCTATCTAGAAAGCAAGAACAGTGCTGTAGCAATCTTCCTGTCAGCCCCAGGCCCATTGCCACAATTCAGATGACCAAACTCCTCTGCTGCTTTGTGAGGGAGGAGTATTGAGATCCACCCAGCTCTGGCCTCCAGTTATTGCCACACTATTAGTCAAGTGGCCTCTTTACAGCTCAGGAAGTGGACAAATTTTTCTTCTCCCTTCCTCTAATTCACAACAGCAAGGACAGGTTATTAAAAAAAAAAAAAAAAAAAAAAAGACTGCCTGAAACCACCAACACCATCTTCTGATGGAATGTGCCTTAATCTTAACACCACCCTGTCCTCATCCTTCCTGTCCACACTCACCACAGCTCCCACAGGAGGCGTATTGAGGTCTAACCATTCCTGGATTAAACAGCTTGTGCCTCCAAGACCAATCACGTGCCTCTCTTGTGGGACCCAGCAGTCCGAATGGCGTGGCACATCTCATCTGCCATGGTATAAACTGGACCAGGTTTTCCAAGGAATTAGAGGGAAAGAACCAGACAAATCAGATACTTTCTGGTAGCTGCAAGTAGCAGGAGACATACCCTGCACCACAAACAGGAAGCAAAGAGCACAGAGCATTATGAAATTAAGTGAATGAACTGAGTAATGTAAGACCTACCTCTAACTGCCAACAGGCAATACACAATCCCGAGAGTGAAATACGTGATATACATTGCATCACCCAAAGCTCTCTAGATGAGATATAAAACCCACATTTTTTTTCCCTGCTCCTCATGATACAGCATCCAAGACATGCAGACGCCAAGAAAGCACTGTGCTCACCTGTTCTGCAAATGTGAAATCTAAGGTGCTTGTTTTAAAGCACCTTTATTAGATTTCATTAAACTGAAAAGCTAAAGCTAACATTTATTCACTCAAAGACTACAATAAACAAACAGCTTTAGGAAGGCTAGCACTAATATCTTGCAATGGAAGGTAGCAAAATGCTCCAGAATTATGAATCTTGAGAATTTCAGCAGATACTTTGACAAGGTTGAGCATGATAAAATCCCCAAACCTTATTACCTGGTGTTTTTTAAGAAAAGCCAGAGCCCTTGTAGTCGTCTTGGCACCTTAATAGATCACACCTGGTTCAGCCAGCAAAGCTGACCACATTTTTGACGTAACACTTGACAGAGAAGTTAAACATTATGGATATCACAACACTACTCCAGTTACCACTCGCCTCATTCAGGCAAGTAAAAGCATGGCCATCTTCCCAGGTACCAGAGAAAGCCTCAGCAGAGTAAGGATTGAGAAACTCCAGAATCTTGCAGAGCTCATCAATGGCAGCAGGGCAAGGACCTGAGATCTCAGGGACCCACACATCAGCAATGATCAAAACCACAGTCAACTCCTGAAAAACACTGCTCCAGTAATGTACCCAAAAATCACCCTGATGTTATCAGTACCTCACCATACATATAGGACAGGAACTCCCAAATGGAGAATAGCAAATAAATGCTGAAATAACTAATGCATCAAGGCCTATGACAACCATACAGACATACTGCACAGTAAGGAAATACTCCACTTTGGGAAAACCTTGTGCACACTTGGAAAGCCCTCTCAATAAACAAAACTGCGCCTCGCACATATCCACCAACAGCCAGCTTACACAGCTCAAGTCAAGCACATTTAGACATCACTTAATCTTAAAACAGGGTCTGAGACCTGTGAATTCAACCATACTCCTTCCAGTCTGAAATCATTAACAAAATACTTGGAAGTCTTCTTCCTCCTTGAAATGTAGCAGTCCTACCATTGCTGAAGAAACTCATTGTGGATATACTATCCTGAGCAACCACTGGTTAGTACCAAACCTTCCCTTCCTGGAAAAGATAAGCAACAAAGCCAACTATTGGCCCACTTCAATAATCCTAATGCTACAGACCAGGGACATCAAACAAAAGGACATCCTAAAGAAAGGACACAGATCTTCCCATATTTCAAATTTTCTCTTTTTCGAGGAAATATGGGCTGATATATACTCAACCTCACAGACGTCCTTTTTGATATCAGGCATGAAATATTTGTCTCTCACCAGGGAGGATACCTCAAAAGGGCCCACAAAAATATTATGAATAGTCTGGGTCCTTCCTGGATATACTAGGGCCAATGGAGAAAGGCAGCAGTGGAAAGCTGCTTCCACATCACTTGTTCCTTCCCCTACAGAGACCTACAAAACTCAATTCCCTATACACTACTTTCTAGCATCAGTGTCAAACCACCAGGTCAATTAGCCAGCAACAGTCTCAAATTCTCCCAGTGTGAAGACACAAACAGACCTGTTTAACCTTCAGCACAAACAACTGCAGCACCATCCAAACAAGGAGGAATAACTGAAATTAAAACGAAACCTGGAATTCAGTGGAGAGCAGAGGAAAGCACTGGCAAGAGTTTACAGCCACAGACAGACCCTAGGTTTGCTACTTTAAGATACATGATCCCAGCTGGCCATAGGTCAGAAGTATTTCTGGCCTTTACACTGACATTATACTTTCCTACTGAAATGCTTCTCAATAACAGCATTGCTGTCTCAGCTCTATCTAGGCAAAGAGTCATCTGTGTCCCCAGTGCACTCTGGGCAGCCCATGAAGCCTTCCAATCTAGGAAATCTGATTACTCCAGAACGTGTTATGTCCTTCCCCAGTAACACAGTGTCATACTGTCATCTTCCCATCTTCTAGGCTGCATCCTCACAGTGCTCAAACATTTACCCACTATCTTACAGCTCCCTGTGGCCCTGGCCAGCGAAAGGGCTACTTTGGCCTCCGCAGAGGAGCAGCCCCTGACAGTCATCACTGCAATCAGTCACCCAATGTGAGCTCAGTATGTTGGCATGCAGCTGCAAGGCAAGATAAACTGTTGAGTTCTGCAGCACTTTTAAGATTTTTGAAGAGGTCTGCTCTTTCTTCATACCTGTAGTTGATTGAGCCATATATTTTTATTCCAAAGTTAGTTGAGTGTTTTGATACAGTGTTTCTCTAAAGCCCTAAGCCAGTCAATTGTGTCAAACACAGTTACCACAAATAATCAAACCACAGCGATCAAGACAGCAAAATGCACAGGGAAAGTATCAGCAGTAGAAAAGAAAGAGATTGTTTTTGTTTTTAAAGGTTTATTCACAAGAAATGAGGAACTTGAAACTGAAAAGCATTTTTGATTAACACTCTGTCTTGACTTTCACTTCAATGACATTTTAATGAACACTTTCTAAGTAGCTCTACTTGCAAATGAACGTGGGAGAATATTGAAGAAAGGTAATGGGAGGGGAAAAAATAATCCATCAGTCATTTTATTTCTTAGATGCCTCTGAGAAAATAAATAATAATTCATCAGGGGAAAAGTGATCCAGCAAAGATTCAACTGTTAAAAGACATCAGGAAAGGAATAATAAGTAGACTAGAAGAGTCTGAGTTATGACAGAGGACTCTGAAGAAAGATACAGTGTGATTGGGAAGCCGATTAGGTGACTTTGTAATTCTCAAGGAGGAAGGAAGTGTGTTCACATATGTCCTGAGTACTTCAGCCACAGACAGCTAACAACAAACTGTCAGAAAAAAAATTATAGTAAATGTGATTGTAGGACTGGCTGGAGCCATGAGAAGTGAGATTTCTACCCTGGTAACTAACAGCATGAAAATACCTTCTTTGATAATGTGGTTTGTAGTTCTTTATTTCTATTTTTATTGCCAGAATCATACAAATTCAGAAACCTTCAAGTAGAACTACAGTAAGACCTGTGAGGGCATATTAAAAGGGGAGGAGGGAGTGAAGGCAATAGAAACAAACAAATCGTTCATTCACCTAGCATGGCATGAGTTTCAGTGAGAACATGCCAAATCTAAACAAATTAGGCGATATAATTCTACTTGGAGTAAGAAGTAAAATAATCGCGTAGTGTTGCTGAGATTCCATGAGTTACCCATAGGATGCAAAAAATCTAACACCATGAGGCAGCAATGGGAATACCAATTTAATACACTTTTTTTTTCTTCCAGCCATAAATCAAGACAAAAAGTTAACAGAATTTTTGCAATGTCTTGTAACCAAGCTTTTAACCCAAGGAAAAGCAAGACTAAGAAGGTTTCCCAAACGGCAGTCACATGCCACTGGTGACAGAATTGATGTACTACTTTTGCTATGGTTGGTATACCATAGTTTAAGAATCTCTAGGTTAGGAGAAAAAGCAGTCTGTTTAGTACTGCACAGTACAATTCTAGAGACTCTGCAACCAGCAGAGAAACTGCAGAGCATCTGGAGTATCAGAGATGAAAATTTCACCCACCAAGTGTTAGCAGCAAGTAGACTTTATTTTTAATCTTCTTATGACAACTGTTATTCTATAAAAGCCAAATTTAAGAAAATGATGCTCAGATGAAGATTTCAGCATCACAATCCCAAACATACCAATTCCAAAGATGAGAGATTTTGGCAGGTTTGCTGTTGACTAAATCCAAGCCATTTCTTCAGAGAGAAGGCCATAAATAATAGAGGAGATAAGTTTCAGAGGGGAAGGTATGTTGAAGTGACACATGCTATGTCATCCACCCACCTATCTGCACAATGCAGATAGGTACCACTCCTGCGGTGACAGCAGGGATACCACAACAAAACAGCCCATTTCTTCAGCTGCAGGAAAACAGGCACCATGCTGCAGGTTACCTCACACAGACAGACAGACCCTCACACTGTACAAACCACCAGGGTGGCCCACTGCTGTTCCAAATTTCACTGACATGTAGATGAGCCATAGCATATGCCTGCAACTATGGCAAGCACCGAAGACTGGCGTGCCCCAACTGGGAACTCCAGCCTGTGGCAAAGTGCCTATGATCTCAAATGAGCAACATTGGAGCTGGCACCCCACCGCCACCTTATCACTGGAGAGAGAAACCACAGGGCTGGCTCTACCCAGGGGTTCATGCATCCCCTGAAAGCCTGAGGCTGACACTGCACAAAAGGGCCTTGTCCACAGTGGGAAAAATTATATCCCTTCCAGCAGCAGTATCAACTGTACTCAATGAATGCAAATAGTATTAGTGCCAAATACAAGCTACAAATTGACATAATTGATGCTGGAGCAACTGGTTGGTTTTTTTTTTTTTTACTTTAAACATACTCAGAAACTGTATGAAAGACATTTTCCACTAGTCCTTGAGAGTAACTTTAGAGCATTTCCCAGAAGAGTTGAAATATGTATTTGGCCCTAAAGCTTACCGCAGGTACCTTTTTCATTTGCACAGTATGGTATGTACACACATGAAGTGAAAATAGAGGACAGATGGCTAAATCTATGTATATTTACCAAGGTACGAATACCACATTAAAATCATAAGCACTAGGCCAAGTCACATGTTTAAAATTAATTACACTTCCGCTACTACATACAAGTCCACACTGCTTTAAAAATCTACAAGTCTGAACAAGATACGTCAGTGTGACACGATCACTTAAGTACATTAATCCCACATGGATATCCTCTGCTGCTGAATTAAAGGCACACAAGTTTTTCTCTGCTGCTGTTCAAATACATATTCAGCCACATTACTGCTGTCTGTTTCCCTCCCAGCAGAAATGTAAATATGCCCAAAAGAAACAGAAAACAAAACATCTGGAAACAGAAGCCTATAGGCAATGTTCTCATAGTTCAAAAAATACGTGTGCATATTCTGTGTATATGTAGACAAATACATATGTACTTGTAAGGAATAAATATACAGGGTTTCCACGCAAAACCAGCAGTAAGAAAAATATTTAATTTCAGACAGTTTTTCCCCCTCTGTCACACTCACCTCCACGGGTGGCAGTCCCGTGTCGTGTGTCCCCCCCCACGAACCTGCCCAGCGCTATTCCCCGCTGGCTGCAGCGAGCCCCCGGCGCAGGGATGAAGCAGGCGGGCATGGAGCGGGGAGGGAGGATTTGGAGGAAGCCGCTGGAGCGGCCACGGCCCCACGGGGCCCTTTCCCTTTTCCTTCCAGAAGTAACACAAAGTTATGACTCCCGCTCGCCGCTCTCCCCGCTCGCACGCCGTGCCAAATGCTGAGTTAACAAAACCATAAATCACCGCTGAACCAGACGCGACGGCCCGGCC
>JACBWW010000007.1:2910976-2957485 GCA_020086605.1 Lanius collurio | reverse complement strand
CCCCTCTGCCCCCTTTCTCCCAAAGGCCGCTGTCCCTGGAATAAGGCTTGGCTCCTTTCCCTAAAAACCATGGAATATTCCCCATCCAGAAAGAGGGGCAGCTGCCACTATTCCCGTTTTGCCTCCAGCCCATCAAACTCTGCTTGTGCTCTTGCGCCAGGTGAAGCTAAAAGTGCGGTTCAGCGGAGCTGCTGGAGCACTGCCGACTCCGGCCGTGCGTCCCCAGCGACCCCTGGCCCCCCAAGATCCCAGCGAAACCCTGCTCTGAGGGCTGGGAGAGCTGAAGCCTTATCTGACAAACCCCACAATTCATTTCCAAGCAGCTCATGTCCCTGAACAGGCTCTCCAGAACGCCAGGCAACATCCAGGGGTGAGGCCACGGCTGCCCCATCCTCAGTGGATCTTAACCGCTGCAGCATCCCCATGTAAGGGTGGCGGAGCAAGAAATAAATCGGAAAGCAGCTTCACTTCAATTTGAACTACATTCCTTTAGACTGTCCCTGAGGTCTTTCATAAGGATCAGTAACTGCGCTGCTACTGAAAAATGTGTTACATTTTGAGAAAGACGGTGACCCTTTCAACTTAGCCCCTTCCTTTTGATGTTAGGAGGCTGAGAAAAGAGACAAAAAGAAAAATACTTTTTTTTTCTTTTGTTTTGTTTTGGTGCTTTTTTTTTTGTTTTTATTTTTTTTAGTAATGAACAGAGTGACAAATTAATATTATAAGGCTAATTGGAAACCAGTTCTAACCAGTCCATTCAAGGTGACCTCATGGTTAAATGTGCTTGAGTATACCCAATGAACAAAACTGTAGTAATATTGTTCTGCTTTGAAAGGGAAATAGAATAAATGGAGTAGACACAAAGCCCAGCCAGAGCCTAGATGAGGATGCCCCCAGGTAGATTAAGCACCCTCATCCCAGTTTGTAGGAGACAATGGCTTTGAAAAGGGTGGAAAATAAAATAAAAAAAATCGACTGCTCTAGCATAAACTAATGCTGATTATGGTAGCCCCTAGGTGACCAGAAGCAGCAACAGCAACATCCATATCCATTCCTTCCCTCTTTCTGTATGATTTTGAGCTTGGTTTTGTGAAGAAACAATAAATGAGATTGTAACTTTTTTTTTTTCCTGGCACTTTTAAAAAAATCTTCATTAAATGAGAGAAAGCAGAACTAAAGAACTTGTTAAATATGCAAAAAGCCTCAACAGGGTGTTCCGTCAACATTTTAGTGCACAGCTGATACCATAAAATGCAGGAACTCCTGAGGCCTTCTATTAAGCATCTACTCCCAGAAGCAAGATTAAATATGTTCCAGGCCAAATCCAACATGGGTTTTCACCTTGCTTTTAAAAACCATGAGGTACCTCTTCTCTTCAGGCAATTTGATGTGCCCGTTGACTGGCTTTGAACAGTCTTTCTGCAAATTAACCTGATTAAATTTTGTCTTCCTTTTTTGACTATGGAGGATCACTGATGTTATCCTATTTATGACAATTTTTTAAATACACATCTAAAGCTATAATGAGTTATATTTTCCCTTCAGACTGTACTTTTTGATTCAAATTGCCACATTTTCTCAAACTTCATTGTTGTTCTCCTCCAATCATTTGAATATAACATCCACAATGGGACACTGTAGACCAGCCAAGCTGCAGCAGTAATGAAGAAAGTAGAATAATTAATGGTGACTTACATATAGAATTTTTGCCAATAAATCCCTCATTGTAATTTGTTTTTGTTGCAATGGCAATTTCATGCTGACTCATTGAGTAGTGGGTCAGTGCCAAGAACACCCTTTCTTCACTCACTATTCCCCGTATGAATTTCATGCCTTCCTAAGTGCCTAGCCAGCACTTGCCCTCATCTTGGTCACTTTGCATACCAAATTGAGAGTATTTTTTAGTAGCAATAGTTTATCAATGTACATTCTTAAGTGGCATATTGATCTTGGAACATGGATCATTAATTTTGCATTTTTCTTTAAAAATAAATTCTCAATCAGTTTAATGAGGCTTAGTCGATATTATCCTGCTTGGAAAGGTGCAGCCTAGAAAACTCATGAGAAGGCAAGACAAAGTTAAATACCATTAACTCTTTAATATTTGCTGGGATTTTTTTTGTCTTATTTGTATTATTAGTTTTTACTGCAAAAGTACCAAAAGGACTGAAGGGGGTTTTACTGTTTCAACATGATGTTTGAATAGAACTATTCGTATTTTATAAAATAATAAAATTATATTCAGAAATGTTGCTAAATTTTCCTGAGACTCGGCAGCTTATCTGTCAATTCCTTTAACAGAACATGAGCTCTATGTTTCTAGTCTCCATTTTTGCCTTCCCTGCTGCACCACTTGTATGTCAGGGGCTTGTCCTGAAGCCACCCACTAGCCATGTCCCCTGCCTGGACATTGTCCACCAGCAGCCATCCCCCGCCCAGTGGTGCCCTCATGTGTCTCCACACGTGAATTTCAAACACCGGCATTCCAGGAATTCGTTCGACTTTAACGTGGCACTAGAAATCCGGCATACCCAATCTCTTTGCCGTGCAGCGCCTTTCTGTCTAGCCTAAAGCCAGTTTGGGAATTTCCTGCAAGGGAAGGATGTATGGAGCAAAATAGCTTGAGCCCATACCGGCATAATCTGTGCTTATATTTGGATAATAATGGCTACCAAGAAAATCCAACAGTCTGTTTCAGATCACGGCAAACTCCTAAATTCAGATATGAATTCTCTTTGCCCCTTTATTTTTTAAGGCTACCAGTAAAAAGAAACTTTACAGATTACCCTTTTTTGTATCTATATATTCATGTACTGCAGGAAGGGAAAGCTGGCACGGTTTCACTGACATTATGCCTGTCTTCACAAGTTAAGATTAATTTGCTCTTTCAAAAGCCGTCAAGCCAGTTCAAGCCTATCTCATTTTTTTTAAAGAATAGAAAAATCCAGCTGCGTATCAAGTTTTCCTGTGTGTGGGCACCTCTATGTGTACATACAGAGGCCATTAGGATTCATAGCCAGGCCATAACTCATTCTTTTATCTAAATTTTTTTTAACAGTAAGGAGAAATCATTAAGTCATGCAAGTTAATTGCAAAAATATTTTATTATTAAATTCTGGAGCATAAGATTTCCATAAACAATTCACTCAAAGTTTGTGCAATGCCACCATCCACGGAAACAAAGTCTGCAAGCTGCTGCTTCTGCACAAGTTTTGCAATGTCTTTTTTTCATGTATGCAACATTAAATTTGTTCATATGACAATTGCAGCATCTGCCCCATCTGTTCAGGATGCTCTTGGGAAATAACACTTCAAATACATTCACAATACATTTATTAGGAAGTTTTGCAGACTTTCATTATTTCAGTACTCAAGGCCATATTGAATCAATAGATTACAGATACCATGTGCCATGTGCTATTAAATTTTCTCAAGGCACAGCCACAGAGAGCCAGCCCAATGACATTGTTTTCTCATCTTCAGCAATCACAGCAGAAGCTGTCTTATGCCACAGCAGACTGAGCTTTGCATGCTATGCTCAAAGAAACTGAGAAACTGAAGTTGACCAAAGGCCTGGTAGGGGCTGGCTTCTTCTTTAATCTGTAGCGGTGCCTTATTGCCAGATGATCCTAAGAGAAAACTGATGCCCTCTGCTTCAAAGGAGACAGGATACACCTGACTTGGAAGAAAATTATTTCCCATTTATAGATTTGTTGAATTCGCTGGTACTTCATTCACTGAGTGAAAAAGATGTAGCAGACAAGCATCTGAGAAGAAATATTCTCCATATGACTTCAGAAAATGAGTGCTTCCCACCGATATTCCAGCTCATTTCTAGTGTGTCAGAGTAACGCTCTACCCACAAAGTACAACTGGGCTATTGTGCATCAGAATGAAGTCTTTCCATACTGTGACAGCCAACCAGCTGAAGCCCAGACATACAAGATTTTAATACATTCATTGTCTTAATGCAGAGCTATAAATGTAATGGACACGCCCAGGGCAATACAGTGCTCATGTCCTCCAGCAGGACTGTAGAGGGACATCTCCCTACTACCTACATGTGACTCTTCTCTGATCCTGACTCTTCTCACTCGACCCTGTGGTGACACTTTGTGTTGCATGTACATGGCTAAACTTTCTTCTACACCCATTAAAGCTGGCTGCATTTTTTCTGTCTAGTGAGCACAGTTATTCCCTGATCTTTGAACATGGTGGTGTGAGGTTTGCATGCTCAGTATCATCTGAGAGTGTGTCATGCAATGATCTCATGTGGTAGGTGTGGTCATTATACAGTACAGACCAAAGCAAACTGCCAGAGCTGAGCCTGTACTCTTGCCCTGTGCAGCTTACTTCTATATACATAACATTGTGGAATTTTCTGATCCCGGGTTTCCTATTCTATACATACAGCTAATTTTGCCAGATGCCATGCATAATTGTGTTTGGCCTTTTTAATTTGACTTTTTTTGCTGGATTGTGGCTCTCAATGAGATGATTCAGACCCACTGGCAAAAGCAGTACATGCTCTGCAGTATCAATGCCATCTGCAAACTTTGCCATAATATTTTATGTTGGCTAGATCATTGATGAAAGTATTAAGAACAAAAATAAGTTTCTGGGGGAAAAAAAATCATTAAAATAACTTCTTTTATTTATGTCTTTTCATTAACAATAACATCTGGAGATCAAACAGCGAGTCAGTTTTTAATCCATGTAATATTAATTTCATATAATGGAAGCTCTTTTAAATCAAAGTGTTATTGCTGTATTGACTGGAAAGCTTTGAAAGAATCAATGGCTGTCATGTGAACACAGTTGTCCATTGCACTTGGAGTCACACAGTTTTCAAAGTAAAGGAGGAAACCCAGACACACACTGCCCAGAGAAAGAGCTATAGTAACTACTTTCTTGGATGCCGTGTTGACAGATCTTAATTATATTTCAACCTCTAATTTTGTTAATAAAATCCAAAATTAGCAATCTCTTTGCTAAGGTTAAGAGTAACATCATTAGTTATTCAACAAGTCCTTTCAAGCTTTTCAAAACTGATGCAGCTTTACCAGTAGTCTGGAATTACCCACGACCTAGGAAAATGTCTTATTAGCAGCTGAAGAAAGGTACTTGTCTGAAGACAGGTACTCTGTTAGGACTGAAGTTTGATTTGAGCAGAACCTAGCTTGCTTGCTTTCTTGCAGGTGATTTTTTCTCCATCTTTCTCACACAGATACATAATCCATTTGTTCCAAATACCAGAAATCTGTTGTACTGTTTACCTACCATACTTAATGTATACCCGGGGTAAGATTCTTCCTTGCTTTTTCTTCTAATATTTATGAAAAGTGCTCTTTTACTGTGTATAATCCGGTTGCCTGCTACTACTCCAGCGAGTAACCTTTTCTTTTCTTGCTACTTTTAATCCCTGTCATTAATTACTTTGTTTCCCCACCTGAGTCTTTACAAATTGATTTTGTATTTTCTCATTTCCTCATTTAATTTTTTTAACCAGGGTGGCTTTCTGCCCAGTAAAAGCTTTACATGCTAATGAAATCATGTCGATCTACATATCCAACTGGCTATCTTTGAACGACTAGCAGTTTCTCTTAGCGCTTTCTACTTCAAAGCCTTGTTCTCTGTCCTTTATGCTGACAATTAGTCTAAGCTTTGGGTAATTAGCTCTTTTAGAGTTTCACAGATGAATATTGGTGCTACCATTCCCTGTTTAGGCAAATGGAGTGTAATCAGATTCTAATGAGAAATATATAAACAACAGGGTAATTTTTAAAGTGACAATTAACTATTCTTTGTCGAGAGAAGGTCTTACAATGAGTCATTCCCTTTGGGAGGAGGCATATTGCATTAAGAAGCTTTGAAAAGAAAATAATCCTTCTTGATGTTCATCACTGCTTTTTTTTTTCTTTTTCCCCACGTCAACTATCCAGCAAATATTCCCTGGTTTGAATTAACCAATGGTATTTATTTTCCATCTTGATGCTTTATAGGTCGATCATAAGCTTTAGGATAAAACACTGTCATTTGGTAAGATCCAAATGTTTTCAAAACTCATATACAGGAGGACATACTCAGGTGTGTTTTACCCTATAGCTTTCTAAGGCCACCAGAGACAACAGCAATAATCCAACCAGGTGTGCATTAAAATAGGGCTTACACCCAGGCCACATTCACCTAAACTCATAACATGTAGAGATCAGACTTAGTCCTACAGCCATGACATTATATAAAACAGGGCAGAAGTTAGTGCTGCAGATTCTCTGCTGAAGAAGTTGTATTTTTAAAGTAACATTCTTTTTATTTTTATACAAACACTTCATAGTGTATCTATTTCACCACAAATACCATTTTTAAAGTACCATTTTTGTACCTAAATGTAACCAAACCATTTAACTCTGTAAAATGACAGCTCACATATTTTTAAATATTGTTAGTCCTTGCCAGGGAAGTTTTCTTAGACCCATTAGAAAGGTTGCTAAAGTTCATACTTCACTTTTTCACCTACCTCTATTTAATAATTTACAGGGTGGGAATTGTAACACTGAATTCTGTTTCAACAAAGTGCTTAACTTTAAGCATTGTTTAAGTTTATCGCTGTTTCTCAGACCACTTAAGTGTGTCTTGAAGTTCCAAAGGAGCTTTGGTTTGTTTAAATGATTTGCTGAATAGAGATGAATTTAAAAACACATGTTTGTTTTCTGGGTTTTTTTGTAGGTTTGCTTTTTTTTTTTTTTCTGGAATAGACATTTATTCTGCAATTTAGTATACATTTTCAGCATTTTTCCTATTAAATGCCTAAGAGTGATAGCTGTTCAAGAACTTTGATTTTAAATTTATCCAGTAAAAATATGCAAATATTGTTATAGTTTATCATTTGAACTGGAGAATGAATCCAGATAACAAGTGTCCTATAAGCTATAGAAATTTTTTTTAAATGTGCAAATTACTCTTATAGGGATATGCTCAATGAATACTTAACAGATCCCAAGAGCTACTGGCACAACTTCACAGGAATTATGTCAGAATTTTTTACCTATACAGTACTGCTGAAAATGAATAAAGTTTAAATAATTAATTTCCTTCTACATGCAATGCATTGACAAGCACAGGTGGCCTCCTAGCTCCCTGAGCCTCAGTTATGATGTGAAAAAACAGGTGAGAGTTTCTGGAAGCAAAAAGGCACAAAACCAACATAATCATAGAATCAGAGAATCATTTAGGTTTCAAAGAGACCTTTAAGATTCTCAAGTCCACCTGTTAACCCAACACTTCAGAGTCCACCACTAAACATACACCTAAGCGTCACTTCTACAGACTTTTAAATACCTTCAGGGATGGTGACTCAACCATTCCCATGGGCAGACAGTTCCAATGCTTGACAACACTTTCCATGAAGAGATTTTTCTTAATATCCAATTTCCCCTGGCATGTCTTGAGGCCATTTTGTCTTGTCCTATCACTGGTTGGTTGGGAGAAGAGACCAATCCCCACCTGGCTGCACTCTCTTTTCAGGCAGCTGTAGAGAGGGATCAGGTCTCCCCTGCACCTCCTTTTCTCCAGGCTAAACAACCCCAACTCCCTCCGCTGCTCCTCCCAGGGCTTGTGCTCCACACCCTTCCCCAGTTCCATTGCCCTTCTCTGGACACGCTCCAGCTCCTCAATGTCTTTCCTGCAGTGAGGGCCCAGAACTGGACACAGAATTGGAGGTGTGGCCTCATCAGTGCTGAGTACAGAGACTCTCACTGCACCTGTCCAAGCCATGAGCAGCTGTTTTTCCAGGAAAAAAGCAGTGTCAAAAGCTTCACTGGAGTACAGGAAAACAGCATCCATAACCTTTCCCTCATCCACTCGATGGATCATGTTGTCATAGAAATGAGATCAAGTTGGTCAAGGAGAAACTGATCATTTTCCCTTGGTTTATGGGGGCACCATTATACTCCCCATCCTCCAGCTCAGAGGGCTAGGTGCCCAGAGAGTAACTGGTTTTACTACTAAAGACTGAGGCAATGAAGGCATTAAGTACCTCAGTCTTTCCCTCATCCTTAGTCACTGTGTTTCCCTTCGCATCCAAAAAACAATGAAAATTCTCTTTAGCCGTCCTTTCATTTGTAATGCATTTATAGAAACATTTTTTATTATCTTTTATGGCAGTAACCAGATTAAGTTCTAGTTGGGCTCTAGGTCTTCTAATTTTCTGCCCTGCCTAACCTCATGACCTGACTTAATGAAGTAAGTAATGTAAATTCTGACATGAAAAATGACTGATGAAAACAAGAGGCAGCTAACCCATTTAAATGATAAAATAAAATAACATAAAATAAAATAAAGCAGAGTTTTCTCAACTGCAATGAAGCAGACTCACAGCCAGGTGATTCTGAGTGCCCCAGTTCCAATTACCATCTGAATTGAGTATTAGAAATCTATTTGCAATCAGAGAGAAAAGGCTTGTAGCAATCGGTTAGGAGCTGTAGATGAGACAATCACGTTGGGTGACCCAGGGAGAACATGGAACTGGAACTAAGCAACCTATTTGAGCAATAGCAGAAGAGTTTTTATTTCCAAATCAATAGAGCAATACAAAGTGAAACAGCAGATGGGAAAGTGATAGACACTTTCACATCTACATAATTCACAACTAATGTACAATTCATATAAATGCTTTCATGTGGATGAATTCAACACTGCACTATGAAGCAGCAATGCATCTGTGGGTTAACTTAGAGAGAATCTGTCAGTAAACAGGGAAATCTTGTACTTGATTTCACACCTTATACTGATGCTACATTTGGAATAAAAATCTGATTTGGCAGCATCCTATTTCTAATTGTTGTTCAGCTAGTCTGGACCAAATTTATGGCATGTAGGGTACAAACAGTGGCTTAAGTATGTTGAATGTATACCTTTACACTTCATTGTCCTCTATTTTGTTTTACAAAGCTGAAGAGCATTTTATCTTTGGCTCTTCTCTCATGTGATTTGTTAAGTGTCCTTTTTTTTTTTAACCAACATAATGCAAAAGAACTTAAGAGTGGAAGTCCTCTGCTTACCCAGGTTAGAATCTTGTTTATGCTAAAAACTGAAATAGAGCCTTATTGGAAAAAAAAACCCAACAAAACCAACAAACATAACTTTAAAAAATGCATCTGTGAGACTTGTTTCTCTTGGAAGCATTATGGAAACATGGTACTTCACCAGGGAAAGTTCAGTTGTGGTTTGTGATGCTAGACTAAATTATCTTAGATACTATATAAATATACAATATAAATTCATTTGACTTAATCTTATAGATAAATCACCCATCTTTAAAGGAACGTTTCTTTTGTAGAACAACATATCTTAAGGGAGCTAGGTAGAATTGAAATTATATAGGAATATTTCTGTAAGTTCTCATTGGATTTAAAACTGGATTGAAAATCCAGCTGTAGCTAAAAAATTGCAACCACGTGAATTACAATAACAGAGGTAATCAGAATGTAGCCCTTCTTATTGTGTTGTTTTACCTACCAATAGTAGATGTACCATTGTTGTGGCACTTGAGTTCTCCACAAAGCAAATTCAATCCAGTGGAACAATAATACAAAGTAAGAGTGGCACCACAGGAAAAATGAGTCAGACGAAATGGATAATGAAATCACTGGATAATAAAAGAGTGCACTGTGTGTAAATTGAGGGGGTTGTCACAGAACTATTTCTGTTACCAATCTTTCTAATAAATTTGGAAAATTGAGGATTACACAGAATTACTAACTTGGTGGAAATCTGAGTTTTGGGCTTCATTTCCTCATTGCCAAAAACAAGAGCTGGGAGACTGATACTTTTTCACTCCCAGAGAAAACTACCACAGTCTTTGTAGATACTCAATGCGATCTTTTGCTGTGTGATGAGTACTTCAGAGCACTTTGTCTTCTCGAAGTGCAAAGCAAGTGCTACAAATTCAATATAATGTTAGGCTAAAGTTTAATAGGCTAAGGATTATATTCATTTAAGAGAATGCTATCAAGTCAGAAATTAAAGTAAATCTTCTTGTTTGTGTTATTGATTAGAACTATGTGTGTTCTCTTCTAAGACTTCTGTGTCCACTTACGTGAGTCTTGTCTATTTTAATAAGGACTAACACCAATCCTATATGATCTGATTTCTTTTACACTTTTCCTGTCTGAACCATCATAGAGCTTGTACACACTTCCTAGCAATACTGCAATACAAACAGAGACTCATGCCTTGATAATCTGCATGTACGTTTATTCTTTGTATTGCATATATATGAAAATATTGTCTGTCACATCATTCTTTTTCCCTGTCTTTTAATATGGATGTATATCTCTATACTAAAGGATTCTCCCATCTGCTCCCATTGAGCCTGCAATAAATACAGCAAATATTAGTGTTAAATATTACTGGCTTACTACCTTAGGTACAGGTTTCCTGAGATGGTGCCTCACATGTCAGGAAGAAAAGCCAGCAATGGCACATTTTCCCTTAGGACAAGCTGTAAAAATGCCTGGATCATGGCCAAACAGCCTTGGCACACATACCATAGGTATATATTCTCAGTGCATCAGGCTGCCTGGGCTCAAGAGACAGCTAAACCAAAGGAAGTCTTTATTTCTAGGCCCTGCAAAGAAGCAATATCCTAAGCCAGAGCCAGAGAGCACAGATACAATGAGGGGTTTGAGAAAAGACGTATTCTCCATGGAGAAGATGAATGTGAGTGACAGTGGCTCTGGAAAGAAAATAGTTTTGTCCAGATCCCCAGATATGCTGGGCTATGTTAAGGGTATATACTGGATTTGTCCCTTTCATGTGTCTGAAGAGGGCCACCCCTGTGGTTAGATGAGACAAAAATGTCTGTAGGTTGTTTGCTAAAAAAACAATTTCTAAGCATCATTTTACTCAATTTGCTAATAATTTTCAGCTTGCTTTCAGAAAGAATTTTTGTCATTCCTATCATAATTACTGTGACAATGAAAAGTTGACCCAGGAAATACAGAACCATCTGATTGTAGTCAAAGGGAATCAAAAGTATCTACTTTCTACATCAGAAAAGAGGCTGTCCTTGTGGTTCTTCAGGAATTTCTTGGCCTGCTATGTTTTTCATCCCAGCTCTCAAGATCAGAATTTTGTGTCCCTTTTATCTTATAGCACTCTGTACAAGATCATGAGTGCCATTTCATCTGTGTACTTAAATCCCCACCTGAAATATTTCCTCTGGTAATAGTTTTAATAATATTGACAGGAGCAGCCATGTAGCTGTGTTCCCACTCTTGCAGGTAATGCAGAAGACCCTTACATGCAGTTTGCAGCTGTGTAGTAGCACTGTAGTGCTTCCAGAAGATCCTTCAACATTCGGTGCACACATACACATTGAGAGAGAGCCTGATTCATATTCTCAATCCTTTAGGATGACAGTTTTTTGGACAAATGGAGAGGTGGATGTCTACAACCATTTCAGGTTCCCAAAGAGACATGTAAATGAAGCGTGTTGTACAAGTTCTCATTTCTCATCAGATAGACCCAGAAAAAAACAACAGACAAAGGGAGAGACCTGGACTCAATTTTATTAACCTGGAATTCCTTTATTATGCTGTGATACCACAGTCTTCTAATTGTCTTCTGAAGCATGTGAAATGGCAATGAGCAGTGACTGATATTACACTTGCATTATTTACATCCCTTTAAAAGGCAGATTTAAATTATTCTTTCAGTTACTATGGTAATCTAGGAGACCTTTGCAGCCTCCAGCTATCTGAGTAAGGAATGAACTGTTGCTTCAAAACACTTTCAATATTGTTACAAAGATTATTTATGGTGCTTTTTTAATCTTTCCCATTTATATTTGGTTGGTTGATAACACATTAGATTGCTGTCATTTGGAGTGGTGACTTCAACATAATAATTGTGCCACCAGACCTGTAGGCAGCATGGGTTAAAGACTTTTATCCTCATGTATTAGGATGTAAACCTAGAATTGCCTCATGTCAGATCATAAAAATACTCCCGATTATTAAAATACAAGGCAAAAATTTGGAATTTATTTTATTGTAATGTTGCATAGACTTTTTCTCCCATTTTTCCTTATTTTTTTTAAAGTCTTCATTAGAGGACTTGCATGGGAGGTAAGATCTAAGTTACTCTTACAGATACACTTTTTATGTTGAAACTTACAAAAAATTTTTACAAGTACTGCCTTTGAACTTCTCTGGATAGTACTAAAAATTGGTAAACTGCTTTAAAATATTACTCTATTAGTCAATTTTTATGCAACCTGTATGCAAATAAATAATGTAATTGTTTTGAAAAATGAATGGCATAGCTATGAAAGGTGAGATCTTAACTCAGAGAGAAGGTACCATGCCAAGTATTTCAGTACTGCAGGCTTGTGTATGTTGTCTCACCATTCTGCCCTCACCTCAAATGAAAGCATCAGCAGGATAAGAAGGAATTTCCTGTGTCTATGTCCCTCCACCTGCTTACTGTCCAGATACCTAAGTTATTTGTTAGGTCTGGTAAAAGTGGGTGGGAGTTTTGTGATACACGTACCAGTCTTTAATGAAATCAGCCTGACATCACCTGTATCAGGGAATGGTCATCTCAGTGATAACAGCTTCCAGATGTTACTGACTTGGATTTAATTTGAATCACAGATAAAAGGATTAGCTTGAAACTTAGTTTTTAGTTGATTCTTTCTTGTTTCAATGTCAGTGGATGTAATTTGCATTTCTTTCATACTACGCATAACTCTTAGTGTTGATTAGAAATTATGGTTTCAATTAAAACATACACATTTAAATTTTCTGCTGTTGCATTTTTCCCAAGTTTGTAAAGGTAGAGGCTGCTAAGCATTCAAGAAGCTTGAGTAGGTTTTGCATTCAAATCACTTTCTTTGTCCAAACTCATCTATATACCACACGGAAAAATTCACAAAAATATAGCATAACTTAAAAGTTTATGCAAACAATCATGTTGCAGTGGTAGCCACAATTTCAGGACTTCTGACAGCTTGAGTTGCTTCCCTGGAATTTAAATCCATTACCTATGCAGCATCACAAGGTAAGCAAAATTCATATTGATACAGCTCACGTTACTTTCCAGAGGAAGACATTGGAATAAAAATTTGGATATTTCAGCCTCATTATGGCCCATTCTTCAATTTCAAACTACTCTTATATTCTCTTTCAAGAGAAAGCATATGGAATGACACCGGATTTTGAGTTGTATGTAAATTGTACATATCTTGTTGATCTGAAGGAAATGTTGAACAAGTGAGCGAATATAATAAGAAAAATTAATTAAACTGTGTCTGCACTGAGATTTTGGCTTGAACCCTTAAAGCAGTTATGAATCAAATTCCCCAGTCGGTCACACTTGCTGCACATTGTTGCATAAAAGGAATGGGGCTTGTATATACAAACTGTATTTCCTTTGGAAAAACTAAATCTCCAGCCCCACCAGGTGCTCCCCAAATGTGCTCCATCCCCGTGCAGAGGTCCAAACCACAATGCCCAAACCTAACATCAGACAGTTTCTAACCACGTGTGCACCAGAGACATTTGGTCCAGGACATCCCATTAGACCTACTCTGAGTCAAAACTTCAGCCCACTCTTATTGAAGATGTAGGAGGCTCAGCACCTAACAGTGGATCTATTGATCTGCCCCTAATGCATCCCAGTGCTGCCTGACATGCACGTGGTCTCTGCTCTCTCTGCATGTGTAGGCCTGGTGCAGCGGAAGAGGAGATGTCTCTGCACGGCTTTGCAAACTATTGTGCAACCTGTGTGCTGAGATAGTTGCTGTGGTTGACTGAACCACAGCTATTAAACCTTGCCCTGGTACGTGCTGATCATTGCTCTAGCGCTGCTATGGGGCTCCTGCATGCTCAGCTTGCAGGCCAGTTCATGCCTGCCCACCAGAGCCTGCCTGCCCATCCTCAGGGCACTGTTCCACATGTGCTGGATGTGATTCTGCATGGAGCCTCCTTAAGAGCAGGAAGATCACCCAAAGATGCCGCTCCCAGGCTCGGGGCTTTTTCCTTTGCCCCTCAGAGGAATGCTCTAATGATGGCATGTGAAATTATACAACGCTATCAGATTTCAGCCAAATCGGACCATAGGTCACGTACAACACAGAGATGTCTGGAAAACAGATGCTCCTTGTAGCTTTGGTTATCTAAATGTATGTGGTTGATTGCCTTTTTCACATTAATGAATAGAAATCAAGGGAAACCTTCACAAAAGAGATCAAAATAAACATGACTGCAGTGGGTCCAAGAGGTCCAAAGATGTTTGCAAACACATTTAAAAACGCAACAACTCTGAAACTACAGTGAATACTTGACACAAAGATTTGTCTCTGTCAATATGCATAATGTTCTCCTTATTGTTGTTGATGAGATATTCAGAACAAAATTCTAAGGCTTATTTTTAAGCCTATTTGTGGATTACTTCCAGCAAGTCGGTTTTACAAAACAATCCTAACACAAAGCACTCGGTGTAGCTCTTTGTCACAATAAATTTCCTATTCCTCTTTTTTTATAGCTACTTTATAGTCTGCCCATCTTATCACATAAAAGGAAAAACACTTTCATTACTGAGAACTGACTTTCATATGAAATAGCATAACTCAATACTTCTCCACTAGGTAGAAAAATTAATCCTCCCTTATTAAAAAGAAAAACTGTTTTCATTTTACTCTTTCCTCTTTATCAGTCAAAGAAAAGATGAACAAAATTCAAACATGTTCAGTATGTCAGCTAAAAATCTACAAGTGTATTTGAAAAAATCAAGCTTCAAACAGGCCAGAAGATAGTTTCTTTGTTGTGACACAAGTTTGAAGGACACTTGTCAGACATTTACACACCCACTTCCTCAGCCAGAAAATCTTTTAGTAGCCAGAAATTACAGTTCAAGCATACATTTAAGAGCTAAGTGTTAATGCCCAACATTAAATGCTCAGCCATCTCTGCAGCCACAATGTAAAAGAGCTTTGCTTTCTCTTTTTCGGTCTTCCAGTTAGTTCAGCTGCTTGCCTGCACTCATTTCTCCCTTTCTTATCAGACACAGAGACATTGTGAGACTAATATCTATAACAGCTTGTTCAAAAAATAACTTTTTTTTCCTGCAGGGTACAGAGGACTGGATGGCCAAGCAGTAAAATTTGCTACTGTGAGATCTGTTCCTACAAACTAAATGACAGACAATGCAAGATATTATTAATCTCCTTAAAAAGATAAATTCTGAACACAACCTTGAAATATGTTCTAGCCTTTCACAGAACTCCATTTTCACAAAATTGATCTTGCTGCTTAACACATGAAGCAGATAAAAGGGAAAAAAATCTAAAGTTAGTAACTCCTAACTTTCCCAAGCCAAGACAAGTCATCTTCAGTGTGCTAGAGCTCTTGTTGATTTTCAAATGTCTTAAATCAGCCAAAATAGTCCCATTGGAGTTAAGTAAAAATTAACACCACCTAGTCCTAATGTGACCTCAGCTGGAATCCAGTGTGCAGCTCTGCCCCTCCTGCTTAAGAGCGAAGGGATGAAATTCCAATAGTTGCAAATGATATTCAGATAATCCAAGGAAAGAAGAGCTTGTTTTACAAGAGTAAACTAAAAAGCCGTGGATTGCTTAGTCTAGCAAAAGGGTGACTGTTGGGGAATGTGATTCCTATCATGTGCTTGCAGTTGTTCCAAGCTGTGTGGATTCTGACCAGCAGGCCACAACACATGTGCTCGTTGGTTAATGGGAAAGCTGAACAGAACAAAGTCACGCTGGAGCCTCTCCAGCAGAGGCCTGCTGATGTGCTTGCCTACCTTGCAAAGCTTTTAGTTCCTTAAAACTCACAAAAACATCAACTTTCAATCCCTTTGACAAATTCAGCTGAACTGGAGCCATGGCTTCGAAAGATACTGAGTTTAGAGAGGACTGAAACAGACCGACTGACAGGCACAGACAGAATCAATAGATTCGTAGGAAAGCAACTATGGACACCTCATTAAAAATGTATAGCAACAGTAAACATATCTAAAGCAAGGAAACAATAGGGAGACAGAGAGGTGAGGGAAAAGCAAGAGATATTTGCATATATTGAATAAGCCAAGAGAGAAAACAACTAATTTAGGACTTTGATCAGCAGAAGCAGTGTATTACCTTTCAAGTTTCTCCATTAAACAAATGTAGACTGCAAATAGGAACCACTGCATAAAAGATACAATAAACAGCATCCTGCATTATTGTTTCAGATTACAGCAATCATAGTTTAAGGAGTTGCACTGATTGAAAAAAATATCAGCAGTGTGGTTAGTGAATCTGCAAAAGCCTGCCTACAATAAGTGCTATATTTTAGCATTTAAACTCTTATTTTTATGGAGGGTGGTTCACCAAGGTACTTAATAAGAAAAAGAAATTAGTGTCTCAGAAGACCTCTACCCCTTAACTTCTTAAAGAACCTCAGTCCTTACTTTGGGAATGATTATTCAACAGGCATTTAAAATTGAGCTACAAGTAAGTTATCCAAGGTACATGAATTGACCATGATACTTACAGTGAAGTATCTTCTTAAGTCCTCTATTTTTTTAATCAATACCTTACTGACTGTAAGAAAGCATTTAGAAAGAAACTGTAGAATTAAGCACTGTAAGAAAGCACTTCCTTACTTTTTACACATGCACTGTGAACAACACAATTTCCTGGTTCCCGGCATTGTAAAGTGTGAATCCCTCCCACATACATTCAACATTTTAACATCCCACTGAAACTTTTCTGTCTAGTCAAGGAGATTACTTGAAAGGCTGAATGATCAAACAGATTTAACTTTCTGCTGCTGTCATTTGTGAGTTTACATAAGAAAATGTTGAAGTTTTCTCCCTTACATGTCATGAGGGAATTAAACTATTTTTGCAATCAGATTTATTTACAGGAAGTATGAAAAAAGTTTAGGACTCTATAGAGTGCCAGACTTGAAGGACTTGTAGTCAAGAGTTAAAATTTATTTGAAATACTGAAACATTATTGGTTTGTTTCCTATGGATTTTAATCAGCAAGATGCATTGGTGACACTTTCTGTGAGTGTTCAACTTTTACTTAGCACTAGGTATTGACTGCAACAGACATCAGTAATATGCAGGAAGATTTTCTCAGGGGATTGAAGGCAATGAGAAATGGTAAAAGAACACTTAGTGAGAAGTGAAGGGGGTTCTGTACCACTTGCATAGGGGGATTGCTGCGTGGCTTCTACATAACTTCTGTGGTGCATGGCTTCTGAGACATATACTCACAGCACAGAACTGGAAAAAAAAAGAGTACAGGGGGTCCCACATTACTCATGGTTGAGTACAAGAAGGATTGTTGAAACACATCACTCAGCAGGGTGATGTATGCAGCAGTCCGGGTGGCTCGGAGACATCTTCCTCCAAGCTGTTGAAAATGGCAGCTTCTCTGCCTTCTTATTGCCAAAGCTAGTACATGCCAAACAAACTGAAATCCAGATGCTGGAACTCTCTAGTGGTCTTCATCTTCTGTATTTTCACCAGTGAACATGAGCATAACAGTGAACGCACCATGTTCATCTGATAAAACAGGTCCCTGTGAAGAAACCACGTGGAGATGCAGAACTGCAGTTTGACAGTTTCTACAAAGGTGGGGACTTCTTTTCAACAATAGCCTAACTGCTTAACAAGAAACAAAACAAAACAAGAAAGTAAAGAAAAAAAAAAATTAAAACCCCAGCAGTATATTCTAGGCTGTTTTGCAGTCCAGTTCTCCAAAGAAAGCCTGTCTAATCTAGAAACAGCTTCACAGTGACTGCAGGCCAGTAACTGGAAGCCAGCAGGAAGACCAGCACGCTGCCACAAAGCACCACTGAACTCGACTACTGTTCAAGATCAGGTCTACCTAGCACCATAATTATGGAAAAGTTTTTTGAGTGAACACAATGTATTTTAAAGAGAATGATCTGTTTAATACTGTATTTAATACAGTATTGTAGCACTTATGTAAGACATTAGAGACAGTGCAGCAAAGCCCAGTCTTGGCAGATGGACTGAATGATTCAGTATAACTAAATCCTTTCATTTCTAACATCTGTAACAATGTCTCCATTTCAGGCATTTGTGACAATGATCTTTACTTGCTGTATTTTGGATTAGTTGTCCAACTGATATCCTTTCCAAGTATTAGCAGACAGAATAATAACAGCTCGTCGTTGTAGATGGCAGCAGGCGTAAACAGTAGGAGACACTAATTATCATCCTTTTGGTTTGCAGCACCAGAGACCTCCATTGGAAGAAAAAATCCCAAGTAAAAGATACTCTTCACTACCCAAGCTTCTTTTCCTACCAAATGGTGACCTAAAAAAAAGAAAAAAAAAATTGAGATTATGCCAAATTTGGTTTTGTTTTTTTTAATATAGTGCAAAGGCAGTCTGGAAAAATATTTTTTGATCTGTCTGTTGGCAGATTACATTTGAAATTATGATGTGTAATATGTGGAGAACAGTGTAATATGTGGAGAACAAAAGGAATGGTGGTCTGAGATGTACCAGTAGAAGGCAAGCACAGGAAGAAGGAGAAGATGTACTCAGATTAAGTGTCTGCCTGTATGTTGGTAGTGACAAGTCTAGTGTAAACTAAGACAGAAGGACAGATGGCACAAAGCCTAAAATACTGCTTACACCTCTGTCAAAACATAATTTTTTGATGTAGCCATGTTATCTTTTGCTTTTGTGACAGTAGACTAACATCAACACTTCTTTGCCTCAATTGCAGTTTCTTATTTTTATTATTACATTTATAAATCTGCTTTTTATGCTACAAATATATGGGGCATTATTGCAGGGAGGACTTTAAAAAGTGTAGCCATGTGTGGTATCAAATAAATTCATAGCAGTTGAAGAAGTGTTACATTCATGATAAGCATAAGATTCTCCATCTGTGCCATGCTTCCCAACTTTATTACTCTTTCTGTGATTAGGCAATTTTTGTCAAGGTTTTAGAAAAGATAATAAAGAGATCATGTCAGCCCTGAAGTCTCCTTTAGAAAGATGTGGTTTAAGGAATCTTCTCTCAAAAGGAAGTGTAATTGACACTGAGGTTACCACACTTTAAAATCATTTGGATAGAATTGAACTTAAATCATGTAATGCTGTTTTACTCTGGAGATCTTTCAATGCCAAATCTGCATTTTGAGGTAATCCTGCAATAATTCTGTTTTAGCAATTTCATCTATTTGAGATTTTCTATTTGCAATCCTGAAATTGACCAGAGGTGTTGGCTATAAAGGCTGTGTAGAAGCCATTTGGGTGCATTTAGACCAAAATCTTTTATCCCAAAGAAGATTCAACACTGATCCAACTGACCTGTCACAGCATAAACGAATTGCTGCTATACCACATCAGCTTTTGCAAAACCAACCTGTGTGATTTATTGGCTTGTGTGTTTGTAATCTCATCCTCTGGGTTTTCAAGGCTAATGATTTTCCATCTGCCTATTGTTGGAAGTTCCTAATATCCTCGGTTATGTATCTGATGTTTGATATATATACCAAAGCAATTCAATTTGATTTTTAATGCAGCATCCCAGCTCTGCTTTTTGACAGTATCTTGTACTGAAATTTGGATGAAAGCTCTTGAGATCTCCCTTCTGATGAGTTTCCAGGAAGGGGAATTCTGGAGCACAGAGAGGCACACACAGCAAAGCCCCCTGTGACAGGGGTTCAGCTGAGTTGTTCAGCCTAGGTATCCTCAGACTGCCTGTTGATTACAGACACTTCGGCATAAAAGCTTGTTCTAACACAATTTACCATTCTTGAAAAAGACCACAAGTGACAGATTGCTTGACAGTTTAAGAAAGCACTGCCACTGAAAGATGGGGTCCCCTATCTCCTCCACTCTCCATAGCTCATTCCCACCGCTGCGCTGCTGCCACCCTTCTGCGGACACAGCTGCTCCCACAGCTCCGTGCTCGGTGGGACGGGCCATCGGCTCAGGCCCTGTGTCAGCTTTCAGCCAGGCCTGTTACCCAGCCGGGCTCGTGGCGTAACCACACAAACATGTATGGCTCTATAAAGCAGCGAGCGAGCAGCTGGGGACTAGTGAAAGCTTATTTTGGCTTAAAGGGTTCCTTAAGTTACAGACTTGGCCATGAGCCACACGCAGTGATGGCTGTGAAGGCTGATCAAATCCTGAAAAGACCCCTAGGAACATCAGAGAGACTTACCCTAGTGAGGTAAACAAATGGCATAATGTCAGATTAAGCTCAATGTCGCTAGATAACACACATGTGAAGGGAAACTTGGAATGATTTAGAACTCTTTTCAGGAAGGACACCTGTTTACCGCTAGGGACTGCTCAAGTGAAAGCCTTTCTTCAGTATGCAACTATACTCTGAATCAAAACCTGTCCTTATATTGCCTGTGCATTGAGAGAAAACACAGAAAAAAATTACTATATACCCTTTATATTAAAAAAAAACAAGTTGCCACAGTACTTCCACCATCTGCCAATAGAACACAGTACAAAACAGAGGTTGTGGGTACTGAGAGGAAGACAACAGGAATGATTAGGAGTGTGGGAGACCCATGCATTAATAGATTGAAATGATTGGGGAAGTTCGTTTCACAAAGCAGACATTTAAAAGAGAACATGATAATAGTAGTTAAAGTAAAGAATGGTACAGGCAAGATAGATAAAACCCTTTGTTGAGACAGCTCTGTCCCCTGGATCAACACAAGGCTATGGAGACATTCAGTGAAATTGTAAGGTAGCAAATTAAAAACTGCTAAAAACTAACACTTTTTAGCCCAATATGTAATTAGACCACGTGGTGCTGATGCAGGCTATGGGGTGCATAAAGTAATTTGAGGTTTCTTACCCCTCAGTGAAAGAATAAGCTACTTAGTGTGCAGAGTAAGGTAAAAACCAGTAAAGTTACACAGTTACTGCAGAGCAGCACTGATTGCCACCAGCTGCCATCAGATGCAAGCTTGCTATCTATCCCAACTCGTAACCATCTACCACTTGTCTGGTGGAGGGACTTGCAATTTGACAAAGAACAAGGTTTGCCTCTTCTGAATTCTGTGAGAAATGTCTATTCAAAGTCAAGTACATTCAATTCATGGGATTCAATGCATGCAGGCATGAAATCACGTAGAAGGGGATTTCCTAAGAAAGAATTGTCTATGAAAGGACTTCTTCTGCACACAGTGGAGATACATCATCACAGAACGTGTCTGTTCTGCTTCAGGATGGATAAAGTGCCATGTCTAGAGATTTAGGCCAATTTAATGTATCCAGCCCTGGGTATGGAGCTGATGTGATAGCTCCCATTTTCCCACTATTGGGCAAGCAGTGAAGACCAATACATGAAGTCATCAAAAGAAATCACCTTGGAAAACAAGATCTAAGGCTGTATTTGTCATAATTAAAAAAATCAGTGCATAAATCACTTTATGGCTTGGACACACACACATGCACACACATTTCAGAGCAGACTGCTGACAAGTGATATTAATCTGTAGGTAAATGACTTGCTGCACACAACAGTGCTGGAGGCAGCTGCACTTCACCCATGGGTTTGGGATAGAGACTCCACAGACTCATCACAGCGTGTCTGTGAGCCCGGCTTTCCAGGACCCTCCTCCAGGGAAGGTGAGTGGGGTGGTGAGATGGGGAACTCCGTGTGCTGCTCGTCCACTGCTCCTGCCCCACGGCACCTTCCCCCTTCAAGAGAAAGAAAAATAGCAATCTCTATAATTTTAGTCAGGAATTTACTACTCTGTTTTGAGGAGAGGAAGTGAGATCTAGAGAAGCAGTAAGAGAAGCACTGAAAACTATATTGGTTTCTCCTGCTTTAAAGTTCTTTTCTGTCCCATCAGCACAGGCCAGGCACCTGCCTGAAAGGCTGCAGATGACTGTGGAAGAGTGCATTCTTGGGAGTGTATGATGACAAAGCTTTGCCAAGCTAGGTATGTGTATTGTCATTATAGCATTTGGTGAATGGCAAATCCTTCTAAATTATCCTTTCCCCTGAGTGTTGAAACTTAACTTCGAGATGATGTTTTGATGAAACAATCTTGTATTCACAGACTGCTAAGGGGAAGAGTTACACCCAGACTGCCAGTATGTTTGGTACACAAGCTGATAGAAGAACAGTAGAATTGGCACCCTGAAGTTGTCAGACCTCACACTTGTGAGAGGAGATACATCTCGCTTGGTACTAATGGTGTCTGTGCCAGGGACTGTTAAAGTGTCTTGAGTTCGTGGAAATGCTGGCAGTAGCACTGAACAGTATCTTTATATTTACAGCAGTACTAAATCCAAATTAGCTATTCGGACATGTAGAGGTCATCACATTCATTTTGTAACAGCTTTTGTTAAGTGATATTAGCTATAAAAAAGTGTTCAAAATTGATGTTATTTTAGGTATGTTTCTCTCTGAGGAAAGCTGAAGACCATTTTGGCTCCTAATCTCAATGTCCTGTCATTTTTTTGAAGGACAGCTACAATAAGCCAGTGAAGTCAAGCAGAAAATACTGGACATAAGTGAGAAATATAAAAAGAAATCCACTATTTCTCCACTTGGCTTAGATAAACTGAAACTGTTAGGTAGTTGAGAAAAAAAGGCTGAGTGTTTTGTCAGCAGAAGCACAAGGTTCAGGGTTTACCAAGAAAACCAAAGCAGAGACAAACTGCCTAACTTTGCAATGTCAACACAACTTACATTCACTAATTAAGTGTGAGACTGACCTAATGAGACAGGCAATAACCATATTTCAGGTTCAGTGGTTCTCAATAACCACACTGGAAGAATACAGCCGGGACTGGAGACAAGAAGGTTATTTTTAGAAGCACTAATACCAGGGCAGTGATTAGAAACAAGATCCTTTTCTCAGTAATAAATGTTTTAACCAAGAAATGCAATTACCAGTGTTTTGAGTCATGACTGTATGACAGAAGTCAGGACCAAAATCCTATATAGGGGCATATCTCTGTTAAGCAAAAAGCAAAGATTAACTGCTTTCCTGCTTGAGGGAAGAGAAGAACGATATTTACTATGAGATTTTCCATATTTTCTATAGTGTAGTTAAGAACCCTCTTTCTGTTCCTTTGGGGAAAAAAGAAAAAAAGAGAAAGACAATTTGGTCTCACTGAAGACTTTAAAAAAAAAAAAAAGCCAATACAGTGACCAGTATTTTTGATGAGACATTAAAACTGTCTTGATGTGTCTGTATCCTTGGTTTCTTCAACTTAAGATGAGGTTCAAACTATTCCATTGAAATTTTGTGAACCGCTGCTCTTCATATGCATTCATCAGTAGAAACATTAATGGCAACTAGTACTGTTAAAAATTGGGTGTTGGAATGGGAGTACATGTAACAAATAAACTGTGTTGACCCCAATGACTGTAAAATACCTCTGGGTTTTTAGCAGTATACAGTGGGATACAGAAAAGCATTCCTGCTGGTATGCTAAACTGCTCTATGATCAATAAAAACTGTATGAGAACATGCGAAGTGGATAAATAAAACTGTCCCTATTATTAATGTATTCTTTTCTCCCAGAGTATTGCACTACTGTTCTGTACCTTTGAAATTCTGTGCTCCCACTGCACCACTGTGCCCATCTCACATTTTTATCATCTGCTATTTTGTTCTGCCTTCTCCCTTGTTGTTGTTTTGTAGTGTCAGGGACACAGGAGGAGGGAAATAGTGCTGTGGTTTTATCAAATGGCTACAACTGGGGGGGAAAAACCCAAACCCACTAACCAAAACAAACATCCTAGCTCTTATCAGTGACCCGTTGAGAGAGCAATAGAAGAGGAAGGAGACCTTGAGCTATCATCAGCATGATAATTCTCTACATCTACTTGTTCTGGCTGTGCAGCTCATCAAGATCCAAAGCACTTTTGATACAAAATCCTGGGTCTGACAAGATCTCACACTGTGCAAAATGACATTTGCCAACCAAAATATTCTTGTGACTTCCCTTCTCTCTTGCTTTTCCACTGAACCTCCTTTGCCAGTCGTGTTTTCTCACCTGTGGGTGGGTGGGTGAGTGAGTGAGTGAGTGAGTGAGTGAGTGAGTGAGTGAGTGACTGCATGAGTGTGTCCTGATACTTGGCACATCCACTCCTGACAACAATGCCCTTTAATGACATTTTACTTCTGGACTTTTGAACAATAGAATCCAGTAAAAATTCCCAGATTGTCAGAGCAGCGTCATCTTCAAACCAGCTAATTTCCTGTGCCCATTTATCTGTGTGAAATGGCCATAATTTAACAGAGATTATTTGTGCTCATGGACAGAATAGCCCTGCTCAGCAGTTATCTCAACATTTCTAGAAAATCTTACTGCATATGAATTGCCTTAATTCTCAGTGTAAGTTATGCTGTGATAGTGATATTCATTGTTTTGACCTGTTGTGGAGCAATGATAGCTGATGATTGCACACAGCACGCAGCAGCCTTGCAGAAAGGAATATGCTGAGGGAAATCCTCAGACGTCCTTACAAATAAACTTTGTTTTGGTTTTATGTTCTCCAGACAACCAGGGTGTATTTTCAGCCCCTCCCATGCAGAGATAATGTCCCTCTCCAGAAGGAAAGGACTGGCTGCTCCTTTGGGCTGGGTGGGTGGCAGGGCAGGGCCCCGTCAGCCAGGGCTGTTCCACTGCCCCAACCAGGAGCAGGGCAGCCCCAGCCCTGAGCAGCAGGCACCTTCCTGAGGATGGATTGAGGCTGGGATGGGACTTCAGCCCTGGCTTGGTGTGCCTCAAGCAGCATCTGGTGGGGTAGAAGGCTTAGCGGAAGGGTGTTGAACAAAAGCTCAAGTACAGAGGCAGCACCAGGTTTTCCAAACTCGACAACTGAGAATTCTCATGATTTCAGAGATATCCCAGAATAAATACATTAAACTCCATTCAGTGCAGTTACTTTGAGAATTCTTATGATTTCAGAGACATCCCAGCATAAATACATTAAACTCCATTCAGTGCAGTTACTTTGGAAATTCTCTTACATATATCTAAATAAGTGTGTATTCTGCATATGACATGAAGGTGTTTACTGACCTCTGAACCAAAAGCCAGTAAAGAGTTGCAAATACAGTTAATTTGCTGCTGAGTAGTTTGTCAATTCCAAGTAGGAGTTCTTCAAAGGTTAAGGAGATATATTCAAAGCAATTTAAACAAATTTGTGATTGCTGGGACTGTTCATGAAGCCCTGGACATGGTGAAAACTAACATGTTTCCTCCTTTTAACGAGTGAAAGACATATGGATTCAGTTCTTCCTTATCCATACATTAAGTTTTATAATTATGGTATCATAGAAAGAGATTTTGTGGGGAGTGGAGGTGGAGAGAGATGCTATTTTGAAGAAATTTATATCTGGCAAACTGGGAGCAGGGTACAGGAACAAGGAAGTTTCTGTCAAAGAGATTTCAGATAGTTAGGACTCACTGAATGGATGACAAAAAGCATAACTTGAAAAGGTATAAAATATTTAAGCATTGTATGTTAGACAGTATATTACATAGTTCCTTTAGCCAATGGAATGAAAAAAAAATAAAGCAAACAAAAAGTTTGGGTTTTTCTTCTGAATGTCTGTTTTGCTGAGCACAAATGGTGATTCTCCTTTCCTACAGGAGCGACAGTGGTGATGTATCTAACTGTGCCTACAGTGGTACTCAAGTGCATAAACAATCTCTGTCTCCTCTCCACAGGCACATCCTCTTCATGTTTTTCCGTTCTGCTGAATGTGCAGTGCGACAGTTGTACAATTTCTAAAGAGAAAAAGATTTGAACTAAACAGTGCCAGACCGGTTATTGATTTGCTTCAGTGTAGAGCAAAAATATGTTTCTTCATCACTTACTATACGGAATGGGTGAAGGAAGCCTCATTCTTCCCTCTGTTTGAAGATGCATCTTTGGTTTGCTGAAAGAGAGCAGTTTTTCCTTGGTGTCCTGCAAATTATTAAGCTCAACATCTAAGTCACTTCCTCCATATACCAAAGTCAAAGTAGTTTATTATCTGGTTGAAGGCATCTAAATGAAGCACCTCCACTGAAAGCTTTGTTCCCTATGGTTGCTGTAGGGAAAGTGGAGGGAGACAGCCCTCTAGAGGTGCCTGTTTTGCCCTATTGAGATATGAATTCCTTTATGGAGACACCATTAGGGGAAACATTCAGAATCTGCATTGGCATTCAAGTATTTCAGTAAAGTAGCTAAAATGAGATGGCATTAATTTCTTCCCAAAGAGAAATTCCCTCCCTGAGATTTTGGTTACCCAAGCCTTTGAACTATTGTTCCAAGATGTCTTCAGTCACTGCCCAGGTTCCTTACAGGACTTACTGCAGGTGGAGGACTTACATGCCCCTTCCCAAACATCCCATCATCACCTGCTCCTCAAGGACTCCTGAAGTGAGCACAATGAAGAAGCCTTCATGCCCAGGGGAGGCTGACATGTGAACAAAGCAACCCAGGCTCTTTGCAAGGTTTTCCAGGGCAAAGGGAGGGGAACAATGATATTGAAAGATGTATTGCTCTGGAAGGCTTTTGTGTATTCCATACTCACTGTGAGCAGATCCTCAATGGCTCCCAGCTGATGCTGAAGTACCTGAACTTCTACCAAAACACGACTTAGAAGCTTGATTGCCTCTGTACATCATGGCCTAATGACACTATGTTCAGGGACATGAAAAGCTTATTATCTATTTATGAAAGGCCATGTTTACAGGCTTGTAAATAGTGCAGATAAATTTTATTTAATAATGACAATAAATTTTAGTTCTGCTTCCTGTATTAAGAATAAGTGGCTGATGTTTCATCTTGCTTGTGCAAATGGTGTTTCCCACAGAACAAGACAGATCCTAAAAGGCCAAATTAAATTAATTCGAGGTTCATCTTGCCCTAGGGGAGTTGTACAAGATGGCAATACTGTGACTTAGAACCACAGAGAGCCTGAAAAGAAAAAGATAAATAATACTTTTTGTAAATCATACCTCAAAACTCTGTAAGTTCTCCCCTTCTGTGTCAACCTGACTTAAAAGTTCAAATGCTTTTTACCGAGAGTTAGGCTGCATGGTGCGTATGGCATCCCAAAAAATACAACCTCTAGTCTTAAAGCTTTGATAAAGTACCGAAAGCCCTAAAGAATCATACAAGAACAAAACCTTTCCAGAGAGTTGCTTGGTCTGGGAAGAAAACAGTGATTTGGGGTATTACTGTGGCCTGACTGTACATGAGTGCTTGCTTCAATGCCAAGTACTGCACAAGACGCTGGACCCTGGTGCAGCTCTGAGCCACACTCAGGGAAAACATTCCACTGCCCTCAGTAAAGTGGACTGAAGCCTTGATGCCAAGATAAGAGGAGGTCTTTCTCACCCGTGGTAAAAAGGCAGGCTGAGTTGTAGTCAGCTTGATTGTATTTTTCCCTTCTGTGGTTTTTCACTTTGTAGATGCCCTTGCAAGCTTTTATCTATTCTAAGAGTCCCATGAGACAAGAACCATCATGCTGATTTCATGGAATGGACTGAGAAGTTTCAAGAGGCTTTCTGAGAAGCACTTTATGCCTCTGGCTAAAAATCTGAAGTACAAATCTACAAGAGAATAGGGAATTAGGCTAAGAGAAACAAATAAAAATGAAAGAAAATAAAATAATTAAACAAGAGATGAAAACATGGGAATAGCAACAAAAACACATTTATCTCTGAAGTCATGAGCTATTACATTTTATTCTCTGTAGAGAGAAAAAAAGAATTAGAATTCTACTTAGGTGACTACAATTGAAAGGCATGGAAGCAAGGGACAGAAAACAGATACTGATGGATCTAAATATTCACTTTCCAGGACAAGGATTAGAAAATTCATCCTGTAATGCTCTCAGAAATCTTCTTACCTAAAGTTGCCATCATTTTAAGAGGAACCTCATTGCATGTTTGTTACTTGAGAAAAGAAAAACCCATATAGACAAAGCCTAAACAAAACTAGGGGAAAAAAAAAAAAAAAAGAAAAAAGCATAGACCATGATTTTTTATCTCACCACTCATTTCTGAAGGTCTCCATGACAGCAATATCTGAGCATTCATGCATGGCAGCCAGACCTTGAAAATATCCACGGAAGATGCTAGAGTTTCTGTTATTTACTCCTAGAGGATATTATTACTTCCTATCACAAGTTGTTTTGGACTGGAATTTAACCTCTTCTGCATGTGTTCTTTTTCTCATTTTCCACTGGTATAATGATCTATTAGTATTTGGAGAGCACACTGGAAGGAAGAGTAGTAGGATAAAAATGAATGGTGTTTATTTTTCTTTGATTAGATAGAACAGCAAACAGTGTGAATTTTGGTAGACAGCCTGTTGTTCCATTCTTTGGTGAGATTAACTGCTACATAACATGAAAGCTTGCACAGTGGTCTAGAAAAGTGCTGTCAGGCTAAAAAGATAATAAAATGTTTTGGACAGAAATACAAGCAATGGTGAATAATGAATATCTAGTGATCTATAATTCTGACAAAGGTTTTTCTTTGAGGCTATGTGTTAGAATTACATGCACATACACACGCTCAAAATACTGCAGTACTCAGCATGATTTATGTACTTCATATAATGCCTCATAGTAACGCAAAAATAGAATTGCACCAGGTGCACAACAAACAGATATGCTACTTCCAAAAAACTCAAGTAAGCCAACTGGAGTGGGAGCCAATGAGAGCAGATGATCGACATATTTGTTTTGAAAGGAGCCAGAATGCCTCAAACTTCTTCAGCCACAACTATCTAAACTAAGTCATGGCAGTCCCCAATTCAGCTAATCCCTGTTATGACTCTTATCAGGTGAGAGTAAGAGTAATTCTTTTACTCAGGCCAATCTTCTTATTTCTCATGACTCTTACCGTTGTTTGCTTTTGTTGTCCATGGTCAGATAAACCTGGGGCTTCTTGAAGTAATGACCCAAGTTCATATAATTTGATGTCCGAGTAAAACCACAGAGAAGTAGACAAATACAGCTCCAACAGCCCCAGGCTCCAGGACTACAGGGAAATAAACCCGTGACACAAGGAAGAGAGTTGATACAAAGTCCAAGGGAATGGGACATAATTTCTCTGGTAGGGCTGAAAGATAAGAATTACTCCTCCTGCCAATATGGCCTTTGAATGAGGTAGACTGAACTGTGAATTAAAACTGGACATTACTTCTCACTAACCTTTCCTAAGCAAGGGAAAATATCTTTGACTGTTTTTATTAAAATTCTAGCTTTTAATTTAAATGTTTGAGAAGTAGAAGGATAGAGTAATTTAACTTATCAGAGAGATATGAAAATTTTTTTAAGAAATAATCTGGGTAGTAAAATTAAAAAAAAAAAGTAGAATTATTGAATCCTAGAACCATAGAAAGGTTTGAGTGGAAGGGAGCCTAAAGGACCATCTAGTGCCAACCTCACTGCCATGGGCAGGGATGTCTTTCATAAGACCAGGTTATTCAAAGCACCATCCAGCCTGCCCTTGAACACTTCCAGGGATGAGCAATCCACAACCTCTCTGGGAAACTCGTTCCAGTGTCTCACTGCCCTTATATAAAGAATTTATTCCCAATATCTAATCTAAACCTACTCTGCTTCATCTTATGGCCATCATCCGTATAATGTCTAAGTATGGGCAATGGTAGAAAAGAGGGGAACAGAATAAGCACAGCTTGTTTAAGGTGATAAACAGCAGTTTTCCAAAATGTAATTCTAGTATCAGACTAAATAAGATTCAGTCAAGTAGAAATTTTGCTGATGTAAAGTTATCATTACTAAAAGTCCAAAGGGAGAAAGTAAATGTCCTGTCTGATAGCTGTAAGGACAATGTACTATTTGGTCAAAATGATATCTTCACTTTTAGAATTTATGGATGGTGAAAGCAATTCTTGAAAAACAAGAGGTATGGAGAGTCTCCACTTTGTAGTGAAGACAAAGCAGTAAGTGATCAGAGAGAAACGTCAGATAGGAAGAGAAAATACCAGAACAAGAAAAACTAATCTGGAATTGACAGAGGAAAAGCAAAAATCAAAGTTTTATGTGAGCAGAGAAAAAAGTTGGGGCAGTGTGACAGGTAGGTGGAGAAAAGGAATCACAGTAGGGGAGGCAGCTTCATGAAAACACCTAACCATGACACAGCGATTTTACCTTGAGAACAGGTTGATGGGTGTAGAGAGAGAAGGTTAGAAAACCAGAAAGAAATCAGAAGCCCAAAACAGGAACAGGGAGACCGGTAGCACACAAAGTGAACACCGTAGACTTCAAAAGCAACCTGTTGGTGTGGATTTCAGTGGACGTGTTGTGTTTGCTATGAGAAAGGTATCAAAATGGAGACCTATTGAACAATGTAGATCTCTCCTGGAAATGTGGTAGTGTACTTTTGTTGATTAGCATTTTAATGACTCATAATAAAATATAATAGGCGGATGTAATCCGTGCACAAATGCTTGAGGAAATGAAAGACTGACTAACAACAATTGCATAATTTCAACATGGAGAAGTTATTGCCCAATTCAGATGTCAAAACCATGCAAATAGAGATGTCTTGGTCCTACTAGGTTAATGTTCAATTTGTTTTATTACCATTTCAAACATAAAGGAACTCTGATTTGGATATTTAACCTTTATTCCAGTAATTTCTTTTCTGGATGAAATGAAGCCTAGAGCCAAAACAATCTAATTGACAATAAGGTTCACCACCTAAGTTCCATGATTATGCAAGCATCTTCACATAATAAATCTGGCAATACTTTCTTCTAAATTGATATTTCCCGGACAAAAAGGTCTGTGGTCTGTGGTAGACCTTCAATTCCTAATTTATTGAACATAGCCATTCTAAAACCCTGAGTTCCCTTAGAACAACAGAAATCAAAGCTGAGAACTACCTTTTTTTTAAAGTAAAAAAATGTGATTTTTTTAAAACCTAAGCTGTATCTGACCACAGCACCATGGCCCCCAGCTAGAAGTGCATCATGTCAGCTCCAAAGAAGAATAAAAGCATCCTGACTTTAAAAAGGGAACTTTTAAAATAATCCTTTTCCCGCCACTCAAAATATTTGATTTATATGCTTCATCAGAGTAGAAATTGATTTTGAAATAATTTTTCCATACAGTTAGCAAAGATTGTTTCTTAAATGACTTTCCTTGCAGAATGGTATTTAATGTTCCCATGAATAGCATGAAGTGAAGGGAATACGAAGTACCAAATCAGGGAAGACATAGTTGAGTAAATAGGGAATTTAAGACAAGGAACCATTAAGCATACTCCTATTAGTTCAGGAGTGAGTCCTTTTCAAGGACAAGGGAAAAACAAAATGTACAATGCAGCTCCGTGGCAGTAGGTTTAACATTTTAATAGCTGGCACTCTGCCTGTATCAGATGCACTCGTTCAAATAGGCAGATGCTGGATTGGATAAATGGAAGGGCATGTAAGGACATGGAGTCTAGCTCCTTGCTGCATTTATTATCACAATAACTCACCGGCTACAGAACGTGGGAAGAAAGTTCCCTGGATGTTAAGAGAGGCTTTACACTGACAGCCTGAGGTGGAGGCTGGTGCTGTGATTAATGGACACTAGAGTTGCAGAACAACTGAAACTATTCCAAGTCCAACTCAGCCACTGCTTGTAACGTTTGCTGGTGGAAAAGGCCCTTTTCCCCTACTATCAGTTCAAATGTAGCTCATGTGTAACGTGATTTGTTTTCTTACACGGGTAATTCTATACCACCAAACTATTTATTAGCAGGTATTTTAATCCTGCATACTTTTGTTTTTATAGAAAAGCAAAATACCTCTTTTTTTTTAAATTTTTTTTGACTGGTTATGATGGATGGCATGGCTCACTAAGACCCCAGATTACCATATTACCAGCATCCAGCTGGTAAAGCCTGGTAATCAGTAAACTGATGACAAGGCAGCTCATAATTTTAGAGCAGAAAGATGTCAGGTTTTCCATCCTGTTTATTATGTTTTAGCACTGGCATTAACTTTTGTCTTACCCAAGCCACTAGGGGTATGATTTTACGTTAAAAAATGGAAGAGTCTCTATTTCCTTGGATGTTATCCTTCACAGGATTTGTTTGAGTGGATTGGAAAAGAAAAGCTAATTTTTAACCACGGTGCATTCTCCCGGTCTTTGATGGTATCCCACCACATATTTTATGTACATATGATGTTCTTGTTACTAAAAAATGTCACAAGATAAGAGCTCTACCCGTATCACCTGGTTTCTAAGGAACGGCGCTGTGATTCACAGAGCTGCGGAGCACCTGCTTGCGCTGGGGTGAATTACAGCCTCGGAGGGGGCAACACCAGTCACACAGGTACGCAAAGCAGCTTCTCGGGGAGTACATCCTCCAGCATCTGTTGCTGCCACGACCAACGTCACAGGTGTCCGTGAGTCAGCACTGCAGTCCGTCCTGTTTAACGCAGAGACTGAATCAAGAACTTCCGCAAGAAAATAACGCCGCGGCCAGCCGCGGCTGGGATGCGCACAGGGATGCTCCCGCTAGCGACATGAATCAAAAAGGAAAGAAAATGTTGATTGGCCCGTGCAGCCCTGGATTTTTGTGGGGTTGGTTCTTTTTTTTTTACGTTGAGTAATGACTGCTCTCTGCTACTTGATAGCCAAGGCTGGCAGCGCTATGGCAACCAGGCTGCAGGAAAGGCGGAGGGGAAAAGTCGCTTAGCAACTGGAAGCTTTAGGCAGGCAAGGCTGGTTTAAAGCACAGCAGTTAAAAAAGAAAAAAAAAAAAAGAAAAAAAAAAAGGAAAAAAAAAAAAGAAAAAGAGCAACAAAAATCCCCTTCTCGAAACAAATCCACAGTTGCTACTAGAGATGACTAAAGTATAGATCTGAGGAGTTAAGATTTAGAAGAAAATAAAAGAAAAAAAAATGCATGACCAAGCCAATAAAAAAGGAGATAACAGCCTGGGGGGGGAGTGGAGGGGAAGTAGTGATATTTCGCACTGATCATCCTAGATACAAGCTTCATCAATGCAAACAACAGCCCTAAACCAGAACAGGCTATTCCCTGTCAGATCTTTATACTGTTCCACAAAGCAGAACTCCATAGGCATCACCTCCCTGGCCCCCCAAGCTTTGGCCGAGGATGCAGAGGGGCTGTGTGCAGCCCTGAGCCAATGCACAGCCCCCCGGGCACGGCTCCCATGGACTCCCAGCACCCTGAGCCCACTGCCAGTGGGGCTACTGCTCCTTGGGGGGGGGGTGGAGGCACCAGCAGCCTGTGTAGTCTTGCCTTCTCTGGTTATTATTTATAGGCTTCCTCTGCCATGATAAGGGCTCTATGGTTAAGGAAAAAAAAGCAATGTGGAAGGTATTCCAATGCACCAATTCAGATTTTTAGTAATAATTTTTCCGAGATGTTTTTCCAGTGCTCCAGGCACCCTGGCACTTCATTAATAATGCAGTAAAATCCCAGCAACATTACATTAATCACTCCGGTGGGAATCCAGCCAGTCAGGCACCTCTTTTTCAGCCCTCCATCCTCAGCCTTCTCTAAGCACTGTCTCAAACAGAAGTCTTTCACTGCATGCTTGGAAAGTTGCCCAATTTGAGCTATTTTGGACTAACAAAGGGACAATTTCATCCAAAGACACAGAAACCCCACAGAGCTACTGCCCTCCCCCTTTCTAGTGCAATGGGGGTTGGGTGTTTCTGCTGACCATCGCCCAGGCAGGAAAACATGAAAGGAGAGACTGCTTTGGTCTAATCTTCCCCTTTGAAGTGTACCTGGAGGCCAGTGGGAAGCTAACTCGGGTCTGCAGGTATGCAGAGCCACAGACTCCTCGTGGAGTGCAGGACCCAGTGGCTGAGCTGCAACATTTGGTGTTGTTTTGTTAACGCAGAGAAATCAGTTTACTATTGGAAAAGCCTGATCAGGCAAAAACCAAAATAGACGCTGGGAATGTGTCAGTCCGGTCAAATATCAGCATAGTCGAGCCACAGGCAGGTTGGCAGGCAGATCTGGATGGCAGAGGGCTTTTTCCAGCCAAGCAACCCAACCAGCAGCCAGCACGAAGACTCTGCCCCAGCTCCTGGCCGCTCCTGCGCCCTGGCCTCTCCCTGAAGCCTGTCCTCTCCTGGCTGCCTGCTGATCCCTCGGACCCCGCAGCGGCCGGCTGCTCATGGCCAGCAGCTCTCCGGCTGCAGCCTCGCCACCTCCCGGGCTCCAGGCCTCCTGAACCAGTGTTTTTAGGGCTTATAATGCTGCAGCATTTTTGTGTTCACGTTTACCGGCTACATTGTCTCCCCAGCAGATAATGCTGACTAAATTGATACTTTACAAAGGCACAAAGGAGTCAGCTTGTGACTGATACACAATACTGGTTAACAAGACACATACAATGGTGGTATTAGTGGGAGGAAAGAAAAGCTCAACTTTCTGTCAGTCATAGGTTCATTAGAAAGTAAAGAGTGGTTAGCATGCAGAAAAGCTCTTTACATGCACGAAAATGGTATCAGTTTTGAAAAAGAGAAGTAAAGGAAAAATTAATCTTGCTTTTATGCTGATGGTGGAACTAACTCAAACTGTCTTCCCTCAAGTAACCTTTCTTATCAGAATTCTGAAATGTGCACACTGAAAGAATAAGATCAATCAAAATCCCATTTTTTTTCTTACATACACCAGAGATGGGTACCTGAAGCTTCCTGAGGAATATCACAGATTATTGTAACACTAATAACCAACAAAAGCTTCAAGATTTACCATAAATAAATAATACAAAAATACGTTATCTTCTCCTTTTGCTTCTTCTAATGGTTTTTTTAGATGTCTGGGAGATCTTGCATCTAGACAATATGAGAAGAAAGTATGTAAAATGCTTTAAATCCTCCAGTCACACACAGAGAAAAGAGGATGCAAATTTTTCTTTAAAAAAAAACCCAGACCAGTGGTTCTTGGGTTTAAAAGTCCAAGACCAGCATGTTGTAACAGCTAGGTGTTAATTTCATTTTTTTCTTTCCAGAAGCTTTGTGGTCATCAGATGAGCTGTCAGAGTCTCCAGCACAGCCTGGGAGTCCTGCTCCTTTATTGCTGCATGAGTTGTACAAACCTTATTGCAATTCTGTTTTTCTTGGAGCAGAAATGGCAAAATGTAACCCACCTCCTCTCATGATCTCACAAACCAAACAGACGTTGATTTTAACCATTGCCTATGGAATAATGGACCAGGCTCAGCTTAGGACAGAAAAATCTTGGTGCAATGGTGAATATGTAGATTCACTTATCTCTTTGCACTCTCACTTCCAGTTAAAAAAAAGTCCCCAAAGTAGAAAAGTCTTGATATTAAAAACATCAGCGTAAGACACATGAATATAGTGAAGTACACAGTGCTGTCATTTACCGGGCTGCTGGCTGCCAGTGACACCAATGAGATACTGGTTTCAGCTACACAAGCTGTAGGTCTTAGGTTTGCCTTGCTTTGCCATAAACAGAAACAAATAATGTATGTGTTGGTAAGGATAGGCAAAATAATTTTTTTTTTGTTATATGGCAACTTTTGGCCAAAGATAGAGGTGTGATCTAATTTAAAATAATGCTTACAATTTGTTTTCTGTATCAATATTCTCAATTATATGAGCTCTTAAGGACAAAAAAGAACAAAAACTTGGAAAAGTGAGCATGATGTCTGCAATTGAAGATTGTTATAAGAGATGTAAAACAAGCTGCTACACTTGCTCAGGCCATTTGTTTTCTTTGTTAAATTTTGAGCATGTCATCTCTAAAGTTTAATGGCCTTCAACAGAAGTTTCTTGTACTCCAAAAAGTCTGACCCTTTTCTCCTTCTGTGTGCAGGCATACTGTTATTAGGGTTATCATGGCTGGGGAAGCCTGTGAGGAAATGCATGTGCCTAGTACCATCTAGTGGAGGGAATGCTGGAGAGACATTTAAATGAAAGGAGGAGAAATAATGCCAGTTATTTTAGGTGGGAGCTAAGCTCATCAGGGCTGCGATAGTTCTCTGAGGAAAGAAGATGAGAAATAGTTGTCTTCAAGATGTGCAGAGACTTTTTCAAGGCTCTCTCTTCCCAGCTCCCATAGAGATTAGTAAATTATCTAAGACCGAGATGCCTTTGAATAATACTGACCATCAAGCTTAAGAACATTTTGAAATTATACTCTGTTTTTCTGAAGAAATTTATAGGCAAACCACATGTCAGTGATGCCACCTGCTTCTTATTTGACAAGAACCATCTGGACAGCAAAAAATCTAAAGCCAAGAAAGTCATTGCAGTCTGCAAGGCAGGATAAGAGAGCTGTAATTTAAATGCCCAAATGTCACCTGCAATGTGCAGGATTGTATGTGACCCAAGGGCATAAAATGGGAAATGTGCCTGTAGCTGTAAGCCTTGCATTAGGGGAAATAATGATTAAATTTGCAATGTATGTTCTTGAATGACCTCCTATTCAACCTCCTTCTGTTTGTAATGACGCCTAGACAACACAGAAAGCCCTTCCAGATATTAAACTAATTTAGAGGTGGGACAAGCAAAGCAAAAGTAGTGAAGAGCCCAGAGGATGCCCCTCATGACCTCATTCTTTTGCACAACCTGTGAAGTTGCACAACAGTGAAGTAAACAGCCTATGCATGGATCAGATGACTTCTGGCTGCTGGCTGCTAATCTGACTCTCTGCTTTCCCTAATCTTCCTTCTCAGTGTCCCATCAGCCCTGTGTTCACCTTCTCCTACTTATTTCCTTCTACTCATCTATTTGGTTCCTAAAGATAAAATTCTAAAAAAGCAAGCAAGCAAACAAACAAACAAACAAACAAACAAACCCAAACAGAAAGAGTGCTAGAAGAGTTAAGTCCCGCATCTCATTGGAGCAAGGCAGTGCTCTGCACAAGTAAGAATAAAATTCAGTGGAAATTACAGGTCAATTAGACAAGAATAGGGAAAACATTGGAAATGAAATTGTATAATTTGCTCCTGGAAGGTGGAGCACTGAGCCAGGCAGAATGAAAAAGGATGACTTCAGTGCTGCTTGACTACCTGGCAACCCTCCCACCTTCAGACTGAGTACTAATTTTTAAACTGTGCAAAATGTCTCCTGGGCCCAGAGAGCATACCTGGAAATGAGACCCAGGGGGTGGAGAGCAGGGTTCAGTGATGGGCACTGAGCACAAGAGAAGTGCCTCAAGGTAGTACTGAGGCAAACAAACACCCCTTTGTTTGCATTCCCTAAATTCCTTGCAGCAGCCTCATGGCAGTCATCAAAAAAAATTATCAGTGACAAAATGAGGAGGGAATTACTATGAGAAAGCAAAGTAACAGTGTTCACTTTAGTCTTGGTCCGTAGATGTAGCATAGCTACGGTCAGCAAGGTAGGTCTAAGGTATTTTGGAATCAAACTTTAGTACCTCATGCTTTCATCAGGAGATGGAGTAGAAGGTCTTTCCCATGTTATTCTTCCAAAGATATCATGAGAGTGTCATCTCCATTGCAGTGGCCCACACTCCATGCCACTGAGGCAGGCAGCCCTACCTGACAGCTATAGAAATCCCTCAGAAAACTGTAACTCGGCTTCCACCTCCTTCAGCACCAAGGAGAAGCCTTTGGCATCCATCTTTATGCTGGAAAAAACTGAGGGACATGCCCAAGTCAACATCCCCAGTACTCCTGGTTGTGAATGGAGATGCTAAAACCCCAGTGCCATTATCTAAAATTCTTGTTGCATGTCTCAGACCTAAAACATGGGACTTTGTGTGAGAAGATGCTACTGTGTCCCTTCCAACTCAGAATATTCTATGATTCCATGATTTTATGATTACAGGATTCATCTAGACTGGTTTCTCTGCAAAATTTTAGCCTTGAGGAGCTGGCATGGCCGTGGTGTCAATGCTACCAACTGCAGCTGTGAAATATCCCTGAGGCTTAGTCTGCCACAGAAAGAGAGGAGGGTGTTCAAGTCAGCACAGGCAAAGGGAAGGGAGGTAAAAAGCAAGAAGAGCCCATCTGTCTCTGCCATGTGATGAGTCCCATGGCACTTCCCTGCTGTGTCTGTAGGCTGCACTGCCAAGTGAATGGAAAGCCTTATGCTATTTCCAGTGTCTTGCTGGGAAAAGGAGAGGACATTCAAGATCAGTAATAGAGCTTTGGCTAGGTTTGCTGAGGAACTTGCTGGCAATGTGCTGTGCTGTTCGTTGGAAATATCTGGGAATGCTACCAAAACTCCTTTGCTCCCTGGGAATTGCTTTTACTGGTCTGGAAATGGCTGCAGAGTGTCCTGCACAAGTAGTTTACTTCCTTCTCCTAACACAAGTAACTGCATTTGGCAGGAGGGAATCATAATGTTCCTGCAGGATTCTGAAATCCCAGGTAGCTCTGGCCATTGTTGGTATAAAAGGTTTCTCCCCAGTCTTGATGTTTTGCCTGCCTCAAGAAGGGAGCAGTGCCTCTTTTGTTGCAGACAGCATGCAAGAGTCTCCTCAGTCAAACCAGTTTCTTCAGAATCCTCTCCTACAAGTGCCAATCTCTAACCAGAACAGCACCTTCAACAATTTTTGTCCATTTCTTTAGCTTTCTGGACACCAAAAAGGACACCGAGTCTGAGACTGAGCTGTGGAGAGTTGTACACCTCTATAAGCTGTGTCATACTCCCAGCTGAAGTCAAAGGAGAGTGGCTTCTCTGCTGAGATCCTGGCTCTCACCAGGCCTGGGCTCACTTGTGCAAACTAACATACTCAGGACAGCATGGACAGACTGCACAGAGAGTGGCTTCTTCCATCCTACACAATCTTCCAACGTTATCCCAGCAGGTTTTGCACCCTCACACATGCTGTACACATATGCAGCTTCATGTTACAAAGCCACCACCCTGGCACACTGCAACGTGGGTTATAAATTCAGACATCTTGAACTGGCCAAAAAGCACATAGACCACATAGGCACCTCATGGGATAAGTCACAGGGATAAGAGCCGTGCAGCATGAATCAGTCCATGCTTACTGCTCAGCCTCAGCACTGAGGATTAGCTCCCAGCTCTCTTCTATTTAGCAGTGTAGCCACAGGGTCTAAGTAACCTTCTCCAGCCCTATCACAGCTAGAGTTGTAATAACATAATCCTATTATTCTAAATATAGCTCAAGCTCCAGGCATCTCTGCGAAATTCAGCCATCTTCCATAGGTATACTTCCAGACACTCTGCAGGAAAAGTTGGCTGGGTTCAGCCTTTCTGAAGAATAATTTCAGGTTGGTTTAGATCCATATCTTGCATCAATAAATACAGTCTAGGACAAAGAACACATCTATAGAGGTTTGCCTCTTATCTCTTCCAAAATCTTTTTTATTTTAAGAGATTGCAGGTTGCTTTCTTTTCTTTTTCTTTTTTTCTCAGAAGTACAGTGTGGCATGTATATGGCTGGGGTGCTGCATTTGGAATTAAAAAAAAATATAAAATTTACTAGTCTTTTCAAGAGCTCTTAATCTGAAATAATGAATGAAACATCATAGATCCAACAGTATTCTCTTTAAATGTCAGCAGTTAGAGTGAAGTTAGAGTGAATACTTAATTCATAAAAGTAAGGAGAGACGGATTTGGCCAAACACCTGTTTACCTTAAGAAAGAGCTTAAAATATAGATTAATGCTGTTTCAAGAAGTTGTCAGATTAATATCATGAAATGTCCATAACCAATAACAAAAACCTACTCAGTTAAATGGATGCCATCTGTGTATTCTGGCATTTAGTAACATAAACAGCTTTTGATACATTTGGACTCAGAAGCAAAACCCAATCTGATGAAACTTCCAGAAATCATAAAAGACTATGAATTCACAGGTTTCAGCAGCTCACATTTCACACTTGTAACTCAAACTTTGTTCCATGACTTTATGACAGGAACAAGAAGTAAGACTATCTTTGCATCAGCCAGCAAATGTCTTTGTCATTGACAAGGATTAAGGAAAGAAACAGGAGAAGGTGGCTACAAGAGGCTCAGTGCCAGAATACAGCCCAACGGGCAGCTGTGATATGGATCCAGCCTGCTATGGGCTGGCCTGAGGCTGGGTCATCCCTGTTGCTTGGAACCAGACAGTAGCACTGGGAAATAAAAACCATTTCTTTCAACACAGTTATTTGCATCTGAAATGTTAGCTTCTAGTGACTTGATTCACCCATGAACCAAATATATGTTGGTCTGATCTATGTTATGGGAGCACTAGTTTAATTTATGTGCCATCTTAAATCTCTGTGATTACCTCACTGAAGTCTGTTAAATTGACTTTTCTTAAGTCTTTTATAGCTTCTTTTGCCAAATAGAGACATGGAAAAGTTTCTTGAGGCATATTTGTTTAGAAAAAAATAATGGTGGTGTATAATTTCTGGAAGGCAGATTGTATTGGAAGATGATACTATTCACAACTTTAGTTAATGAAAAATCATAGAATCATAGAAATGCTATCCCAAGCACTGCTGGAGTGCAATTGCTTTTCAGAGGAAGGCTGGTGATTATTTATACAAATATAGCAACAATATGTAATAGTTTTATACTTGTCAGAGAGCCAAGGAAATGTCACTAGTGTTTGAATTTACCTATTGCCTGTCTCAACCCAATGTGATCCAGAGTGCTGAAGTTAATAAAGATACTCTGTAGGGGGAAAAAAATAAAATTGGGATTTTAAATGAAGATAAGTCAGGAATCTGGATTTCCTTGCTTTCCAGCTGTCTGCTTTTCAGGAGCACTGTAACTTTCTTCAAATGAACATGGAGGACCCAAGAACTGGCAGTGCCCAGAACCTACCAGCATCTGAATCAGGAGGCACTCCTTCCCTTCAGGCTGGTAGGAGTTTGGTGGTGGTGGATGGTGGTGGACCCTGCCATAACCAAGCATGAGCTGCAGAGCAGTGGAAGTCAGATTGCAAGCGGTGAAAGCAGAAGTGGGTCTGTCTCAGATAGGCACCAAGACATGCATGGGATGTATTACATTCATAGGTGCCTTTTGTAAACCACAAGCTAGCTGATTTTATTCAAAGCACCAGAGAAAACATTTTAAAAATGTACAATGTTAATTTTCAATGTTTTCAGAATAAAAAAGAAATTACTAGCTCCACAGAGGAAGCTAGGCACTGGAATGCTCTGTTTTCCACTGAATTACTAACATAAAATGCTTTAATGTTCACTGCAGATGAAGTAGGATCCAGGCTGCTATTATACCATAGAATTGCCAAGGAAGAAATTGGCTTCAGCTTCTGAGAAATGAGTGCAAGTTGTAGCATCATGAATGACGCATCAAAAGAGCCGACAATAAAGCCTGATTTATGGCAACTCAGTGTTAACAGCAGAAATTACCTTCCTGCTTCTCATTCAGATAGGCTGGAAAACCCTAAGCAATATGGGCAATCCATCCAAAAGTCTGTAATCATCAGACATTTTAGTAAGTAAATTATAAAAAGGATTTTACGAGATATTTGGTGACAATATTGGCTGCCCTAAAACATTATGAAATCCCATGTCGTGTACCGGTGCTGAATAAGCCACGTAGTAATTTACAAACTTAGCACTGAAGTTGTAAATGTAAATAGTGACACAGTAGCTGTGCTTTACTTTATATATGATAATGAAACATAATTCTTGGGAAGAACTGTCCTTCAAAGCAGTAAGCCTTGGTCCTGGATGCTTTGTATTGATTTGGTTTGGGTTTTTTTCCATTGAATTTGATATGAAGTCAGTTGGACACTGCAAAGGGACAGACATCATAATTTCTCTTCTACCAGTTGAAAGGATTTTACAGGGACATTGAAAATATGAAATGCTTTGTTGAATAGCTGGCACTAATGCCTTTTTTTTAGGAGCATTGAGAGAGTGTGGCAGTTTCTTTTCATTGTTTGTAGAGAATTTTAGTCAAAGAGGGACTTCATAAACAACTTCCTTGCACAGGATTTAGTATGTGCAATGCTATTTAAACAGCTAATTTAAATGTAGGGTAGATCCCAACACACTCAAAAGGGTTGTTTGCCTTTGTACCTTCTGGTTTCCAAAGACAATCTTTGTCAAAATATATATACGACATATTTTAATAGAATAGCTGAGCTGGGTTGTTCTTCATCTAAAAATTAAAGGGCCCCACCATCATCATCATAAATGATTCATTACCTTTGAGCTTTGGCAGGCTTTTAAGGTCACCTCTCTTTAAATTTGAAAATGCTTGGTCACATTCAAGTCTTCCTGCCAGGAGGACTCAATTCATTAACTTGCACTTATATGGATGGCTATTTTACTGTTACTTGAATTGAACTTTTATGCTGACTGCCTGCTGTGTTCCGAGTGCCATGAGCATTTCAGAAAGTAGGTGCATGCTGTGAAGGCAGCCCCCTCTGTAAATAATGTTCCAATTAATAAGACAATTATACAGCACTGCAGTACTTTATTGGTGTTCTCTGTTACTGCAGTGCTGGTCAGAGCACAATAGTTAAGAGACCATCAACATTTTCTTTTAAGCCCTTCTCTCCAGAAGCTTAGACTTAGAAATTCATACCACTCTGGACATTCAACATAGTCAAGAAGTAGAAAGGCATGCATTTTACAGTGTTCTAATATAAAATTGTTTATAGCTTATATGAGTGAAATTAAAATGGGAAGAGGGCATTTGGTTTAGTGCTTTTATATATGAAATGCTTTCTACTTTATGGGTTGTAAGAATAGAAGCAGACTGGAAATGTATGTTCAGTTACATTTTTACATGTTTACTATAACTCTCCAAAGGCATTTTAAACTGAATTTTTACAGGTTGTTAGTCTGTCATATGAGCGGGTCCTGGAACAAATGTAGATTGAAATTTCTAAGGTCCAGGCACAACCTGTAAAGACCTGGCTAGAATTTAGTTGCCCAGCACAAAAGATCCTGCATTTCCCTGCTGAGCTGTCAGTGCTCCTCTGGGGAATGCCTGTGGTCTAAAACTGCTCTGCTCTTTTCATTTAAAGTTCCCCAAATACCTCAGTTTATGTTTCTGGTCACAGAAAACATTTCTCTCTAAACCACTTGGTACCTATGTCGTGACCATAAGAGATGCAAGAAGTAGAATCTCTTTTCCCATCTGGGCCCCAACAATGTAAGTGAGCCTCAGACTTTCCCCTCCCAAGTAATGATACCTAAAAGTGCCAGTACTGTGTTATTTTAAAATGTGTGAGAAGGAGATTTTGTCATTTTCCCATATAACAGCTTTCTCATCAAACAGTTAGAGAAGCAATGGAAGGAGGAGTATGCCCAGGGTGAGACTGAGAAATAAATGAGAAAAAAAAGCATAATGAGCAAACCTTACAGCCTTGTGGTGAAAACATGCAGAGTAGATGGCTGTCTATATCAAATATAGATACAGTCTTCCATTCACCTTTAGAGAAATACATTGACATACACACATATTTAATCTGGGAAAATGTTATGAGAATCGTCTACAGCGCATTTCACATGTGATCAACACTAGAAATACTACTTTAAATAAGACTAGTATAATTTTTCCATGCCTCTGTTGCAGTTCATTCAGCCGTTATGAACATCTGAATTCAGTAAGATGTGGAATTTTTCTTTTGTATATTTGTGGAAAGTTTAGAGCATTGGAGGTCTAATACTCCATTTGGATCCTACAGATCTGTGACAATATGTAATGAGTATCAGATTTTCCCATCTTGTGCACACATGTGCATTTTTCAAATTATCGGGAAATCATGCCCCTTTTCTGTCCTTATCAGCTCTCACCAGTTACTGCAGGTTATTTACCATGGCTTAGATTTCACAGTATTAAATATAGAACAGAAGCTTCAGAGGCTTTTCTAATCTATTTGATCTAAAATCCACTGGAGAAATATGTATTCTCAGCACCATTTATCTGACAGGTTGAAGCTGCTCTTTAAGCTGACCATCAGCCAAACCACATGAATTTGTACTATAGTTGTCAAAGGATGAGAAAAAAAATAGTTGCTCATGTGCCTGTGCTCACTTTTCTGGAGTCCTACAAGGTCACCTCCTAAAACCCCTTCCAAATTCCTTTGGCCTCAATTTAGGTGGCAGTGGTGAGGGGATCCACACCTGAGCTGGTAGCTTGTCTCCCATTGTAACCCAAAATGGCTTCATCAGTTGGTGAAGTCACTGGTGTTTTAAGATCAAGTGAAAAAGCTTGTGTCAGTTTTATATTGTAGTGCTCATTCACAGTACTCAAGGTGAGGCTGCACCAGTGCTGAGTAGAAAGAAATAGAGGTTTTCCTTAGTCTTCCTTGGAGCTGCAGGTGTTCCCTTTGTTAGGCGCCCAACCTGGCACAAAGACAGTGCTCTGATTTCCACAGGGCCTGACCCGGAGGAAAGGTGACTGCAGAGAGGAGAAAGAGGGAGCGTGATGCAGCAGGAGACACAAATAGACCTCAGTAAAGTGATCTTCCTCCGCTGGAAACATCCCTCCTTCTAATGTTTTGCTTCTTCTCATTGCTACTGGCGCAAAGGTGGGAAATGAAAGTTGCTGGAGGAACCCAGGTTTCCCTGTGGGAAAGTGCAGAGGCAGCTGTCGTAGGAGAATTTCCATGTGAGTATGGCTGTGGGAAAGATGGCAAAAAGGAGGGGGGTGTACCCAAGAGCCAGGCTATCCTGCAGGTCTATGTGAGGGACAAATGTTCTTGCTCTAAAATTTAGGTAAAAAAAGTCATGACAGCTAAAGAAGGTTAGGCAAGGAGGCATGATTGAGCCAGCTTCCACCACTGACCCCTTTTCCACCAGGAACCAGCAAAGAGCTGTCACACCAAAACCCCTGCTGTGCTGCAGACAGGGCACTAATGACTGATGGGGTTTGTCCCTGGCAGTCAGGGCTCAGACACTACTGTGGGTGCCAACCATCACATCATGCAGCAATTTTACAGAGGGGCGTCATGCACAGACCCCAATGCCTGTTATGGAGGTGGATGTGGCTGGAAGTGCTGAGTGGAATGGCTATTTTTGTGCTGCCACTTTTACACAGCTGAACAGCTGGTTCTGTGCTCTGACAGCCACCCAGGAAGTCCAGCATGGCTTATGAGCGTGAGAGCAGTGCTCAACGAAATCTGCATGGGATGCTGTAATGCCCAGACCAGGCCATCAAATTCCTTTAATTTCTTTTGGTAGTTTATAAGAGAAGCAATAGAAGCAGGAGAAACAGTGCAAGAAACAAGAGTTATATGTCTGCTTTATAAAAATATATGTCTGTATTTTTAATATCTTATTGTTGGGTTTCTCCAGGCACATCACCTTGGGTTTGTCTGTGACATCACTTTTTCATTTCAGGGTTGTAGTATTTTTCTGGAAGCAATTACTATAAAATCTGTAAGTTCTTACAGGCTTTTTAAAGGAAATCTCAGTCTTCTGATGAATTTTGTGGAGACAGTCTGTTATAATTGGTCACGTGTAGGATTACTCGGCAGATTTTTCTTTGCTGTACAAGCCAAGGACTTTGCCAAGAAATCAGGCCAAAATGAGGGTGAAGAGTGATTACAACAAAGTTATTTATAACAAGCAGAAAAATTAAGTCTTATCAAATGACAGCATTATCTTGTGGTGATAGACAACCTTTTCTTTGTTTGAAAAAGCTAATTTGTGTATAAAAAACTTCAGGCTGACAATTGAATGATATATGGAAATTGATATATGGAAGATGATTTTCTTTCCAAGGTTAAGCACATTTATTGCAGCTCTGAAAGCTCAGACAGACCTTTTGCATGCCTAACCAGTGGCCCAACATGTAAGATGCTTGCAAGCCTCATAATCTTTCCAGCAGCTCCATTTCAGGCTGTTGAAAACCTTTAGTAATGCACCACAATAACTGGATAAAAGGAAAACATACCGTTCAAACAAATCTCCATTAAACTGTCATCTTCATTTTTATACTTCTTTTATTGCCATTATGGGGATTTGTGTGATTTTTTCTCCTTTTTTTTTTGTTTTTTTTTTTGTCTCTCCATTAGGAAGAGGTAGCAAGTGATTCCCTAAACAGTTTTTCATGGTTTTAAGTGTACACAAATGGAGCAAGCATTGTGTACAGAACATGGAAACAACACATAGCAGCACTACTTTTGTTTGCAATTAAGCAATGTGGAGTCTTAAATCAAATTCAGCTACAGAACCTCACACATATATGGTATGATAACTTACATCATACGATAACTTATGTCTGCCTCCTGCTCACAAGCAAATAACCTTCATCGGGGCCAGATACACTGCAAAGATTCTGTCCCGTGCATTAATAGCATATAAATGTCAAGGTGGAAGTGATGCCTTGGGTCTTAACTTTTATGTTTTTCAGATTCTGTACTGCTTAGAATGTAACTCTAGGGTTTCTTGTAGCTTGTTAATTTCTGTTCTCTTGTACTAGGTAGAAACAACAAAAGCCTCTCTGGACCTGCTTTTCCAAGGACACCCAGGCTGTCCTAGGAAAAAGTATAAACCCAAGGGCCTCTGGAGGGTGGTAGGCTGGGGGAATTACATCACTAAACTGAAACTTTAATTAGAG
>JACBWW010000007.1:2894827-2910966 GCA_020086605.1 Lanius collurio | reverse complement strand
GAGCGGGTGGCTCAGAAAGCAGAGTAAATCTCTTGTTTCTTAAATAAGCCCCATGTAATCCAGAGCCACTGCAGGCTGTTGTTCACTGTGTCTCAGCCATGAGAGCAACCTGTTTCCAAATGACCCTTTTCAACTAGCTACTATTCCCAATGAATGTGTATGGTTAAAGCCATGAGTTTTCCCTTTATGTTATCTAAATCCTTTGGTTTAATTAGACTTATACACTTGCCAACAACTTAATTTTTTTTCCTGCTGTCACACTTTTGCATAATCTATTAGGTGGATGTAACTCACTGAAAGAAGGTGTACATTGACTTCCTCTGGAGAAATTCAAGAAGTGCGAGGCTGACATACAACCCTGTCAGGGTTATTAATAGCACTGCTAATTTGATATATCTGACATTTTTCAAAGATTCTTCTTCAAACAAGCATTTAATGCTTGACTGATATCTCTGTTGGAGTGCATATAGAGTGGGATTCAGAAGGAATGAAATCTGTGGCAGATGTATATTTGTAAAATATCTCTTTCAGCATCTCTGTCAAATGATGTCCCAGTTGTGCAATTCTTCCATTCTGCCTTGCTCTTGAAATTGCATAGCCATAGCAGACATTAATGATAAAGAAAATTAGTGTCTCTTTTTGTAAACACCTTCTGGTCCTGTGCAGTGAAACTCTAGGGATCTAGACACAAAAGGAAACATTTATGTAATTATTATATCAAAACAATGGATTTTATTTCTGGCAGGATAATTATCTTATGTGAAAAACCTTTTAAATGCCACTACTTGAGAGAGCAACTGATTTTTATAGGAGACCACCAGCCAGATCTCTAGAGGAAGTCAGAAATTACTGCAATTTCCCCACATTGTTAAAAAATGAAGTTTACTGTGACGTTCAGTGAGATTTGACATTCCTCTGAGAGCAACTAATATTTCTTTTCAGGGAACCTGGTTCTTAACTTACTGAGAAATAAAAGGAAAATAGTACAGGTACTCTGTTGTAATGTGGGGAATCCTTTACAACATGTATAAGACAGCGATGTACTTGGAAGGAAAGATGAAGCGATATTTTTGAAGATATTCAGGGATTCTTTATTGCATTAGTACTCCTGTTGCAATTTTGCAGTCATTTTAGCTGTGCCTGGGCACTGGTCTGTTCTCCCAATGGTCTGATCTCAAATGGACCCTGAATATGTTATTAGAAAATAAGTTATTGGGAAATAAGTACACCTGAGTGTAAGAACTTGTCTGCAGCCCTTTGAAAGCTCCAGCCCTCAGTGATTGGGGGACAACTGTGAAGTGGTTGCACAGCTGCCAGAGAGCTGCTGAGCAGAAAGGAAAGCAGGCTTTGCCTGCATGGCCCAGGCTGGCAGCCTTCCACTGTCAGACAGAGTCTGTTCTTCACTCATAAGGTGTATGGCCAAGAAATTTTCCTTTAGCCCCTCAATACTCAAATTTACTATCAAGTTTGCAATTATTAATGCATCAAAATGGTGAGGTTTTTGACCAGATGGGTAGTTTTGCATAATTTAGCAGGCTCCCAACACACATTTCATAGACTAAGCTAAGACAAACTAATGATACAAAAAAAACCTGCACCAAAAATACACCGGAAATATACCCTTCATCAGGGATTCCAAATACCTTTCTTTAGGGACTAAGAAAAAGGCGTAGGTAAAATATCTTGTCTAGGAAGAAGAAGGCTTTGTCCATACTTTATTGCAGCCTTTGAATACTTAAAGGGGGGCTTTTAAGGCTGGAGAGGGGCTTTTTACATGTGCATACAGTGATAAGACAAGAGGCAATGGCTTTAAACTGAACGAGGGTAGTTTAGATTAGATATTGGGAAGAAATTCTTTACTTTGAGGGTGGTGAGGCAGAGGAACTGAGGGTGGTGAGGCAGTGGAACAGGCTGTCCAGAGAAACTGTGGGTGTCCCGTCCCTCAAGTATTCAAGGCCAGAGTGGATGGGGCTCTGAGCAACCTGGTCTGGTGAAAAGTGTCCCTGCCCACAGCAGGGGTAGAGGTGGAACTGGCTGATCTCTGGAAGACATTTCCAATCCAAACCATTCTGTGATTCTACAAAAGCTGTGATTTTCTATGTAGACGTCTTCTTATCTCGGAATAACAGTTTTCACTCAGCAGCAATTATGATCAGCAGTGAGTCTTCCCTCACACCCATACACGCTTGAGTAAGAATACAATATTTCAGCAGAGGAACCAAGAGGTTGCCTAGGGAAGCTGTGGGTGCCCCATCACTGGAAACATTCAGTGACAGTTTGGATGGGGATTTAAGTAAGCCGATCTAGTTGAAGATGTCCCTGCTCATTGCAGGGGAGTTGGACTAGATGATCTTTAAAGGGCCTTTCCCCGCCAAACTGATCCATGATTCTATATGTTGGGCAAGAGTGACATCTACTGTCCATCAGCACCAGCAGCCCAGAGCGAACGCAATTCTGTCCCAGTGGCCCCAAAATCCTCACTTACAGGGACATATGGACACAGGTGGAAGGAGTATCTGCTCATTTCCATCCTCAGGTTTTCAGTGTGTATTCTCAGTTAAAATGAATGAGAGACAATATTTTAGGGAATATTATTCAATCACCCAGACTTCTAGTTGATGAACAAAAATGGAATTTGGAGTTGCAATTCCCCAGGCTTGGGTACAGATGACCAAAGCAGTATGACTAGCAACTCAAAACTGATGAATCAAGAAGTTTGAAGTTGTCAATAATTTGGGGTGTGTAACCAGAGACCCAAATCCTCTTTCATTTTTAAGAGGAATCTGCAGGGAATGAGAATACAGGCTGTGAAATCACTCTTAAGTATTTTGATGCTAAAATGGATGCAACCTAATCCATGAACAGATCCCGAGGCCCCCCCATATAGACATGTGGAGGCCCTTTGCCTTGTTCTACACTGAAATACCACAGTGCTGGCCTGAAAAAAAAAGCACTCCCATTAAAAACAAACCTGACAATTTGCTTATCAGAAATTATATTAAACAATAGAAATATTTTTCAGACCACAAGTCAAGTCAAATGAGTAATTTCAGAATACAAATTTCTATCTAAATATAGATTACTTTCTGCATGTGAATGCTCAGGGTAACCAAGCACACAGATATGCACACAGCCATACATATACAAATCCTAGGTTGGAAAAATTAATACAAAGGACTGCATAATACTGAGGCCTAATAAAATAGAAAAACTAGGTTACTTCAGCTAAAAGTTTTGGTTTTGCAGCCTCATGAGAAGCAGTGAGTAAACAGACAAGCCTGGCTGGAAAACAGAACCCTCTAGCTGTGGAGAGGATTGGATGCAACACAGGGTAGTCTTGTTATATATCAAGGTCTGTCTTTCCTGAAGCAATAGGACACTTAGATACTTCTCACTCTTGAAACGATGGCTTAATCTTACCCTTAACTTCTACAGCTTGCAGACTTCAGAGGATCAAAAGATCCTGGAATCGAGCAGGTTGGCAGGGGCATCAGGATGCCTCCAGTGCTCAAAACGGGGTTGGCACTAATTTCAGACCACGTTTCCCAGGACTGTGTCCAGCTAGGACTTGTAAATATCCAGGGATGGCACCTGCACAGCCTCTCTGGGGCTGTCTTGAGGGAGAAAAGATTTCTCTTTCCGTGATCTCCAAATGCTTCCAACAAAATTTAACTGGATGACATTTTTGGTTTTTGGCCTCAAAAAGGCAGTGATAGAGGGAATAAAGGAAGACATAGGCATTTTGAAACAGCATCAAGCCTGTGGGCCAGCTGAGCATGCATAGACACGAAGAATGTACAGACACCGGCACACTGGCTCGGGCACTCCTTAGGACAAAGAAATATTTCACAAGAGGTGACCATCATGCCTAGGTCTATACCCTCATCTACTCTTCCCCTGAACATGCACAGTGTTTGGTTACTGTGCTGGACAAGGAAATCATATGCAAGACTTTTATGTTTGTCTTCCAGTGAAAGGATGTAAGGGCAAAGGTTATCTACAGAAATCTTAGCTTTTTGCCTGAGCTAGTCTATCTTCACACAGCATGAGATCTTAAAGAAAGAAAAAGTGCTGCAAATAAAATATATTGAAGACTAACATTTCCTATCTTGTTGTACAAGGCCTCGTGGGTATTTTTGGCATTCTTCAATTATTTTGTTGTTTCAGGAAACAATTACAAATCATGTGGGAAAATAAATTGGGAGCAAACATGTCTTTGGAATATACACATCTGACTTGCAGAGCTGCCATGTGCAGGAAGGGTGTGGATCCATCCAACATGCACCCATCTACCCTGTTAGGTCCTGCAGTCACAGTGATACTCCCAGGGGCAAAAATGTTACACCAAGAGAAAGAAATAGAGGTGCTGGTATCCATCACATTTTTTAGCAGTCTGAGATTCCCGCTGAGTGCAGGAAGGAAATGTTCAGTGCAGGAAGGGGAATGAATAGCCGGAAGAAGGCATGGTGTAGGTGATTCAGTAACAAAAATTGCTTAGTTGCCAATGCTCACAGGACAGCTGCACTCTGGGAATTTTATGCAGAATCAAAGGAAATGGAAAGTTTTGCCAAAGGAAGAACTGTGGGTGTGAATGAAAATACTTGCATGTGTTTTGTACATGTTTTAAATCACCTTGATGACTATTGGTGAATTCATTTCAATGGTAGGTTCCTTAAAATCTCTCAACTGCAAGTATAAAACCTCTCTGTTGGAAAAAGAGGGGAGCAACATAGCAGGAAGGAAGCATGTGGCTGATAAAGTCAAATAATAATTATTGAGGGAATCAAGGGCAATTAGTATCCAAACCCTGCTGATGTCCACTGCGCTTCTGAAAACCTCATAACAGGGAATATGAAATTTGGCAATCTGACAGATAACATCTTTGAAATCTTCAGTTATAAGGGACCCAAAACATAATGACAGAGTAATTTCAAAGTCATTCTTCACACAGCATGAAAATTGTTCAAAACTGTTTATAGGGAGATTACATAATGGTTCACATGGAAATTGTGTAAAAATACATGCCAAGGAACATCTAAATTGGAGCAAAGAATTTGAAATAACTAAATGATTTAAGAAAACCTCTTTCCAAAGAGAAAAAAGCAACTAGGTTTTGCTGGGAATGACAGCAGGAGGATCTCATTTATTTTCTGACAGAAGGAGGCAATCTCTCACAACTGAATCACATGAAGATGTTTATATTTTGGAAGCAAGGTGGAGATTACATAGCACAGCATAGTCTCACCTGAAGAGCAGGAGAAGCACTCTGAAAAGGGCTATACTATGGAGGATTTCCTTGCTGACACTGTGTGACAGCAGTTTCTTTGCTACATAACTTTGCTGCTCTAGAGGATAAAAGTGGGCAGCACAATACATTCTTTGTTCTGTTGCTGCAGCATCAGCATGGGGTTGGGCTTGGTTTTTTTTTTTTTTGTTTGTTTGTGGGTTTTTTTGGTTTTTTTTTTTGTTTTTTTGTGTGTGTGATTCTTAGATCCTATTATTTGAAATACTTCTTTCTGTTTTTCCTGCTCGGGGTGATGGTTTCCTAGCCCAGTACATCTCTTTATATTTCTATCTCTCCCCTAGTAAGAGGCAGAGGGGAATATTTTTCTCCATTTTCAGATTTTTCAAGGGAACAGGGGTACAATGATCTCTCCTTTCATCTCTCCCCCATGGTTGGACAGAAAGTGCCCAGTGTCATCATCTGGTGCTCCAGTCACAATAAGAAAAATTACCTATGTGATCAGTGAGTGAAAAGAGAGAGAAGCAGGAAAGATTCTTGCTGCAGGAGAATGTTAGGGCTTGGAAGGGTGGGATGTGCTGAACAGTCCACCCTTGACACCCTCAGCAGAATCCTGAGGTAGCTTGGGCAGAGCTGATTGGTGCACACACCCTGGGGATGCCTGGGATTACTGTGAATGTGGTACTGCAGGCAGAGATGTGGCTCCAGCCACATTGCCAGAGATGCAGAAACCCAGCATGGAGGCTGGAGGACCTAATGCTCCCCCTCACAAAGCCAGTGGCAGGAAGAAGAATAGGTAGAGAAACCCAGATGCTATCAGAGGAGGCCTAAGAGACAAAACAATCAGGAAGAAATATGAAAGGGGATTGGATTATTACATTTAAATACTTCCACAAATCAAAACAGTCATTGCTAAGTGGTCTCTCTCTTTATAGCAGAGACACATATGAAGAACTTGAAAGGCTGGAAGTACAAACCAGAGAGTCATACTAAAGTCTAAATGTGATTTTAGCTGTGGGTATGATTCACCATTAGAACAACCTATCAAAGGAATAAAAGGATTTTCTCTCTCTTCAAATGAGATTGTCCTCCTTGTAATAATTAATAAAAAACCTCCATGCTAAATACAAGTTATGTGAATTCAGAGCTAAAATCCTATGGCCTTGGGTGTACATGACCTTGGGGATACAACCTTCTAGACTGTGTTTTTTAGAGGTCTTTCTAGCCTTTACAGCCTATGAATATGTCCTGCAAATTTGTCTGACAGTATCATCTCATGTTTCTCTGTGACTGTACCAATATTAATTCAACGTTGGTTCAAAAATTCCAAAGGTGGAGAATCTACCATACTACCATGGGCAATCGTCTCAGTAGCTACCCACCTTCACAAAGAATTGCTTGTTCTTCACTGCCACCCTGGACTGGCATATCTTAAGCTAAGCTGCTGCTAGGAATCTCTTCTAATGAATGGGATCATGGCTATCACTTTTTTCTGTCTAAATATGCTCTCAAATAAACTAATCAGAGAGAATCTCTAAAGCCTGAAAGCCTTGCAAGGCATGTCACAATGTCTCCCAGTACTCCATTTATTCCTGAAGCTCTTTCCCAGCTACTCACAATTTTTCAAGATCTTTTCCTGAACTACAAACACTAAATCTGAGATGAAGCATCCAAGTAAGATGCCATTTTAATATAATTTGAATTTTACTGTCGGAATAATATTCAGTTTTATTCCAAAACACCACACTAGAGTAGAAAATTGTTTCTCAAACAATGAATTAAAAGTAATAATAAAAAAACTCTATCACTTATACATTAACAAGAACTCATAAATAAAATGCTGTAAGTCCTTTATCCGGGTGTATAGGGATAAACTGGGACTCTTGACTTCATACCCTTGGTCTCTGCATGACTCTCCATTTTCCATGATGCAGAGTTCTGAAATTAGTACTATCTGGCACCCAGTCACATGGTAAACAGTGATTTCAACCCTTTCTGTAGACAGTGGTGGCTCAGTTCAGCTGTCATTCAGGCATTTAGAAATCCAAAAGTAATGCTCACACTCAAGGCTGATACTACAATATTTATAGAAGAAAGAGTTAAGGAGATTAGATTGTTTACGACAAATAAGCTGAAAGTCATTCATGTGAAGATGGCAAATACTGAAAGCATCAGGTAGAGAAACAGGACAGTTATGCAATAATTTTAAAAGTTGTATTTACTAAACAGTTTGAGCCTGATTCACCATTACATTATTCAGTACTTTATACAAATAACTGCTCATATCTCCAGGTTCACATCTCTTATCATCATGAAAAAGTAAATAATAGATTCAAATGAGATCTGAGATGAAGTTCAGTGTTGGAAAACATTCAAATTTTTTTCAGCCTCATCTAAACATTTCCCTCTCAAGATAATAACTTTCCTATCAATTCACAGAAGTTTGCAAATATTTAATTCAAAATCAAATCTGGAATGCTTATGCTTTTGAAAGTGCTTTCTTTCAAAAAAAGAGAAGCCTGGAACCAGTGTAAAGATCACATCTCTGAAACAAGGTGAAAGTCCACGCAGGCCAGTCAGCACAAGAGTCGAAAAAATCTTTTGAAGAGAAGATCAAATAAAACATGCAAATACTAGCACTACTCTGCAATCATAAAATCATAGAACTATAGAATTATTTGGATTGGAAGGAATCTTTAGAGATCATCTAGTTCCAAACCTCCTGTCATGAGGGTGCCTCCCACTAGACCAGATCCCCATTTAACCTGGTTTTGCCCCAAGGATGGGGCATCCACAGCTTCTCTAGGCAACCTGTTCCAGTGTCTCACCACTCTCACAGTAAATGATTTCTTCCTTAGATTTAATCTAAACCCTCTCCCTTTCTGTAAAAAGCCATTCTCCCTTGTGTTATCACTAGCTGTCATAACAGGGTCACAGCAGGGTCATTGCAGCGAGAACTACACACCAGAAAACTGAGTCATCCCATAAAATCTTCAATGTCCACACCATGGTTACACCAACACCTCTAGGTGGGCCATGCTCCCTTCCACTGTGCACAGGCAGCGAAATCTCTGTTGTGAGACACACAAGAATAAGCCCTTCTTCCATCTCCAAAGGAAGGGGAGATTTGTGCCAGCCCTGTCTTGAGAGCTGGCCATCACATTCAAGGAAGTGCTAGAAGTGCTTTATTGCCTGGTTATCTGGAGACTAAAAAATGCTTCAGATCACACACCAGGTGGGGTATTTTTATAAACCATAATCAAAAGGAGCACACAGTTGGACATAGGCTTCTTCATTTATAGAATCATGGAATCATTAGGGTGGGAAAAGACCTCCAAGATTGCCAAGTCCAACCTTTGATTGAACACTACCATGTTGACTAAACCGTAGCACTAAGGACCATGTCCAGTTGTTCTTGAACACCTCCAGGGACAGTGACTCCTGCACCTCCCTGGGCAGTCCATTCCAATGTCTAATCACCCCTCCTGCGAAGAAATTCTTCCTAATGTCCAACCTGAACCTCCCTTGGCACAGTTTGAAGCCATTTCCTCATGTCCTGTCACTGGTGGCCTGGAAGAAGAGGCCAATCCCCACTTTGCTACAGGCAGCTGTAGAGCACAAGTTATAGAGGTCCTTTCAGGCAGTTGTAGAGAGTGATAAGGTCCCTCCCTGAGCCTTCTTTTCTCCGTATTAAACATCCCCAGCTCCCTCAGCTGCTCCTCACATGACTTAATCTCTAGACCCCTGGGAGTAAGATTCATGTTCCTTCTCTGGACACACCTCAACACCTCAATGTCTTCCTTGTAGTGAGGGGCCCAGAACTGAACACAGCACCAGAGGTATGGCCTCAACAGTGCTGAGTACAGGGAGACAACCACTGCCCTGGTCCTGCTGGCCACACTATTGCTGATACAGGACAGAATGCCATTTGCCTTCTTGGCCAACAGCACACTCTGGATCATGGTCAGCTGGCTCTTGAACAGCACACCCAGATCTTTTTCTGCCAGGCAGTTTCCCAGCCACTGTTACCTAGACATGGAGTGCTGTGTGGGGTTGTTGTGACCCAAGTGCAAGACCTGGCACTTGGCCTCATTGAACCTTTTAAAGTTGACTTCAGCCCATCAATCCAGCCTCTCCTGATGTCTCTACAAAACCTTTCCCCTGATTTCTGTACAAGCCATCTCAGCAGAAAAGTGTATTAGTCATGTATGGCCAGGGCAGTTGTTTGTCAGTCATGCAATCCTTTTCTCCAGCAAAACCCTCCTCCAGCTCCTCCTCACAAGCACACTGTCTTAAATAACTCTCCCAGCCACAAGACTCATTTGAGCCCCAGTGTCACAGTCCTTGCTCATCTCAGAGCCAGGTCCATCCATGCAGAAGGGACAGCAGATCCCACCAGCCTCCCAGTTTGGAGAGCATGGGTACCTTTGTGTTCCTTGAGAGGCAAGGGTTTTGTCTCGGCTCCCAGCATGCACCAAGCTCTCTGCAGAGTAGCCCTTGACAGTTCAAAACCCTGTTCTTTCCCCATCCTTCTCCCTGTCTCCCACCTCTCCTGTGCTGTGCTGTGGGACTTGGAGGATGGGAAATCCTTCAGACAGGCACTGAGCTGCCTCTCCCTGCCTGAGCACTGCTGGCCTGCCTCCCTCACTAAGGGTTGGAAGCAACTATAACAATCCACTCCGGCCAAACTGGGCAGATTACAGGCAGTCCCAGTTGATTTTGTAAGTGAGACAGGGTAGGTCCCTATATCCCAAGCAGGTGTTGGTGGCCAGATGGGAGGACAGGTGACACCAGGACAGCCCCGCTACTGGGGACATGGCAGCTAGTCTGCAGGTAGGTGAGAGGGGGCAGAGCTGCTCTCACTTAGCACCGTGGAGCCCATGCTGTCTTCACCTGGAAGAAACCTGGGAACAGAGTGAGAACCTTCCCACAACCTGCCTGATAGTCCATGCAGGCTTTCCCAGCCAGTGTCACTGCACAAGCCTGTGGAATTTAAAAGCAAACTCTGCCAGCTTGAGTAAGGTATTTAAGAAAACAGCTGTGAAGAGGAGAGAAGACAACACTAAAATTTATAGGTAAAATACATATTTTGATTTAAAGGTAGGAACTTGGAGGGAGGGCAAAGTGGAGGGAGATGAGCAAATGGTTACAAGATGATGGAAGTATGGAACAAATTAAACTTATCTGGGATGCATCCAATGCTTGAGTTAAATCCACATGCTCTTTCTGCATGAAAATATCTCCTGAAATATAGAGGGTAAGGGAAGGAGGGCTTACATCTTGATCCCTGAGTATATAATTTGTGTCTTTTAAATCTAAGTCAGTTGAAGAGTTGAACACTGTGAGCCAAATTCTATTTAATTTATTCAGCAACATATCTGTGTGAAATATAGTCCAATTATTGGCACTAGGTTACTTTGCCATGGCTGCAGCCATTTGGCTTTTATTTCCAGCAGGCTGTAATTAAATTATCACAATGCATAAGGAGACAAGTTTCCCTTATACGTGACTGCAATTAAAGACATGCAATCACAACATTTTTTAAAGTGACTCCAATCAATTGGTTACAGTAAAGAACACCATGTAATAAAGCAGTGACTCCTCCATTAGGACTGAAAAAGGGTTTCTATTTCAATAATCTAGTTCCCTTCTAGTACAAGTTCTGCATTTGGATAATTTATTTAAAGTTGATTATGTGTCTACAGTGTATATCATTTGTCCTCAGCTTGGGCTGCAGAAGTGCCATTACGGCCAATTACTTAGTATGATAAAATCTGCCACAAGTACAAACTGTTCCTTAATTAGATTTAAGTTTTGTCTAAATTCTATTTGTAATTCAGGCAGCAAAATAACAAGGCCGATAGCAAAGACTTGCTGTCTCCTTCCTTTGGCCCGTGTTGTAACCTGTTGTAATCCTAGGGCAGTTCAGAACTGAAACCTCACACCCACATGCTTTTCTTGCAATACTTGTCCTCACTTTGTGTTTTCCTAACCAGTGCAGAGCTTGGGGGTTGGTCTGGCCTCTGAGGGAGTTCCTTGACCTGAATCCAGCCATAGCACACTAATAGTGAAGGCCCCAAAAGCCCCTAAGGGCCAGTGGCTGCCAACAGGGACCACACGGTAGGTTGTGTGCCTATGATGTGCTTTTTGGTGATCACAGGCGTTTGCCCTCTGGTCCCTATAGTTTGCTACAACAGCACTCTGGTTGATGGTAAACAAGCTGCTGACAGAATGAAAATGTCACAAAACCACAAGGAAAGTGGTGTGGGGAGCAGCGCCCAGCCATGCCCTTCAGCTTGCTCAATAGCTGTGCGCTGTAAGGAGCAGGATGGGCACAGCCCTGGTGCTCCCGGCCAGCACTGCTACTGCAGGGTGGGGCCGCTGCTGTCAGCCCAGTTAACCATTAGCCACAGCAGAACTAATGGTTTGTTTGGTTCAAGTTTGTCTGGGAATGATGGTATCTGTGCACAACAGTGAATTAGGATCACTGGGTTGATCTGGACCACTCCTGCACCATCCCCAGCCATGACAGGAGGTTTATTCCAATGAAATCGTAGCTTGTACACTGCTTAATTTGTGGGTAAGCTTGCCTCTATATGTCTTGGAATATCTCAAACCATCTAAAGACAGCTTAGAAATCCCACAGCTGGGCAGCTCCACGTAAGCCACTGCCGGCTGGTAGCTACTCACCAGAAGCAGGGGCAAAGAGATGAAATAGAGCTCAGTCTCCAGCTGTGTTCCTAGAATCATATTGTCTCCCTTGTCCTGGGAGACTAGGCACATCTGATTAGAAGGGGAGCCTGAAGTCAAAGAGACAGAGCCTCTGCATGAGGTTCCTTTTGCCAGGGGGCGGGGAAAGGGGATGCCAGAGGTGGGACTGGGGTAAACAGCCAACCAGAGCAAAGTCTGGTCTATTTTGAACTGTACCCGCACTTTAAAAAAAGGAATATCTCAGAGTCATATGGTAAGGACTTGGACAGGAACTTAGGGGGCACACTGCAACAGTTTAAAACTGATTTGCTCTTTAAAAACCATTCCCAGTGTTTGGCATACATTTTCTCAAGCTCCACTTACAGTTTTCACAGTATTTTAAATACGTTTGAACCAAATGTTCTATACAAATTTGAATTAAAATCCTGCATCCTTTCTCTCTGTGATCTCACAAGGGAGGGTAGAAGTGACAGCAAGAAAATTCAGAGTGAAACAAGAAATAGAAGCAGTGATTCAGTAGGATCCATTTTAACAGGATCCAGGCCACAGGAATTTGAGGACAGGCATCATCCTATAAGAAGCTGCATTCCTCTGGAAAAAATTGTGCTAGAGATGTATTAATTTTTTTCCAGCAGAACACTTGCTCCATTTTAGAAGAAGGCACTACTTCACAGGAAATGCATTTATTGAATGCCATATTAACAGTTATTTGCTATGTGCATCAGTGGCCATCTATTTTCTGTTGCAGAGATTGTATACCAGCCTGTCTTTACTTTCCTCGAATCCTGCTCATGTCCTTGCAATTGGCTGCTTTACAAAATTAGATTAATTTATTCTGATGTTTCAGGAAAGTTCTATCTGAGACTAATGTCAAAGCAAAACACCATTTAAAAATTTTACAGGGATGGAAATTTACATAGCAGCTAATGACAAGCCTAAAAATAACTTATTTCTTGGCAACATCAATCTTGTTAATGAACTAAAATAATGAAATATTCCTCTGTCAGTGGTTTCCAAAAAGCAAGAAGAAAAATGTTAACCAACTCCAATAGCAAAAGGAATGTGAAAACATTTCAACATCTGCTCTGTTTTTTTTTTACTTAACTCTGGAATCTGACAAGCCTCTGCCATGGCAGGAAGCCCTGCTTAGATAAGGAGACCGCACAATCTCCAGATGTGGGGTCTGACAAGCCCTTGCCCCAGCAGGAAGGCCCGCTTAGATAAGGAGATTGCACAATCTCCTGCAGGCTCCTCTTTGGAAAGCCAGCATCTTTTTGGTTACGGTGAGAGAAGACAGACCCGTGATCCTCTAGGAAACCATATGCAGATTCCCCTGATACCCACTGGCCTTTCACCCTTTCACTCCCACCCCTGTACCCCCATAAAAGAGACTCTGCTATCCCGAGTCGGTAGAGGATCCATCACTGGTCACCCTTTGTGAAAGTAGGAAGAATAAAGCTGCTTCTGCGGAGCCACCAGAAGGACGTCTCCTCTCTTTTTCCTGGCCTGTCCCCGGGGGTTTGTCTTGCAGAGCAGAGCTGAAATCACTCCCTGAATCACTAAGAGCTGATGGCTGCTGAGCCAGGCATTTCTGCAGGCACCCCCAGCCGACGGCTGAGAGAAGCCACGACCCCCTGGGAGACGGTTCCTCACGAGATCACCTCTCCGGGCCGGCCACAGCTTCTTGAGTCTGAGCCCCAGACCTCAGCCAGCCACCATCATACTTAACCAACAAAGCTGCAAATGCCTTTTATGGAACAGTTGTGTTCTGGACATTACCCTCTACGCTTTTGGTCAGTAGCACCACACAACTAATCTGTTCTTTTTCTCCATTTGACCCCTGATAAGAGCAGAAAGTGAACTTTGTATACTGGGGGACGCACATCAAACACTGTGGGCCTGGGAATCCCTTATATTACAGCTTCATTGTGCCTATGCAGACCCTTTCCTGAAGATATGTATTTTAAAACAAAATTGGATCTATATAGTTATGATAAAACGTTTCTAGATCAAGATCAATTCTTATCAACACAGCAAGGTCTTTCTTTATTCTTAAAAGGCACTATAATAGGAGCACTGATGAGCAGTTGAAAGGAAAGACCTGATTATAAGTTGTTTTTAATGAGATATGAGTAGGTCTTATCTGTCCGTGAACAGTAAACATTTCTCCCTTCCTCAACAGCTAAGGAGAAAACATGAACACACCAAATGACAACTTAGCCAACTCCTTCACCCAGCAAAACACTGAGGGTGGTTTTCCCAAATGCACTGTGTGGAAGTTGGTCTGAAGACTTTGTAACTCCACATTATGCATAACGTGATCTTCCTGGTGGGCTTCTCAGAAGGCTTCATTGTCATTTCTGTTTACAGCTTCAAGATGAGGCCTTGAAAGAGCAGCAGCATAATCAGGCTGAATTGGCAGTCACAGACCTGATCTTCCTTACCTGCCTTCCCTTCCTGGTACACTATCTGGGACAGACTAACACTGGAGAGCACTCAATTTTTGGTGAATTCATGTGCCAGTTCATCTGCTTCAGCTTCCACTTCAAATTGTGCAGTAGCATCCTCTTCCTAACCTGCTTCAGCGCCTTCCACTACGAGGTGATGTTCACAAAATGAAGTTCTTCCACATCCAGAGGAAGCGGTGAACAGTGGTTGCTTGCATAACATTTGGTTGATCTCACTCGAAGCTGTCAGCCCTGTCAACTTCTTAATCTCTTCAAAAGGGACACAAAACATAAGGTCTTTATGCCTTAACCGTACCAGCTCTGAAACCCTGGGCACAATCAGACGACTGCTGACCAGCCTAGCCTTCTTCTTGCCCTTGCTGATGGTGATTCTGTGCTATGCACTTATCATTTGTATCTTGGCCACTGGCCTCACAATCAGAAGGCTCTCAGACTTGTTGTTGTCCTCCTGATGGTCTTCTATGTGGGCTTCTTCCCCTTTGTTGTGGTTTACACGGAAGTGGTTTTTTGCAAAGGGTTTGCAGTTTTCTCTAGACCCGATCAGAACCAATCAAAATCCTGGTTTGAATATTGGCATATTTTTAAGCCATTTAGGAAGTTTGACACTCCTCTGTGAATCACATTTGAGGGGAACAGAGCCCAGGAAAAGGTTTCTTTGATTTCCGCCTCCAGAGCCCAGGAAAAGGTTTCTTTGATTTCCGCCTCCAGACGGTAGTTTCGGAGGGGCCCAGCGGGGCTGTGCTGGGCCCAGCTCGGCGTGGCTGGCCCAGGGGAACACAGCCTTGGAGCCATGCGGCCCTGTTCCATATGAAGCCCCCTCAGCCCTGCCCACGGAGGTGGCCTGGCAGCTTAGCTTTTTCTCCACGCCTACTGTGGCCCCGATCCGACTGCTGCCCAACAGAGAACATGTAACTGAGAGAGATAAGCGAATTCCAGCTGTGGGCCTGGGTGAGATTAACTCTTTAAATGCTGCAAGATTTCTTCAGAACAGATGAGCCTGCAGACACTGATCCTCTCCCGGAAGAAAGGTGAAGGAACATGAAACACCCTGAAGACACTAAAGTCAGTGAAGAAAGAAGGGCTGAAACCTGAGGGAGGAGAAAGAGGAGATGCTAAAGCAGAAATTCTGTGCAAAGCCAATGGAAATGAACTCGACTGTTAGAGTCCCTGCTGTAATTTCATAAAGCATGGGGCTAGAGTAATTGTGAGCCAAGGTACCTCTGCTGGAGTCCTAAGCAGCAAAGTGATATGCTACTGTGGACATTGTGAATGTACCTTTTCTACATTCCTTTGGCTCCAGAGTGCAGGACTCTGTTTATCTTCACCTGGGGTGGGTGTGCAATACACCAGGAATTTGCCCTAGCAGGTGGGGGCGCATGGTCCCACCCCTTGATATGGACTGATCCAGACCTCAGTAGAAGGGAACGAGGAGGGATGAATGTGAAGATGACCTCTATTCCTAGAGATGAGGATGTTCCTAGAGATAAGTGAAGAGAACCTTACTTCTAACAGCTCCGCCTTAAATTGGCACCCCATGAACTTAAAAACTGAAACCCTTGAAAGCAGCTGTGGGCAAAGATGTAATTTGAGGGAAGGGACTCTTTACATGCATGCAGAGAACCATCTGAGCGGTGGACTGGTGGACTTGACGAGATACTCCAGCCGTGAGAGAATTGTTCTTGTGGAAATGTCTCCATAGCATAAGCAAGAGAGACTCA